>CAUYUJ010002524.1:74496-88775 GCA_963575745.1 Prorocentrum cordatum
CCCGCCGCTGGTGGGCGGCCCGGCGGCTCGGCACGCTGGTGCTCGGCGCCGCGGCGCTGGCGGCGATGCGGGGGCCCGGGGGCAGGGACCGGAGCGCTGGCAGGAGCCTGGCTGCCCCGCCCTCCCTTGCAGGGCTCGCTTCTGTTCCTCGGATTCCGATTCGCTTCGACTTCGACGGGTTCCGATGCCGATGCGATTCGGTGTCGGACGTTCGATTTGGGCTCCGAGGTCTTACCGGACGCATGCTGGCCTACCAATTTTCGCCGATTCGACTTTTCCCGACTCGGCTGCCGCTTTCCTCCGATCCGACTCACTTCGATCGCCGATCCGATTTATCGATTCGATTTTGGGCTCTCCTGCCCTTGCCGTGCTCTCGTCGTCGTCGTCGTCGTCGTCGTTCTCCTCCTCCTCCTCGCCCTCGTTCTCCTTCTCCTCCTCCTCCTCCTCCTCCTCCTCCTCCTCCCTCGCCTAGGGAGCATTGATCGGTACGATCGAAATGTGTACAGAGAGACTCGGTACGAAGACCAGCAGCAGTTCCTGTTCATTTCTACCGGACTCGCTGTCCGCGCCGCCGCGGACGTTGTCCATTTGAGACAGACGACCGCCTGCCCAACAGCGCCCGCTGTTGGTTTTAGTCAAAATTTGTTGCTGTTTGACAGGAGAAGGCCTTCCCAGAAGGCGGTGGGACTTCTTAGAATCCCTTCAGCCTTCTGAGAAGTGTTTTTCCAAATAGGCTTCCCCTATAGGAGTCCTAGCTCATCATAAGCAACTGGTCTGTAGGACCCCCTTTTCCAATGCCCCCCCCTTTTTCCAATGCCCCCCCTTTTTCCAATGGCACTTGCTTTCTTGCTCTTGCGTGCTTGCTCTCGCTTGCTTGCTCTTGCTTTCCCTTGCTTGCATGCACTTGATCGCTGGCTCTTGCTTGCTTGTTATTGCTCGCTTGCGCTTGCTTGCTTCCGCTTGCTTGCTTGCGCTTGCTTGATTTTGATCCTCCCGTCCCCCTCCCGTTCTGCTCCCGTCCTCCTTTCGTCCTCCTCCTATCCTCCTCCTGTCCTCCTACCTATTTGGAGTCAACGCTGGCTGATGTTTTCTGTCTTCGGGGGAAATTCCGAGCCTATGAGAAGGCCTTCTCCTTTTCATTTCCTCCCATCGCTCGCCGCCGACCCTTGCCTCGGGAGCCTCGAGGCGGGTGTCAACGCAAACGGGGGTCAGCAAGAGCGCCAGATCTTGCAGGACCCTGGCGCCTGCGGGCCCCTTCCTCCTGTCTGGGAGGCCGAGGGTGACGGTTGAGCCTCGCTCGCCGTTCACTTCTTGGATCTATGACACTCATGACGCTCCTCCACTTCCCCCTCCGTCGCAATTTTGGCGCAAGTCCATGCCAGGTCGAGGCCCCAGACGCGCCCTTGTCTCCGCTGCATGTCGATGGCTGCTGGCGGCGCTCTGGTGGCGTGCATGTCTCTGCGCAGATGAAATTGCTCATCAGCGTTCTGCAGATGCTGGTGACGCTCGGGCACGTCGGGCTCGTCGTTTTGGCTTTTTGCATGTCCCTCCTTCTGGTCATCGTTTCACGCTCTGTCTGCTGAATTGTATCGCTCATCGGGCCCGAGAGTGACGAGATCCTCTCTGGTGTTCTCGTGCCTGGCAGTTGTACGCCTTAACCGACGGCGCAGGCGCGTGCCAGTTTGTGGCCCCGAAAAGCCGCGCTGCGTACAGCGACACGGGCAAGGGCCCTCGTCGCTTCAGTGCAGAGCGCTTCAGTGTTCATTATAAGCACCCCAAGCTGTCGCACAGCATAGTTTCCCACGATGAGGAGCAGTGGGCCGTCGTCGACCGCGTGCGCGTCGTGCCCCCGAACAGGCGCACCGAGACTGTCCTTTGAAATGGGCCACGCAGTGCTGCGACGGCCTGTGGCCTGAGATGCGAGGCAGCACACTTCGAATTTGATCGTTGCCGCGCGTACCTGTGGGCGTGGGTGTGGCGCTTGCGGAGTTCAGGCAATGACCTGCTCCAGGAGTTCGGCGCTACCGTTCGTGCAGAGCGAGATCGCATGCATGGATCAACAAATGACAGTGTGCAGCCCGCCCGCGTGCAGAGAGCGCGGGCTCCGGCCTCCTGTGCACAATTTGGGCGGTCTCTTGCTGGTTTTCCCAAAAACAGCAAAAGCCGCCTGGACCTGCGTTCAGTCTGCTTCGAGAGGAGGAGCAGGCGGAGATGGGGGGAGGGTGTGGGAGAGCAGAATGAGGGTGAGAAGGAGCAGGAGGAAGAGAAACAGGATAGCCAGGAGCAGGAGGAGGAATGGGATTGTCAGACCGTGCGCCACGCGCCTTCGACAGGGCGGGGGTCATCCGAGAGCAGTTTTTCGCGCTCGCCTGAGCGTCGACGCGCTTCCAGGCGTATGGCAGGGTTTCCATTTCCTTATATGAAGACCTCCCCATCACTCCGCCTCCTTTCTTGCTTCGTCCCGCCGCTTACCCCTCCCTTCCCTCCTTCCTTCCTGCCTCCCCCCCCGTCCTCCGCCTGGTCCTCCTTCTGCTGCTGCTACTCTTCCTCCTCCTCCCTTCCCTCATCCTTGTCCCGCTCCTTCTCCTTCTCCGCCTCTTCCTCCTCTTCCCCCCTTTCTTCCCCTCTCCAGCCCCCTCCCCTTCCCCCCCCCCGCCCTTCCCCCTCCGCCTCGGCCTCCCCCTTCTTTCCTTCCTTCCCCCCCCTCCCGCTCCCGGTGCCCCCCCTATCCTCCTCCGTGCGCGCGCCGCTGCAGGAGCGCGTCCCTCGGGGACTTCCTCGTCAGGGAGGATCGGCTTCGCCCGCGGGGGGAGGGCCCTGGGGCCTCTCCTCCCCAGCTGCTGCCGCCGCCGCCGCCCTGTTTTGGCCGTTGGCGCCGCTGCCTCTCCTGCTCCTCCCCCGTCGCCTCCCCTCTCGCGTCCTCCCTCTTGATCTCCTCTCCTCCCCCTCCCCCCCCTCCCCTTCCCCCTCGCTTCCTCCCCTCTCCCCCCCCCTCCTCTCGCCCTGGTCTCCGTCGTCTTCCTTTTCTCTCTTCCCCGCCTTTCAGCGTGTTTCTCTTGGTCCTCCTCCTCCTCCTCCTCCTCCTCCTCTTCCTCCTCCCCCTCCTCCCCCTCCTCCTGCTCCTGCTCCTCCTCCTCCTTGTCGTCGTCGTCGTCGTCGTCGTCGTCGTCGTCGTGGTCGTCGTCGTCGTCGTCGTCGTCGTCGTCGTCGTCGTCGTGGTCATCGTGGTCGTCGTCGTCGTCGTCGTCGTCGTCGTGGTCGTCGTCGTGGTCGTCGTCGTGGTCGTCGTCGTGGTCGTCGTCGTGGTCGTCGTCGTGGTCGTCGTTGTGGTCGTCGTGGTCGTCGTGGTCGTCGTGGTCGTCGTGGTCGTCGTGGTCGTCGTGGTCGTCGTGGTCGTCGTGGTCGTCGTGGTCGTGGTCGAGGTCGTGGTCGTGGTCGTGGTCGTGGTCGTGGTCGTGCTCGTGGTCGTGGTCGTGGTCTTGGTCGTCGTGGTTGTCGTGGTCGTCGTGGTCGTCGTGGTCGTCGTCGTCGTCGTCGTCGTCGTCGTCGTCGTCGTCGTGGTCGTCGTCGTCGTCGTCGTCGTCGTCGTCGTCGTCGTCGTCGTCGTCGTCGTGGTCGTCGTCGTCGTCGTCGTCGTCGTCGGCCTCTTCCGCCTGTCCTCCTCTCACTCCGCTGCCCCCTCCTCCTGCTCCTCGTGGTCATCCGTCGCCTTTTCCCTATCTCTTAGAGGGGAAGGAGGAGGAAGCGGAGGAGGAGGAGGAGGAGGAGGAGGAGGAGGAGGAGGAGGAGGAGGAGGAGGAGGAGGAGGAGGAGGAGGAGGAGGAGGAGGAGGAGGAGGAGGAGGAGGAGGAGCTCAAGGAGGGGCTCGAGCGGCCGGCTGGCCGGCCCTACGCTCCTTTCTCGTAATCATTTTGGCCTCGCGATAGCATCTGTGCTGCGCATCTGGAGGCCGCTGCTGCTTTGCTGGTGTCACGCCGCCCAGGGCCGCTTTGAGCGGGATATAAGGCTGACGCTTTTGGATTTGATATATTTGTATTTGTATTCTTTCTGCCGCCCTGGAGGGTATGGCATGGCAGACAGTGCAACGCAAAAAGAGCCGCGGCGGCAAAGGCGGGTCCGGACAGGCCTCCTTGGCGATGGAGCTGCTGGAGTCGCTGTTCCGCCACCGTGGACGCGGCGGCGACGGACAGCGGGGCGCCAATGCCGCAATGCGGGGCCCTCAATGGCACTGCCGTGGCTGCAACGGCCTTCCGAACGACGCTTCCCGCGCCTGCTGCCGCGGGTGCGGCGCAGCACGCCCGGCAGGGGTGCGGCCGAGTGGCCCGGAAGGCCGCTCCGCCCCTCGCGCCCCGGAAGTGGCGGCGGGCGCGGCTTGCCGGCCCCCGGGGGCCACCAGCGCGCGGGACCAGGGCGTCACGGCCGTGCCGCCCCGCCACTGGCCCGCGCGGCCGCCGGCGCCCGAGGAACGCGCGGCAGCAGCCGCTGGGAAAACCGCGGCGCTGGGCGAGGCCGCGGAGGTCTTGCGCGCTGCCGGCCTCGATGCCGAGGCGGACGCGCTCCAGAGGCCGGCCGCGCGCCTGGCCAAGGAGGCTGCGGCAGCGGACGCCAAGCCGGGAGCCCGCCTGGACTGGAGGGCGTTGGCGCCGAGGCGGGCCCCGCTGCCGACGCCGATGCCGTCCCCGAGGCTGGCCCCCAGGCTGGCCCCATGTGCGTCGCGGACTCCGAGGCGCCCCCCGCCGTGGCGGCCCTGTCGCCGTGCCGCTGCGCTGCTGCCGTGCTGCTGCTCGCGCCGCGCCGCGCTGCTGCCCGCGCCGCTCGCCCTCCTCGGAGTCCGGCTCCGACCCGCAGATCGGCCGGGAGGAGTGGGGAGGGATGCCGGCAGCGCTGCCAGGGCACCCAGGCCCGCCTCGTGGGCCTCCCGCCGACGCCGCGG
This sequence comes from Prorocentrum cordatum, assembly GCA_963575745.1. Classification (NCBI taxonomy): domain Eukaryota; class Dinophyceae; order Prorocentrales; family Prorocentraceae; genus Prorocentrum; species Prorocentrum cordatum. Next base: position 79,430 of record CAUYUJ010002524.1, read on the forward strand.
CGGAGGCAGGCGCCGGGAGCGCCGCGGCGCGCCGCCCGCGCCGCCCGCGCCGCTCGCCCTCCTCGGAGCCTGGCTCCGACCCGCAGATCGGCCAGGAGGAGGGGGGAGGGATGCCGGCAGCGCTGCCAGGGCACCCAGGCCCGCCTCGTGGGCCTCCCGCCGACGCCGCGGCGGAGGCAGGCGCCGGGAGCGCCGCGGCGCGCCGCCCGCGCCGCCCGCGCCGCTCGCCCTCCTCGGAGCCAGGCTCCGACCCGCAGATCGGCCGGGAGGAGCGGGGAGGGATGCCGGCCGCGCTGCCAGGGCACCCAGGCCCGCCTCGTGGGCCTCCCGCCGACGCCGCGGCGGAGGCAGGCGCCGGGAGCGCCGCGGCGCGCCGCCCGCGCCGCCCGCGCCGCTCGCCCTCCTCGGAGCCTGGCTCCGACCCGCGGATCGGCCGGGAGGAGCGGGGAGGGATGCCGGCCGCGCTGCCAGGGCACCCAGGCCCGCCTCGTGGGCCTCCCGCCGACGCCGCGGCAGAGGCAGGCGCCGGGAGCGCCGCGGCGCGCCGCCCGCGCCGCTCGCCCTCCTCGGAGCCTGGCTCCGACCCGCGGATCGGCCAGGAGGAGGGGGGAGGGACGTCCGCCGCGCCGCCAGCCCGCCCAGGCCCGCTCCGCGCGCCTTCCGCCGACGCCGCGGCGGCAGCAGGCGCTGGGAGCATCGCGGCGCGCCGTTCGCGCCGTTCACCTTCCTGGGAACCCGACGTCGAACCGCAGATCCGCTGGGAAGAGGGGGGAGGAACACCGGCCGCGCCGCCGGCCCACCCGGGACCGCCTCGCGCGCCTCCCGCCGGGGCCGTGGCGGCACGGAGCGCCGAGAGCGCCGCGGCACGGCGCTGGCGCCGCTGGTCCTCCCCGGCGCCCGGCAACCAGAGATGGGAATGCCGCGTCAGGATCCGGCCCCATCCGGCACGGCCGCTGGGAGGCGGAGGTTCCGTGACGCGAGGGCGCGAGGAAGGCGACAGCAGCCTGCTCGCCCGTCGCCCTGGCGCCCCGTCGGGTGGCAGTGCGGATGGGTTGGCGTCCGCGTCGGGGAGGCGCGGAACCCTGGCCCTCTGTGCCCGGGCTGCAGTGGGAGCACGCGCCCCGCGAGGGCTGAGCACGGCGCACGTTGCAATCAGTGTGGTGGCGCCGGCGCAGGCGGCTGGCTACACTGCTGCACAACTTGCGCGGCGTACGTCTGCCGGCAGTGCGTCGCCCCTGATGCCGTGCCGGCTGCCGCAGCTGCGCCGCCGGCCGCTGGGGATGCGCCCCCATTGCCAGCGCCGCCCGCTGGCGCGCCTGCTGCAGCGGCTCCCGCTGCCCCTGCAGGCGCTGCAGCCGCAGCCGCGCTTCGCGACCTGTCGGCCGCGTGCTGGGCCGGTCTGGACGCGATCGACTTGGCGGAAGTTTTTTCAGCCGATTGCCCGACGCTCCGATTCGTTCCGAACGGCGCGCGAGCGGCAGCCGCCCAGACGACTGACGAGCTTTGCCGGGCCATCCTCCGAGCTCCAGCTGACACCCCGGAGGCAACTCGGGCATGGAAGCTGTTGCTGCTGCGGGAGCGGTTGCTTTTCGCAGCGCCGCTCCGGAAACGGCGGGGGCAGCATCAAGACGGAGCCACGGTGGCCGACCGGGCGCAGCTGGTGCGGCGGCGCTGCTCTGCTTTGCAGCGCGGCGAGTGGGCGGAGCTGCTGGCAGGCGCCCGGCGCACGGGGGTCGACCTTGCCAAAAGCAAGCGCGAGCACGACGAGGGCCCACAACAGAACGAGCACTTCCTCGCCGACGCGGTGCTGAGGAAGGCCATGTCGGAAGAATATTCGCGGGCGGCTGCCCTGCTCTGCAGCCCGGGCCTGGCGCCGCAGACCCCAGAAACGGCAGAACAGCTGCAGGCCCTGCTGCAGCCGGCAGCGGCGCCAGCCTTGCCTCCCTCGCCAGCGCGGCCCCCTCCTGACGAGGCCCCGCTTTCGCGCCGGCAGCTGAAGCGCGCCCTCCGCAGCATCCCCAAGGGGAGTGGCGCCGCCGTGGGAGGCGGGCGCTTTGAGCACTGGCGGGTTGTGCTGTCGGAGCCGCGGGCGCTGGGCGCTTTCTGCCAGGTGTGCGACCGGATCGCAGAAGGCCGCGTGCCGGAGTGCGCAGCGGTGGCGCTGGCCATCTCGAAGCTCACGCCGCTGCACAAGCCAGGCGGCGGCGTGAGGCCCATCGCAGCACCGAACATCCTGCGACGCCTCGTGGGCCGCGCCCTGGCCCAGCCACGCAAGGAAGCCTTGGCCGCCGCGCTCGGAGAGCAGCGGTATGCCATCGGCACGGCAGCCGGCACGGAGCTTCTGGCTCACGCTGTCCGCGCGCTGACGGAGGCAAAGCCGAGCCTCGTCACAGTGGCCCTCGACGCACAGAACGCCTTTTGCTCCATCCACCGGAGCGAGTGCTTGCTCGAGCTGGAGAGGGCGGCGCCGGAGCTCCTGCCGTACGTGGAGCTCTTCTCCCGGCGGCACTCCCAGTATTTCTTCTGGGGCAGCGCTGGAGTCTGCCACCGGCTGCGCTCCACAGACGGCGTGGACCAGGGGGGCCCGCTCTCGCCGCTGCTTTTTGCGTGCGGGATCCGGCCGCGCCTGCGCGCTCTGGAGGACAGGCTTGGCGCCGCTGCGGTGTCTCAGGGGCTGCCCCCGGAGGACATTCGAGTCCTGGCGTGCTTGGACGACGTCGTGGTGCTGGCGCCACCGGAGCTCGCGGGGGAGGTGTTGCCCGCCGCGCAAGACGTCTTTTCTGCCCTTGGCCTCCACTTGCAGCCGCACTAGACCCAGGCTTGGTCCCCAGGCTCGCCGTGCCCGCCAGGCCTGGAGGAGCAGTGGCGCACGGACGGGCTGACGCTGGTGGGAGTGCCTCTGGGCGCGGCTCGGCCCGAGAACGGCCTGCCAGACGAGGGAGACGGACGCCGCGTCGACCTTGGATCCTCTGGCTTTGCTGCCGCGCGCTGCGCGGAGACGGCAGAGCGGGCCGCGGCGCTCTTGGACAGGCTGGCAGAGCTGCCCGCCCACGCATCGCCGCACTTGCCGGCAGTGCACGCCGCCGCCTTGCTCCTCCGCTACTGCAGCACTGGGAAGCTCACGCGCTGCCTGCGGACCAACCCGCCCGCCGCGACGGCGGCCGCGGCCGCCGCCTACGACGCCGCCACCCTGACGGCCTACACGAAGCTCTGCACGCTGGACCCCCTCACGCCCGAGGCGCAAGCGCAGTGCCGCCTCCCGCTCCGACTCGGCGGCCGCGGCTTCCGCAGCCAGGAGCAGCTCGCCCCGGCCGCCTGGGCGGGCTCCTGGGCGCAGAGCCTCGCGGAGATCCGCGCTCGGACTGGGCTGGACTGCTTGCAGAACCTGGAGACATGCGACCTGCCGCTGGCCGCGGCCTGCCGCCGTGCCCTCTCTAGCTTCGCCTCGCAGGCGCCGACCCCGCCCCGGCAGGGCGAAGCCCCGGACGAACTGCCCTCTTGGCAGGACCTCGCAGCCGCCCCCCGGAAGAAACTCCAGAAAGCGCCCACAGCTAGGATCGACAAGAAAGACTACGACTCCTTGCTGGGCGCCGTGGAGCCCGAGGCGCGGGCGCTCCTGCGCAGCTGCGGCGGCCCGCACGCCTCCGGGTGGCAGAGCGCCTCGCCTGGGCAGGCCAGGGAGCGGCCCGACGACGCCGACTACCGGGACACCGCCCGCGCGCTGCTGGGCCAGGACGCGGCGCCGCCAGGCGCCACCTGCTGCAACTGCGCCCGGACGGGCGACCGCGCTGGCCAGCGCTGCGGCGAGGCCCTCGGCGACAAGACCCGGCACGCTTGGCGCTGCGCGCGCGGGGGCGGCCTCAAGGCGCGCAGCGGGGACTTGGAACAGACCTGGCACCGCATCCACGTGGAGTGCGGCTACCACGCTGCGCGCCAAGTCCACGTCCCGGCCAGGGACCGCTGGACTTGGCGGTGCGCCCGTTGCGACGCGCGCGGAACCGCCGCGCGGTCCCCCGCGGCCTGCGCCGCCTGCGGCCACCACCTAGCCGCCGATCGCGAAGAGGCCATCCTCCTGGACCTCGAGACGCAGCGGGCCGGGCAGCCCCGCTTATTCTTCGACGTCACCGTCCGGTACAGCGTGCCCGGTGACGTCGACGGCCTGGCCGCCGCCGCAGGCCGCGACGGGGCGGTGAATGCGGCAGCCGAGGCGGACAAGCGCCGGCGCTACCCCGCGGGGCAAGCGCCGTGGCGCATGGTGCCCCTGGCGCTGGAGACCGCCGGACGCCACGGCAAAGCGGCCCTGCAGCACCTGCGGGCCCTGGCCCGCGAACAGGCGGCTCTCCTGGAAGAGCAGGAAGGGGTCGGCGCTTCGGAGGCGGTCGCTGGGCAGCTCGTCGCCCGCTGGGGCCGCGAGCTCAGCGTCGCGCTACAGCGGGCGACCGCGCGGCAGCTGCGGACGGCACTCGGGGTCGACCGCGCGGCGGGCGCGGCTGGCCTGCGCGCTGCGCTGGGCCGGCGCTGCGGCACTGGCGGAGGCGGCGGCGCTGGGCTGCTCCGGGGGCGCGGTGGAGGTCGCCCACCGGTTCGTCGTGGCGCACGTCGTGAACAGAGGGTGTGGGGGGCGAAGCGCGAGCCCTCTTGGTGCCCAGGAGTAGTAGTAGTAGTAGTAGTAGTAGTAGTAGTAGTAGTAGTAGTTAGTAGTAGTTAGTAGTAGTAGTATAGTAGTAGTAGTAGTAGTAGTAGTAGTAGTAGTTAGTAAGTAGTATAGGAGGAGGAGGAGGAGGAGGAGGAGGAGGAGGAGGTAGGAGGAGGAGGAGGAGGAAGAGGAGGAGGAGGAGGAGGAGGAGGAGAGGAGGGAGGAGGAGGAGAGAAGAGGAGGAGGAGGAGGAGGAGTGAGGAGGAGGAGGAAGGAGGAGGAGGAGGGAGAGGAGGAGGAGGAGGAGGAGGAGGAGGAGAGGAGGGGAGGAGGAGGAGGAGGAGTGAGGAGGGAGGAGGAGGAGGAGGAGAGGAGGAGGAGGAGGAGGAGGCGGAGGGGGGAGGCCGGAGGAAGGAGGAGTAGTAGGAGGAGGAGGCAGGAGGAGGAGGAGGAGAGGAAGGGATTGAGGAGGAGGAGGGGAGGAGGAGGAGGAGGAGGAGGAGGAGGAGGAGGAGGAGAGGGAGGAGGAGGGAGGAGAGGGAGGAGGAGGAGGAGGAGGAGGAGGAGGGGAGGAGGGAGGAGGAGGAGGAGGAGGAGGGAGGGAGGAGGAGGAGGAGGAGGAGGAGGAGGAGAGGAGGAGGAGGAGGAGGAGGAGGAGGCAGGAGGAGGAGGAGTGAGGGGAGGAGGAGGAGGAGGAGGAGGAGGAGGAGGAGGTGGACCGTCTCACTTCTGAGCCACTATGCTGCGCCTCGCCCTTCTTTTAATTCCTGGCATCTGGCCGCTCCTCTCTCCTCCCTCGTTGATGCTGCACCTCCTCCTCCTTATCCTCCTTGTCCTCCTCCTCCTTCTTCTCCTCCTCCTCCTCCTCCTCCTCCTCCTCCCCCGCCTCCTCCTCCTCCCCCTCGTCGTCGTCTTCCTCGCCTTCCCCTTCTTCTCCTACTCTTCTTTCTCCTCCTCTGCCTCTGGGCGCGGCGATGATAACGGCACCGGCGATGAGGATGGCGATGAGGCAACGCTCGCGGCAAGGATGCGCTTGATTCTCTGCATGTCGCCCTGAAGGAAGCGGGTCTGGAGGGGCACCCGTCTCGGGGTTAGTCGCCGATTTTTTGGCCTATCGGGCCCCCCCCCCAGGCCCCCGGGGCTGTCAGAGAACGTCTCGGGATGAAGCTGTTGTCCTGGGGGGAAGCCTCTCGGCGACGAGCGAGGGGGGGAAGTGAAAAGGAAAAGGCCTTCTCAGGCTGCTCGGAAGTTCTCCGGGCTTCTGAGAAGTTTCCTAAGCCTTCCCCGCAGACACAGAAAACTTGTCAGAAGGCGCGAGGGCTTCTGAGAAGTCCCGCCGCCTTCTGAGAAGGCCTTCTCCTTCTCAGTTCCCCCCTCGCACGCCGCCAAACCTCAGGGTCCAGGAACCGTTTCCCTCAGGACACGCTTCCCCCATGCCAAACATTGCGCCCTTTCGCGTGTTTCTGTCAGCTCTCTCCAGTCCCCAGCCATCGTGTTGTTCCCAACCATCCTTGGTTGGGTATTCGTTTTGAATATAGAGTACCGTGGTCGCGTCTTGCTCCTCCCGCCTCCTGCCTCCCGCCTCCCTCTTGTCTCCTCTCGCCGTGTGTGTTGAGGCACCGTGCAGATTTGAGCGAGACCTCTCCCTCCCTGGGTGGCTGCGATTTGTGAAACTGCCGCCAGTTTCGAGGGCTGCTGGCGAGGCCAGCAGATCCAAAGTGGACCTTGCCATCTCTGGGGGGCTGCGATCTGTGAAACTGTCGCCACTTTCGAGGGCTGCTGGGGAGGCCAGCAGAGAGGGTACTCACCGCGGATCCAAACAGGACCTCGCCATCCCTGCGGGGCTGCGATCTGTGAAACTGTCGCCGCTTTCGAGGGCTGCTGGGGAGGCCAGCAGAGAGGGTACTCATCGCGGATCCAAACAGGACCTCGCCATCCTTGGTGGGCTGCGACCTGTGAAACTGTCGCCACTTGCGATGGGCAGCTGGGGGGGCCAGCACAGAGGGTACTCACCGCGGATCCAAACAGGACCTCGCCATCCTTGGGGGGCTGCGATCTGTGAAACTGTCGCCACTTTCGAGGGCTGCTGGGGAGGCCAGCAGAGAGGGTATTCACCGCGGATCCAAACAGGACCTCGCCATCCCTGGGGGCTGCGACCTGTGAAACTGTCGCCACTTTCGAGGGCTGCTGGGGAGGCCAGCAGAGAGGGTACTCACCGCGGGTCCAAACAGGACCTCGCCATCCCTGCGGGGCTGCGATCTGTGAAACTGTCACCACTTTCGAGGGCTGCTGGGGAGGCCAGCAGAGAGGGTACTCACCGCGGATCCAAACAGGACCTCGCCATCCCTGGGGGGCTGCGATCTGTGAAACTGTCGCCACTTTCGAGGGCTGCTTGTGGGTCCTGAGGGGGGTGAGGACACCGCCAGCGGACCTGAGCGGGACCTCCGCCGTCCCTGGGGGGCTGGCATCTTTCTGCGCAAACCGTCGCCACTTTCGAGGTGCTGGTGGGTCTGCTGGGTGAGGCAACCGCGAGGACCTCTGAGCGGGAACCTCGCCGTCCCTGGGGCTTTGCCGAATTCTGCGAAATTGTCGACACTTTCGAGGGTGCTGGTGGGTCCTATTCGGGAATTGAGGCACCGCGAGGGACCTGAGCGGGACCTCGCCGTCCCTGGGGGGGGCTGCGATCTGCGAAATTGTCGCCACTTTCGAGGGCTCGCTGGTGTGTGTTTGCGGGGTGAGGCACCGCGCGGACCTGAGCGGGACCTCGCCGTCCCTGGGGGGCTGCGATCTGCGAAACTGTCTCCACTTTCGAGGGCTGCTGGTGGGTCCAGCGGAGCGAGGCACCGCGCGGGCCTGAGCGGGACCTCGCCGTCCCTTGGGGGCTGCGATCTGCGAAATTGTCGCCACTTTCGAGGGCTGCTGGTGGTTCCTCCGGAATGCGTCACCGCGCGGGCCTGAGCGGGACCTCGCCGTCCCTGGGGGGCTGCGATCTGCGAAACTGTCGCCACTTTCGAGGGCTGCTGGTGGGTCCTGTGCGGGGTGAAAGGGCACCGCGCGGACCTGAGCGGGATCATCGCCGTCCATGGCGGGGCTGTGCGATCTGCGAAATTGTACGCAACTTTCGAGGGCTGCTGGTGGGTCCTGCGGGGTGAGGCACCGCGCGGACCTGAGCGGGACCTCGCCGTCCCTGGGGGCTGCGATCTGCGAAATTGTCGCCACTTTCGAGTACTGCTGGTGCGGCGATATGCGAAATGTCGTCATTTTCGAGGGCTGCTGGTGGGTCCTGCGGAATGAGGCACCGCGCGGGCCTGAGCGGGACCTCGCCGTCCTTGGGGGGCTGCGATCTGCGAAATTGTCGCCACTTTCGAGGGTTGCTGGTGGGTCCTGCGGAGTGAGGCACCGCGAGGACCTGAGCGGGACCTCGCCGTCCCTGGGGGGCTGCGATCTGCGAAATTGTCGCCACTTTCGAGGGCTGCTGTTGGGTCCAGCGGAGCGAGGCACCAGGCAGATCTGAGCGGGACATCGCAATCCCTGGGGGGCTGCGAGCCTCACGAATGCCGCTTGCAGAAGTATATGCGCCCATGTCACGTCATCACCTCCGTGTAACGTCTCCCAAGCTACTCATGCCATCTCATGCCCCGCATTGCGCAGGGGTTGGGTACGTCGCCAGGGTAATTTTCACGCCGGATTTTTCATCTCGAGCCGTTTTCTGGCGGTCCTGGGCCTGGGGCCCCAGAGGCCATCCGTGGCCCGAACGCACAGCCGCCGAGCAGGGAGGACGGGCTCCGCCGCACCCAGCTGCCGCCGACCGCACCGCGATCGACGGCGACGATACGGCGGTGAGCAGCCCCAGGCACCACGCGCATTCGCCAAGGGGCCCCGCTGGAGACGGGGATCCTCGGCGCCCCGGACACGTGTTCGGCCCCCCCTGGTTCTCCGCCCCTCTCGCCGCCCCCGCCGCCACAGGAGGCCACGGCGGACCCGCCGGCGGCGCCGGGGAAACCCGCGCCCGCAGCGGAGGACCCGGCGGAGCCGGCACCACCTGCAGAGCCCGCGGCGCCGCCCGCGGCCGCGGCGCCAGCCGCAGAGCCCGCGGCGCCGCCCGCGGCCGCGACGCCGCCGGCCGCGGAGCCCGCGGCGCGCCGCGGAGCCGCCGCTGCGCCGCCCGCCGCCGCGCCGGGCGCGGCGGACCACGCGGCGCCCTCGGAGGCGCACCCGCCGGCGGAGCCGCCGCCCGCGGCGGCCGACGAGCCAGCGCCGCCCGCAGCGGCCGCCGCGCCGCCCGCTGCGGCCGCCGGGGAGTCCGCGGCGCCAGCGGAGCCTGCACCGGGGGCGGACGCCGAGGCGCCTTCCTCCTCCTGCTCCTCCTCCTCCTTTTCCTCTTCCTCCTCCTCCTCCTCCTCTCCTCCTTCTCCTCCTCCTCCTCCTCCTTTTCCTCTTGCTCCTCCTCCTCCTCCTCCTCCTCCTTCTCCTCCCGCGCTCGGTCGCGGAGAGGGGTCCGCGCCGAGGGTCAATGAGTGCCGCCGAGGGCCGCGGCGGCGGCGACGCCGCCGAGGGAAGGCCGAGCGGAGGCCGCCGAGGGCCGCCGAGGGCTGCCGAGTGCCGCCGAGGGCTCTGCCCGGGGCCGTCCAGGGCCGATCAGGCCAAGGCGAAGATCGTTCGGGGGTGGCCAAGAGGGGGGTGATGACTAGGGGGGGTGGATATCATGGC
>CAUYUJ010002525.1:0-87500 GCA_963575745.1 Prorocentrum cordatum
GGGGCCTCCTCGCCGAGGGCGGCGGCGGGAATGCCGAGAGCAGGGGGGCCGAGCTGGAAGAACAGTCCTCCTCCCTCCTCATTCCTCCCTGCCCCCTCCCCGTCCCTCCTCCTCCCACTCCTCCTCCCGCCTCTTCCACTTCACTGCTGCTCTCCTCCTCCTCATCCCGCCCTCACCCAGGCCTCCTCGACCTCCTCCCCCTCCTGCCTCCTCCTCCTCCTCCTCCTCCTCCTCCTCCTCCTCCTCCTCCTCTTTCCTCCTCCTCCACAATTACTCAATATGAAAATACTTTCCCTCTTCCCCTGATGGCGTCCGGGTGATGGCCGCGCATTCTCCGCGTATTGTTTTTTTACACACAAGATGCCCGGGAAATCCCGGGAAACGATTCTCGCTGAGACGCCGGCGTCATTTTCGGGCCGAACGCCCCCCGCGTATTGTTTTTTTTACACAGGATTCCCGGGAAACGGGTTTTCGCCTGCGTTTTTTTATGATGCTCTCGCTGAGGCGCCGGCCTCATTTCTGCTCCCGAATCGTTCCGAATCGTGCTCCCGCTGCAGCGTGGGCCTCATTTTCGGATCGGTGTTGGGCCTCCGTCGCTTCAGATGGCGTTCCGCCCCAGCGCGGGCCTCTTACTCGCGCGCCCATCGCCCGCCACCACCGCGCCGCACCACCACCACAACCACCACCACCACCACCACCACCACCACCACCACCACCACACCATCACAACCACCACCAGCACCACCACCACCACCACCACCACGAGCACCAGCACCAGCACCAGCACCAGCACCAGCACCAGCACCAGCCACCAGCCACCAGCACCACCCACAAAACCACGCACACACGCACGCACGCAGGCAGGCGCACCACCACCCACTACGCACGCGCGCTCGGAGCCACAGGTCCGCTACGACACGCGTCCGCGGATAGAGAAAATCAGCGCCATGGTAAGGGATGGGAGGGAGGGGTAGGACGTCAGATATGACGCGAGCGCACCTAGCTTGTCTTCTTCCTCTCCCCCTCCTCCTCCACCCCTCCCTCCCCCATCCCTCTGCCACCCCTCATCCCCCTGTACTCCTGCTCTCTCCGCCACTCTTCCCCCCTCCCCGTCTCTCCTCCTCCATCGGTCACCCCCTGCTCCACACTCTTCCCCACTCCTCCTCGTCCCTCCTCTCCCCTCCTCCTCCCCCCTCATCACTTTCATCCCCATACCCCCTCCCAACTCCTCCTCCTACTCTCCATCCTCCAGCTTCGTCGGAAGCTGAACGGTCTGTTTCATTTCCTCCAACGTCGTTGGCACCGCTATTCGATATTACTCCGCCGTGTCGTCCAAAGAAGTAGATGACTACCGATCGACATGACGCGCCTGTACTATGTCTGTCGGCGGTCAGGAAGCCCATACTCGTTGTGGAAGAGCTCGCAACAGACTCTTCGGTTTGAGGGACCTCGCGACTCAACTGTCAAAACGGATGCCGCGACGGCCGATCACTTCGGATGCCGGGGTGCTGTAAGGTTCCCCTCGCGCGGGGCTGCGAACCTTACTACATCTGTCAGAAATAAAACTCCTGATGATAAGCTGATGGCCCATACATATTATTTGATCCACCCAACGACATGACAAACCGTACGGAACTCGCGGCACTTTGACGACCGGGTGTGCGACACACCCCGCCACCAGAACAAGACAAGGCAAGGCAAACGCCCGCACGCGAGAGTCCGCTCGAAGGGACTACAGGCGGGTCGGGCGCCAGAGCGCCCCAACATCTTCTGCCGTGCGACACGAATCTGGTCTCAAATCGTCCCTATGTAGCATCAGTAGTGATGATGATGGCAACGATGACGACGATGATGATGACGATGATGCTGCTGAAGATGATGATGATGATGATGATGATGATGATGATGATGATGATGATGATGATGATGATGATGATGATGATGATGATGGTGAGGATGATGGGGATGATGGGGATGAGGATGGTGAGGATGGTGAGGATGGTGGTGGTGGTGGGTGACGAGGATGATGATGCCGATGATGATCCAATCGGAAATGATACTATCACCTGGGCGCCACGGTACTCCACATTCGGTTATAAGGCTCGGGGGGGTCCGCCCCACGACGTCGATCCGCCTCGTCGGTGTACCGCGCCGTAAGCTGGATCGGTTTCGGCGCGCGGGGGTCGTCCGCGACGGACGGACGGCGATTTGGGGCCGTCGGCGGGGAAGGACCACCGCCGCCCCTTGCGCGTACGTGTTGCAATGCGATTCGTGGAATCTGCTGTAGAACCAATGCGTATCGACCCAGTTTCAACATTGAATCGCAACTACGGTGTAGGGGGAAACGCTCCTGACAAAATTGGGGCGCAGTGTCTGAACGTATGAAAATGTCTGAACACACCAAACAAAACTATGCGTTTCTTCGCGGCACGGTCCGTGTTCGTTTCGACTTTGGGTTCCCCACTCACTCGTGGAACAAAAACATGCTGACTTGATGGCGTCGTGGCTGAAGACGGGCAAAAACAGCAATAGAAAAAGGGCAATCATAATGATGGAACATCGACTCTGACCCGTGAACATTACGCTGTATTATGGGAGAACATATCGAATGATTACCCACGACAGCCGCCCGGCCAACCCTGCGCCACAGACGCGAACTGTCACGCTCGGACAGACCTTCCTGGCGCCAGCGCTGGCAACGAAATGATCGCCGAACGCGAGCCGGCACGCTTGGCATGCACTTCGTGGCAAAATCCTCGGCTAAACGACAACCTCCAACATCTTAGCCCGCACGCTCGGGATGAGTTTCCTGCCTGGAACGTTTGTACTTTGGTGCGCGGCTCCTGCAAACCACCACGTTTTGCGTGCGCGCGTCCTGGCAACACCGCTGGAAAGGTGAATCGTTTTGGAAACACACCAGGAAATGCATTGCAATAATACGCAAAGGGAGGTGCATGGGCCCTGTAGCGGACGTTCATCACAAGAAACGCTCGCACTGCAAGACAAGTGCTGGAAACGAGTCCGCACGGTCGGACCGAACTCCTTTGTATCATAGCAAAACCGCTGGCAATAGGTTTATCGCCGAACGAAGAACGGCGCATTTCGAATGAGCTCGTTGGCAAAATCCGAACAAGCGCGCTGGCGCAGCGAAGTGCGCCGTGCGCGAGCTGGCACGTTCGAGCAAACCCAAATGTCCTTTACTTGTCGTGCCTTCTCGTAAGTTCTTTGAACCCCACATCCTTTTTGCGCCCCCAATTTGGCACCTGACACCTGAAACGCATCGGGCGGCGGCCAAAGTGAACAGACATCGGAGGATACCCCCTCGGAGTGTACATAACGATGCACGCTCGGTGTTGTCTTCATACTCCGACTTGTAGTTTCAGCCTGGACATCTGTCCATCGTTCGAACCGCGTCAACCGCTGACCACGACTTCGTGGCCATGCCACCGTTTTCGCAAGTGCCTCGCGAGGTCCGTCATTTGTTTCCCTTTCCTCCTCGTCCAACAACGTCTCAGTTTCATCCTCCTCCTCACACTCGTCATCCTTGTCCTCGTCTCCTCTACCTCCTCGTCTGTTTCCTCTCCCTCTTCTCCTCCTCCTCCTCGTCCTCTTTTTCCTCCTCCTCCTTTTCCTCCTTTTCCATTTTTTTGAGTGGGGTGCGCACGGGGACTGACCTCAGGACCGCGCATCACCTTCGGTGTGCCTCGGGAAGGAGGCTTTCAAACACCCGCCCATTCCCGAGGCCCCTGTCGCGTGGCGCAACGTGCTCACGCCCTCCGCACAGCGCCGAGCCTCGCAAAAGGTTGACCCGGGACCGCACGGCGGCACGGCGCAACGCGCCCGCGCCAGCGCCGCCACACAGCGCTTTTTGCGCCGCCGCGCCTGTACGAACCTTGCCGCGTAGGCGCAGCGCACCTCCCCGGCCTCCCGCCCAGAAGGCGGCGAGCGGAGGATGGGGCCTGGGGACCCCGAGCTGGGGGGGGGCCCCAGCACGGGGGGGAACCCAAGTCGACAACCCCCGATCGCCCCCCCCGGGGGGGGGCGCGACCCCACCCACCTCCGCTGGTCCTGCGGCCCGGTCACCAGCTCTATTTTTACCCCGCCGATACAGGCGGCGCCGGCAACCCCACCCGCTCCGCTGGCGGGGGGTGCCCCGGCTATCCCCGAATCATTGACGGGGTCCCTGCTATCCAAGCACGGGGGGTTTTCCTCCTCCCCCTTTTCCTCCTCCGCCTCCTCCTCCTCCTGCTCCTCCTCCTCCACCTCCTCCTCCTCCTCCTCCCCTTCTTTCCTTCTTGAGCAGGGACCGACCGCGCCGGCATTCCTATAGTCCTACCGCGAAATGTTCTTAGAACCCAAAAATGCTCTAATAACCATGAAATGTAGAACATGTTCCCGATGTGATAAAACAAAACAGACTCCGCAAGCAATGTCCGAATAGCTTTTCGTGGACCACAACAAGTGTTTAGAACATTGTTTTTGTGCGGCTATAGGCGAGCCAGGAAGCTTCGCCACTGCTTGACCTTCCCTCTGAATACCCTCCTCCTCCCCGCCGCGCCCGCCCGTTCGCCTCCGCGGGGGCGGGCGGGATCGGGGGCGACAAGGGGGAAGAAGAGGAAGCAGAAGGCGGGGAACGGAGAGCGGAAAAGAGAATGGCCCAGGCCAACATTAACCAATCCCGAACCAACCACCGAACCACCAACCCCGGCCATCCCTCCTTGGATTCCCCAAGCTTGGCGCCCGGGGCGCCCGTCGATGGGGGTAGCGGGAAAAAGGGGAAGAGGGAGAGGGGGATGGAACCAAAGGAAGTTCTGTGTTTCTCTGCCGATACGTAGAGGCTCGGGCCCCTGATGCTGGAGGCTGGCGAGCTTGAGGCCAGCGTGGCTCAGACAAGACATGATGCCACCAATGGGACCCAATCCATTGAGTTGAGTGTGCATGCAACTTGTGTGAAGCATGTGCGTCAAACTCTGACCCAACGACTGGGGCGTCGTCGATAGAACCGCGCACCGCGAGAGCCCTAAACTGCCATGCCCAATCCTCCCACCTCCAAAGACGCACAGAGAATGAGGAAGGACATAGGACGAACAAATGGTGACGGACAGGACATTTCAGGAGGAGGAGGAAGATAAACAATATGCCCACGACGATGAAGTAAGAAACCACCGGAGGATGACGAAGAGAAGCAAGATGACAGTGGAGGGGATCAAGGCAGAAATTCGGCACTATCGCTTTCAGTCGAAGAAAACGATGTACACTTCGCGACGGTACGAGCTGCTCCCTGCAACGATAAGCATGGCCAGCCCTGCTGGCCAACCCCCAATAAGCCGACGACCCCTTCCGGCTAACCCACTCTGGCGGAATGGAGACAATTATTTCCATCTGGTAGCATGGACGAAGCCGGTCCCGAGGGAAACGGGTCCTGGACCCTGGTGCTTTCCCCCAGGACGAGCTCTTCATCCTGAGTCGATCTCTGGCGGTCCTGGGGCCCGTGGAGGGCCACGAGAGCCAGAAAAACGCGAAAAACCTCAGGACCCGTTTCCCTCTGGACCCGTGCCCCGCAGTGCGAATAAGGTCCAGTAGATCGCTCTGATTCCCCGCGACGCGCTACGATGTCAGGAGGGGAAAGAACACACAGACACAATTAATCGTCGACTCCCCAGAAAATATGGGAAGTGGGGGAGAGACAAAAACCCAGAACATATGGGGAAAATATAAGGAATCCTGTTATTCGTATGTATTTGTTCTTGTGTCCTTAGGCCCCTTGAGGATGGCCCTGCGCCCAGCCGGGCGGCGGGCACCAGGGTGCGGGCCGGGGGGCGGGCGAAGGGCGTGCCCTTCTGAGAGGGCCGCTAGGATCTCAGCACCCGCCCTCGGTCAGACGCTCAGACGCCCCCGATGAATTCCCACCCACCCCTGGGACGAAGCCAGGACGGGGATACATTCGGGCGACAATGAATCGGTCGCCACGGCTGTTTCAGAGCGTTCTGGAACTCTCTGACAGCACTCCGGACCGCTCTGGGACGGATTTATCCTCGTCCTAGTCCCGTCCGATGTTTGCTCCCCTCGCATTCCGCGCACCCGAACCACAAGCCAGCAGGAGCTAGCCCAGTTGTAGCCCGGGGCCTCGGCCAGATTGTACCAATGCAGTCCCGAGGGCTTCGCAAGACTAATTACGCGTGCCAGCCGTGTGCGAAGCCCCCTGCCCTTCCAGACCGCCGCCCCCCCTGCCCCATGTGTACGCCGCCAGCAGCCGTGCATACAGCCGCTCCCTGGAAGGCATGGGGTCCCAAAGATCGTAGCGCATCCCCGCATCGACGATGCGTCAGCGATGCCTCGACGATGTCGGCTTGAATATCAGCCTCCAGAGATTGCGCCGCATCGCCGATGCATCGGCGAGCAGAAGAGCTCACTTACTATAGGCCCCATTGCCGGGGGGACGCAAGGTGGGGCAGGGCCAAAGCTGGGGACACCAAAAAGTGACGATACCGTCACTCTCCGGACCTCTCGCCCAAGGTGCGCTCAGACCAGAATTTTGGGGCAAATCCAGCCGTGGCGGGCTAGGGCCTCCCAGGAGGGCCTAAAAGGCGAGAACGAACGAAAGGTACTGGTATGGGTACGAAGGATTCGCATCGTGACCGCCACGACCCCAGCGCTGGTGTCTGACACCGAATGGATCGGTCAACCTTGAACGATCGGCGGCTTTTCGATCGCCAAATGGTTCCATATCTGGGACGTGAGATCTGTACATCATGATCCCGGCCAGAATGTCCGCACCGCCCTCAATCCTCAACCCCTCCTTGGCATCCCCGAAATGGGTACGGACATACATGGGTACGATGCGAAACACCGAACGTTGTCCAAAACTGACAGCGGCAGCTGTTGGGCAGGCGACCCTTTGTCTCAAAAGGTCCACGTCCGCGACAACACCGTCAATCAGTCCTGCTTAGGCGATCGTCATTTTGTCCATGCCCCTGCTCGCTCCCCGTCCCCACGAGGGGCCAGACCGGGGATGCAATCCTCGGTCCCCCCCCCCCGTCTAGTGTCCCACCCGACGTCCATGACGTCGACCCCCAGAAGTCTCGACCCGTTCCCCGGGACCGGTTTCTCGTCCTGAATCGTTGTTTGACGGTCCCGAGGCCAACTGAGGGCCCCAAGAGGTCGAAAATTGAGAAACACCTTCCGTCGTGATTTTTCCAAGGCGCTCCCTCCCCGACCCCACGAGGCCCCACGACAAATTCCTGGCCTCCGAGGCCACGTGTTTATCGATGCCCTGCTTCCCCTGGCGCCCAGGGGGGGGCGGCGGCAGCGGTATCGATCGAGCGTCCAGCATCGACTGTTGAAGATGGGCCGAGGCTGCTGCTTCGTCACGCGTCGATCGTCGACTTCGTCGGCGTCGATCGATCGAGCGTCGATTGTCGACTGCGTCAATCGTCGATCCATCGAGCGTCGATCGTCGACTTCGTCACCCCGTGGTGGTTTTCGGGTCATAACCAGGGCCTCGATCTGGGCAGCCCCGAGACGCTCTCGGAGAAGCGGGGTAACCTCCGACAACCTCCGGCTACACGTAAGGAATGGCCCTACCTTCCGTACTCTTGGGCCAAGGACAGAAGGACATCCTTCAAGAACATGAGACCCTCCGCGGCCAAAACACCCCGAACCATAAAGATCACTCGAGGGTCCCCTCGCCCCCGGATGCACAATGACGTCCAATGAAAAATGGACCGCCCTCGATCTCACACCTCGGGCTGACCGTACCAACAGCGACCCTGAAGAGACCGCAGTGCTCTGCTCCGCCCTCCGAAGGCCACTGGCGGCCACTGGCGGCCGGGCCGAGGGCGGCGGTCCTCGAAGAGCTTCGCAGCCAGGTCGTCAAGCTCGCCGAGCTTGGTGGAGACGCGCTCCTGAGGCCGAGAGCGGCCGCCCTAAAGATGTCTTGCTCCCGTTGCACTTCAGGACAACATCCCAGCAATCCGCCGACCCCTTGGGGTCACGGCGTGTGAGATGCTTCCCCCTCACCAAACCTCTCCCCCGGGGGCCCGGTCCGGCCGATTTGGAGGGGGAAGGTGGGGTGGGGTGGGGGGGGGGGGGGGGGGCAAAAATGCCGGCCGCACACTCGGAGCCTCAGGAGGCCCCAGAACGGGCCAAAAAGGTTCAAAAGGGTCCCGGAACGGTCCAAGAGAGCTACGAGTCGACAAACGATCGTCTCAAAACGCCGAAGATTGCCTCCAGACGGCCCCATCAGTCCCCAAGACTCTTGAAAAAGTACAACGAGGCGCCCCGCGAAGGCCCTCCAGAAGCAAAACATCGTCCCATTCCTTCAGACAAACGTGCATTCTCAGCACGTTCGTCTTTTGGGCTTCCACGCGGCCCACAACGGCCCAAGAAGCCTCCAAGATCGACCCTCCGCAGCCCAAGACGCTCCCGAAAGGGCTTCACGAAGGCCTCCAGACGATCCACGAAGGCCCCAGAAATCATAGCAACGGCCCTGGAATGCCGCAGGATGGTCCCAAGAGGGCCCCAAGAAGGGCCAAGAGGGTTCTTAAAAGGCTTCCTGGTCGGCCCAAGTCGTTCAACAGTGCACCAAGTCGTCCAACATGGCCTCCCGACAGCCCTACAGGCCCCCAAGACGCCTCAAGACGCTGACCAGAGGCGTCCCAAGAAGCCTTCCAGAAGCAACGGCCGTCCCATTCTCTATGGGAAACACATATTTCCAACACGCTCGCCTCTTGGCCTCTCACGCGGCCCCTGGGACCGCTTGCACGCCCCAACACGCCACCAAGACGCGGCCCAAGAGGCCCTCCAGAAGCATCGGCCCGTTCCGTAAGGTAAACGTCCAATTTTAGCACATTCGCTTCTTGGCCTTTCACGAGGTCCACAGCAACCCAAGAGACCCCCTAATAAGTTCAGGGAATGCCTCCAAGAGGGCTCCCAGACGGCCCAAGGCCCCCGCAGCCACCGAGGACGGCACCAGGACGGCCCCAAAGGGCTTCCTCGACAACCCCAAAGGGCTCCCCCAAGAAGGGGGGGGTAAAGGTGCCGGCCGCACACTTGGAACCTTAAGGGGCGTCCAAACGAGCCAAAAATGTCAGAAAGGCTCCCGGAACGGCCCAAGAGAGCTACGAGTCGACGAGGGATCGTTCCACAACGCCGATGATTGCCTCCAGACGGCCCCAGAAGCCCCCAAGACGCCCCAAGAAGCCACCATGACGCGCTCCAGAAACAAAAAACGCCCAACTCCCTACAGACAAAGCATATAGTTTAAACACACTCACTTTTGGCCTTTCACAAAGCCCACAATCCAAGAACCGTCCAAAAGCGACCCCAGATAATCCAAGAGGCCCCCAAGAAAACTCCAAGGCGGACAGAGAGGACACCGCGAAGGCCCCAGAAACCGCAACGGCCCAGGAGAGCCGCAGGACGGCGTCAAGAGGGCCCCAAAATGGGCCAAAAGGGTCCCCAAAGGCCTCCTGGACGGCCCACGAAGGCTACGACTCGTCGAGTGATCGCTCCAAGCCGCACCAGATTGCCTCCCGGCGGTCCTGCAGGCCCCCATGACGCCCCGAGAAACCGCCCGGAGACGTCCCAAGAAGTTTTCCAAAAGCAAAAAGCGATTACTTTTCTCTCGACAACATACATATCCACCACGTTCGCCTCTTCGGCTTTGACGAGGCCCACAACAGCCCAAGACGCGTTCCAGATCGACACAATACGACCCAAAATGGCTCCCACATGGACTCCAAGACAACCCAAACGGGCGCCAAAACGCACCAGAAGCCGCCAAACCGATCCAGGACGGCCCCAACAAAATACCCAAATGGGTCCCGCAAGGCTCCCGCGACAGCTCCAGAGCGCGAGTTACGAATCGTGAGGAAATCGCTCCCAGACGCCCGCCATTGCCTCCAGCTGACCCCTGAAGCCCCCTGGACGTCCGCCTCAACACGCCACTACAACGCGCCCAAAAACGCCCGGCATAACCAAGCTTCGGCCCCTTCCCGATGGGAGACGTCTAAGTTTAACACACTCGCTTCTTAAGCTTTAACGAGTCCCAGAGCACCCCCAAAAAAAACAAATAAACCCACAAGCCCCCGCATGCCCCAAAAAGGCTCCCAGACGGCACGAACTGGCCCCAACAGGGCCCCCGAAACCACCAGGGAAAACCCCAGGACGGCCCCAAGAGGAATGGAGAATTAGAGCATTTCGCCCTGAGAAAACATGAAAGGGCGCCTGAACGCACCCAAGAGGCCCTGACGGGGATCCACAATGCTCTCGAATGACCACGGGACCCGGAGGCGGCCCTTCGACGACGAAACCCACGGGAAAAAGGTAAAAACTGAAACTCTGCAACAGAATTCGTGTCTTTTCCCCGCGCAGAAATCGTTCACCATGGCCCTCCGGGCCCTTCCTGGAATCTAGGCGCAATCGTTTTCCCAAATGCATCCAGCCGCGGCGACAAGGGAGGGGGGGGCCCGGACCCCCCCAAACCATTACAAACCTCCCGGATCCGACCGGCTACTTTGCACAGACTCGTTCCCCGAACCTTTCCCCGGATCCGCCGATGCAATTTCTCGCCCCAGGTCCGTCCGGTTTCGAAAGTCCTGGGGCCCAGCAAAGGCCCCCGGAAACCGAAACCTATAAAAACAACAGTTGTTCAAATACAAATATCTGGAAAGGCGGCCGGCACTGCCGCGGGCATCTACCTCGATCGAGAAGAAGAAGAAAAGGACGAGGAGGAGGAAGAGGAGGAGGAGGAGGAGGAACAAAAAAATAAGATTTCGTCGTCGCCGCCGATGTCTCACAGATTTTCGTGGTCTTTCGACCACCCGAGGCATCTTCTCGAATTCAGCCTCCAGGAACCGTTTTCGGTGCCCGGGACCACCACAGAGGGTCCGTGGTGCGGATCGACCTCCCTGGCAAGCGCCTCCCCTTTGCAAAGGTAGGAACACGGGGTGGATCGAGGCTCGAGGCATGAGACTTTTAGTTCTTGGGCGCTCTCCGCCCCCTCTGGACCTTCAGGAAACTCCTCGTTGACACAGCTGGGTCCATTCTCGAAATTCTGGCCGGACGCACCCCCAACTGGTTCTCAACGATCCCCGAGCCTATCCAGGGGGTGGACAAGAAGGAAAGTGCGCCAGTGGATCTCCCTGAATACCCTAAGGGGGGGGGATCCAGAACCCCCCCCCCTCCTCCCATTCAAGGAGGGGGGGGGGTCCGGACCCCCCCCCTCCCCCCCTTAAGGGGTGGGGGGTCCCGACCCCCCCCTCCTCCCCCCCTTGGCGAAGGAAAAGGGGGGGGGGTCGGACCCCCCCCCCTCGTGAAGGGAGACGGAGTTGGGAGTAGGGAGTGGTGAGTAGTGAGTAGTGAGTTAGTGCGTAGTGAGTAGTGAGTATGGGGCACTGAGTAATGGGTAGTGAGTGGCGAGTAGGGAGTAGGGAGTGGGGAGTAGTGAGTAGTGGATAGTGAGTAGTGTGTACTGATAAGTGAATAGTGAGTGGCGAGTAGTGAGTAGTGAGTAGCGAGTAGTGAGTACTGAATAGGGAGTGCGGAGTAATGAGTAGTGGGTATTCAGTAGTGGGTAGTGAGTAGTGGGTGGGGAGTAGTGATTAGTGGGTACTGAGTAGTGGGTACTGCGTAGTGCGTAGTGAGTAATGACTAGTGAGTAGTGAGTGGCGAGTAGTGAGTAGTGAGTGCTGCGTAGTACGTACTGCGTAGTGAGTAGTGAGTAGTGACGAACAGAGAGTAGTGGGTAGTGGCAGTGGGTAGTGAATAGTTAGTAGCGAGTAGGGAGTAGCGAGTAGTGAGGAGCGAGTAGGGCGTAGTGAGTAGTGAGTAGAGAGTAGTCAGTAGTGAGTAGTGGGTAGTGATTAGTAACGAGTAGGGAGTAGCGAGTAGTGAGTAGTGAATAGTGAGTAGGGAGTAGTGAGCAGTGAGTAATAAGAAGTGGGTGGCGAATAATAGGTAGTGAGTAGCGATTGGTGAGTAGTGGGTAGTGGGTAGTGGGTAGTGAGTAGTGACTAGTGAGTTGTGACTAGTGAATAGAGACTATGTAGTGACTAGTGAGTAGGGAGTAGTAAGTAGTGAGTAGTGAATAGTGAGTAGCGGGGAGTGAGTAGTGAGTATTGAGTAGCGAGTGTGGGAGTAGCGAGTAGTGACTACTGAGTACTGTGTAGTCAGTATTGAGTAGGGAATAGGGAGTAGCGAATAGCGAGTAATGGGTAGAGAGGCGTGATTTGTGGGCAATGAGTGGTGAGTAGTGAGTAGCGGGTAATGGGTACTGAGTAGTGAATTGTGAGTAGTGAGTAGTGCTTAGTGAGTATTGAGTGGTGGGTAGCGAGGAATGAGTAGTGAGTAGGGAGGAAAGGGGTAGTGAGTAGGGAGTAGTGAGTAGCGAGTAGTGGGTGGTGGGTAGTGAGTAGTGGATAGTGAGTAGTGAGTCGTGCGTAGTGAGTAGGGGGTAGTGAGGAGTAGCGAATAGCGAGTAGTCAGTAGTGGGTAGTGATACGGAGTAATGAGTAGTGAGTACTCTTTGGGGCTGGGGTTAGTGGTTGGGGTTAGGATTAGGGGCTTGGGTTGGGGTGAGGACTAGGGGTAGGGCGGTGGAGGTAGGGGTGTAGGTGGTCGGGTTCCGGAGTCAGGGGGCGGCGTGGCGGAAGAGGGGGAGGGGGGGGGGCTGCGGCCAAAGGGGGGGAGGGGGGGGGGTCGGACCCCCCCTTTGTGAAAAGGGGGGAAGGGGGGGGGGTCCCCGACGACGGATCGGGGAAAGGGAAGGAGGGGGGGGGGGTCCCCGACAACGGATCGGGAAGGGAGGGAGGGCGGGGGGTCCCCGACGACGGATCGGGGAAGGGGGGGCTAACCCCCCCCCCTCCCCTTGGGGAGATCCAGCGGCGCACCCTCGAAAAGAAGGCCTGGGACAGGCCCCGTGAAGGCCCCAAGGAGCCCACATAAGACCACCCACGAAAAACTTCAAAACAATCCCCTACAAGGTCCCCCCTTGAACTTGAACCCCACACGCTACGTAAGACAGGCCGAAACCCAAAGATTGCCCAGCGATGGCGCGCGTTCCGCGGACTCCGTTTTTCACTCTTGCTGCCGCCCCAAGGGGTCGGCGGTGCGGCGTAAGCCAATGCATAATTTTGAGCATCCCGAAAAGTATCGTAGCAGTTTCTGCCCGACACGCTGGCAAAGTGCCGAACGAGTATTGCTACCCAGGGCCCGGCACCTAAAAACCCTGCAGTCTACTTTCTTGGTGCTCTAGACTGGAACATCTTAAACCTAAAAGCGGAAGTTCGCTCCGCCAGGGTGAGAAGGAACGCGAGGGGGGGGGACCAACGCCGATCCAAGAAGATCCGCGCAGACCTCCGAGTGGCCATACGTCCGCTATGGTTTCCTCTTCTGCTCCCCCTGCTCAGCTCACCGAGCTTGGCGGAGACGTGCTCCTGAGGCCGAGAGCGGCCCCAAAAGTGGACGCTGGCCCCGCCGGATCGAGTCGGGGGGGCCTAAAGGTGCCCCTGGCCCAAGGTGCCCCCAGCTTTTCGTCCCTGGGGCCTCTGGGACTCGTGGGGGGTGCTCTGGAGGCCGTAGGGGCATCCTTGGAAATCCTGGGGGCACCTTGGCCCAGGGCCACGATGTTTTTGTTGAGGGAGGACCGCCTCAGGGTGGGACACCTCGAGCTGGAATCGGCGATACCTCGTCGATAGATCGGCAGTAAGCCCTCGATAGCGAAGCCGCACGTTCCTGGGCATGGCGGGGCACCGGCCCTTTGCTGGCGATCGAGACAGCGATTCGGGGGCAGTGCGTCCCCCCTCTGAGCAGGGGGGACCGACGAAGAAAGAATAGCAAAAGCAGAAACATTCGGAGGTCCGTGCGGATCTTCTTGGATCCGCGCTGGGCCCCCCCCGGCGGTGCCTCGGGCGCCGCCCCTGGCGCGCTTGGCACGCCAGGGAGGGAGGTCCAGCGCCGATCCCAGGAACCGGCGCGGACCTCAGATGTTTTGTAGTTTATGCAGTCCTTTCTTCCTCGACTGGCACGCCAGAAGTGGGTATGGCAAAACAGCTGCTGAGACGCCCAACAGCACATGCTGTCCAAAGCTGACAGCGGCCGCTGCTGTGCACGCGACCGTCTGAAATGAACACCGCCCGCTGCGGCACCGACAGCGACCCCTGTTCCAAAAGACAAAAACTGTTGCCAGTCCTCGTGGCCATCGATTCCGCGCAAATCTTGGTCCCTCCGCAGGGAGGGGCCCCCGGCGCCAGTCCAAGACATCCGCGCGGACCTCCCAACGTTTACGGTCGGGAACTTCTGCTTCACGTGTCACGGCGGCTTCCCAGCGACACGCTATGCCTCGCGAGTGGATAACTAGCGTGTCGCCCCGCTCTGCGGGTCGGGAGGTCGGGAAAGGCTCCGGACGTTGAGGCTCGGGGAATGCGGAGTGGGTAGCGTGCCGCGCCGAAGCGTGGTGGGCCAGAACAGGCGGAGCGACACGCCAAGCCACAGTTCCGAACCGTACTCCTGTGCCGATCTTTCCTTCGGGGAACAAGCAGTGACATATGTGACATAAGCATCTAGGAGGTCCGCGCGGACCTCTGGTTGTCCTTGTTCGTGAGAACCTCTGGGCTTTTGTGTTTGTGTCGTTGTATGTTGGAGGCCTGGAAATGGGCACCAACACCAGCACAAGGGGGTTGCCTCCACAGGTGGGAGATGATCCTGGATTTCGGCGCTGGTGGTAATATTTCGGCCACCTTGGAAGCCGGAGTATTACCACCATCACCGAGATCGGGATCGTCTTCCCTCGATGAAGGCACACTGCCTATCCTGGTGTTGGTGTCAACTTCTAGGCCTGCGACAATCCCTGTGTCGGCGGCGCACCCAGAGGGGAAGGCAGAGCAGGCCTTCTGAGGATTTCTCTGAGCCTTTTCCCTAGCACGCCTGAAGTGGGCATGGGCAACAACAAGCAAGATGCCCAGCGACACATGCTGTCCAAGACCGACAGCGGCCGCGACAGCGGCCGCTGTTGGGCAAGCGGCCCTTCTGAACAAAATGGATAACGTCCGCGGCGAAACCGACAACGAATCCCGCTAAAAAGAAGAATGAAACGTTGTGGGTCGTCATACCGTCTCTCCGTTGTGACCCATGTCGACCGTACCGATTCTCTGAAGGCACATGGGGGCTCCTCCGAATGCTGGAAGGCCTCGGAGACGCCCCGCCGTCATCCGAGAAGGCTTGCCCCTTGTCACTTCGCCCCCCCCGCGCACCAATCCCTGGACGGCCTTCAACCGCTGGTTTTTGAGTCCTCCCGGTGCCCTTTGGGCGCCCATGGGACCCCCATGAGCCACCCATGCCGAGCCCTCGTGAACTTTGAAGCAAGCCCCGCCTACCCGAAAGGCTTGGTGCGAACCAGGGGCGAGAGGAGGATGAGAGCAGATGTTTTCCATCCACAGCCGAAATGGCGGACGAACAGAACTGCATGAACATAAATTTTCGGAGGTCCACGCGGATATCTCGGACCTGGGATAACCCGTCTCTTGACGCTCGGAGCGCGCCAGGGGCAGCGCAAAGGCGCCGCCGAGTGGGGCAAGCGCCGCTCTAAAAAATCCAAGCGGAACTCCGGAACGTTATGTTCATCCCGTTCGATACTCCTCGATTAAAAACGAAGCTTCGCACGGCTCATGAATGGCCGAAATCCCCACGCACAAAAACGGCCTGCACGGGGGCGCAGAAGGCTCCTCGCGCATGCAGGCGTCCACTGGCGTTTCTTGGCCGCGGGGACGCGCTTCGAAGCGCGCGCCCGCCCCTTGTTCGGTAACGTGTCTTGCCGAGCCTCCGCGGTCTGCAGAGGCACAGGTTTCGAAAATGGGACCCGAATAGATGGGAACGGAAATCGTGCCGCGTCGGCGACGCATCGGCGATGCATCGGCGCCGTCGGCGATGCATGAGCGCCGTCGTCGTGAAGACGATATGGGTCCACATCGAGCCGCACCGCCGATGCACATGCGATGCGGCGCGATCCTCCGACCCCGTCCATTCGGAACCCACTTGGAGGCCTGCGTAGAGCGTTGCCGCCGAACCCCCATTCAGCGTTGTCTGGCGCCAGGCCCTCCCACCTTGTAGAGGGCACTCCCGCCAAACCCTCCTCGGCGACGTTTGCCATGGGGCGGCTGCGCGAGCGACCGGAAGGGGGGGGGGGGTGGAAACGCCCAATATAGTGAGAAAGGGAGATGGGGAATCAAAGAGAAAGGGAGAGAGAGAGAGAGAGGGGGAGAAAAAATAACAACAAAAAGACCATATTCTGAGACAGCGAAAAAAAGAAAGAGAGAGAGAGAGAGAGACGCAGAGATGACTCGTCATGTGGGAGGTATCCGCCGCTGTGCCCAGCGCGCGCCTGGGGCGTCTTAGGAAGTTCCTCTGCTGCCCGGCAGAATTCTTTCGGCGCCTTCTGGGGCTGGGCAGGCGCGCCCCCTCGCGAAAATCTGTCGGGCTATGCCCCGATTCGCGTGCCCCCCGTGAAAATCTGTCGGGCAATTTCCCACCTCACCTTCGAGGGGGCATGACGAAGACCGAAAACAATCACCCCCAAAGAAAGGGGGGTTAAAACAACCCTGTCGACGGAGGGTCTGTTTCGTTTGTTTGGATAATCCTTTGACCTGAGTTTCAACAACTGCGACGTCAAACCAATGAATGCCACGAGAACGACGCAGCGTAACCCGAAGAACAAATATATGCCCCAGGGCCGATTCTAACAGAATTCGCCGGCCCAACGGGCCAGAGGCGTGCTAAGATCTCCGGTAACTGGTAAACAGTATTTCTGGTTCGCGCGCGCGGGGCGGCCCCTAGGGGTCCCTGGATCAAAAGTACCCCGGGCGGAGCCGGGGACACGCCCGGGACACGCCCGGGACACTCCCCCAGATCCTCCAGGATCGCCCCAAGAGGGCCCCAAGAGGCCCCCAACACAATCCAAGAGAGGTCCGAGACGCCCGAAGATCGCTCCACGGCGCCCAACATGGTCTCCAGACGGCCCAAGAGGTCTCCTAGATGACCCAACAAGCCTCCAAGATGCCCCAAGAGGCCTCCAGGAGCACTCCCAAGAGGGCCCCAAGAGGCAAAAATCAATGCTTTTTCCTTGGTTTTGGACAGATTTGGGCGTTTCAACCTTTTCGGTTCCCCGACGCCCCTAAACGGCTCAAGAGGCCTCCAAGATCGCCATAAGAGGGCCCAAGAGGCCCCCAAAAGGGCCCCAAGACAGCCAAAGACAGCTCCAAGACGGCCCCAGAGGCCTCCAAGACGGCCCAAGAGGGCCCCAAGAACGCCCCCAACACGGTCCAAGAGGGGTCCGAGACGCCCGAAGATCGCTCCACGGCGCCCAAGATTGCCTCCAGACGGCCCACGAGGTCTCCAAGATGGCCCAAGAAGCCTCCAAGATGCCCCGAGAGGCCTCCAAGAGAACTCCCAAGAGGGCCCCAAGAGGCAAAAAACAATGTTTCCCCTTTGGTTTTGGACAGATTTGGGCGTTTTAACCTTTTCGCTTCCCCGACGCCCCTAAACGGCTCAGGAGGCCTCCAAGATCACCCCAAGAGGGCCCAAGAGGCCCCCAAGAGGGCCCCAAGACGGCCAAAGACGGCTCCAAGACGAGCCCAGAGGCCTTCAGGACGGCCCAAGAGGGCCCCAAGAACGCCCCCAACACGGTCCAAGAGAGGTCCGAGACGCCCGAATATCGCTCCACGACGCCCAACATGGCCTCCAGACGGCCCAAGACGTCTCCAAGATGACCCAAGAAGCCTCCAAGATCCCCAGGAGGTCTCCAAGTGCATTCCCAAGAGGGCCCCAAGAGGCAAACAAACAATGCTTTTCCATAGGTTTTGGACAGATTTGGGCGTTTTAACCTTTTCGCTTCCCCGACGCCCCTAAACGGCTCAAGAGGCCTCCAAGATCGCCATAAGAGGGCCCAAGAGGCCCCCAAGAGGGCTCCCAGATGGCCCAAGACGGCTCCAAGACGGCCCAAGAGGCCTCCAAGACGGCCCCAAAAACGATTCAAGAACGCCCCAAGAAGGGGCTCACGAAACAGAATTTCTCTCGGCCCTTAGAGGCCCCCGGGAGGCCCCAATACGCCCTCAAAGACCCCAAGAGGCCCCCAAAAGGCCCTCAAGAGGCCTCAAGAGCCCTCCAAAAGGCCCTCTGGAGGCCTCCAAAAAAAACCGCAGGAGGCCCCCAGGAAGCCTCCAAGACTCCAGCCAGACGCGACTTGGGAAACGCGGGTCGGGGTGGTCCTCCTCCCCCGCGTTCGGCCTCCAGCCTCGAGCCTCGACCCTCCACGACGACGACGACGCCGGCGGGCGGCGGCGGCGGGCGGCGGCGGCGGCGGCGACGACGACGACGACAAAGGCGCTCCTCATCGCTCCTCATCCCCCTCCTCCTTCCTCCTCCTCCTCCTCCTCTTCCTCCTCCTCCTCCTCCTCCTCCTCCTCCTCGGGTCCAATTAGAAAAGAGATGGTAAGAGGAACGCCACAAGAAAGTGTTCCTTCACGCCCGTGTCCGCAACGCCAGAGGACATCAGGACGATAACAGAGCCAATGTTAGCATTCAAAGCCAGCCACCCTCCGACACGAGGGTTCCCTTATCGCATAAGATAAGATGTCTCTTCCCCCGGCTCGAACGGCCCCACAGCGGGATACCACGGGTAACACGCCCCCACGATGGCACCAAAGCCGTCAAACAAACTGCAAAAAACATTAACAAATTTATCAACAACTACACAGCTCCCGACGCCGCAGCTCCACACTGCAAACGACCACTCGGACAGGCGACCACGGTGCGACATTATGGGCCGGCGGAATGAGCGAAGCGATTACATAACAACTTTACGCCGTGCCCAACAGCCAAAAAAAAACAGCTCGTTTAGTGTTCGCCGTGGCGCCGCGCACATTCGCTATGTAAAAATGCACCAGCTTCACGGATTGAGGGCCATTCGGTTTCAAAATGTAGTGTTCGCCCGAGCACCGGCGCGCATTCGCATTAAATGTGCACTAATTTCACGGATTGAAAGGGGCCGTCTGTCTAAACGAGCTCTTGCCTTAGCGCCGCGCGCATTCGCTTGAAAAAACGCACGAGCTTCAAGGATCGAGCGCGGCCCGGTTTCGAAATCCAGCTCTCGCCTTCGCGCCGCGCGCAACACTCGTTTTTGAAAATGCACGCGTTTCACGGATTGAAGGCGGCTCGGTTTCAAAATCTAACTATCGCCCCAGCGCCGCGCGAATTGGTTTGTAAAAGTGTCCGCGAGCTTCAGGGGTTGAGGGCGGCTCGATTTCAAAATCTAGCTCTCGCCTCAGCGCCGCCCGCATTTGCGCTGAATTCAGTGAGTGCGTCTTGCAAGCTTCCTGCTGCCATTCTCAAGATCTCAAATCAGCCGGGCTGAGCTGAGCTCACAATGGCCTGGCCTCGCCGCTCACGCCTCGGGTATCTGGCGCCGCCACTGACGGATCGCTCTCTCCCGCGAACGCTCACTGATGCTGCGGTCGCCGGGGTTTGGTGTTTTCGGGCGCCTGGTGCCCGAGAGCAAGAGCTGCTAGAAGTCCTCATGCGACTTCACCGCCTGGGCGTTTTCGCTGCAGTGAATCTTCCTGCTGACCCAGCCCACACGGGCGTCGAGCTGAAGGATCTCGAGCAGCGTCTCAGTGCTGACAGCATCCGGGCGTCGCGGCACGCTCAGCGCCCCGTGGGCTAGAAACCCACTGCGTGGGGTCCATGCTGGCTAACATTTCTCCCCCATGAGCTTTGACAAATTTGAAAATACTTGGAATACCTTATCAATCGCCCCCCCATAAAAATTTAGCCCTCCCTCCTTTTGCGACCTTACCTTCCAGATCCCCTCGCTGCAGGGGGCCTTTAAAATTTCCCCCCCCCGACAAGATTGCGAGCGTGATCGCTTATGACGGCGATCACGTCGGCGATAGTGGTGGCAATACGTAGGCGGTGCCGCCAACGTGGAGGTCCGACCGCACTCTCGAGCAGCATGATGGCCGCAAGGGCTATCCATGCCCCCGTCCCTGCACTATTGGCGCGGCGCATGGAGCTCAAGGATGCAGATGTGTGTGGGGGGGGAAGTGTGTTGCGCAGCCATTGGTAGGATGTACATGTGAGGGGAAGTGCGCTGCGCAGCAATTGCCAGATCCAAATGTGGGTAGCTGATGACAGCGGCGGGGATCCAGATGAAGACGGTGATGGAGATAACCATGTGGACTAGTACACATAAATAACATGACAGATAGGAGCGGCGTGTACGACTACGGTGCTGATTTTGATGATGACAATTGATTTTGATGATGACAATTAAGAAGACGACAAATAGGATGCTGACTATGGTAAAGATGCTGAAAATGATGCGGATGATGCTGCTGACGATGACGGTGCTGATGACCATGATGATGACCATGATGATGACGACGATGATGTCGACCATAACGATTATGATGATGCCAAATATGATGACGATGGCGATGATTATGATTTGATGAAGATTATGGTGGTGATGCTGATGCTGATGCTGATGAAGATGAAGATGATGATGAAGAAGAAGAAAAATAAGAAAATTATGACGGTGGTGGCGATGGTGACGTTCATGCTTCGCGGGCTGCCGGTAACAAGCACAAGCTCCGAACATGCCTCGCGCACAAAGGCGATGCGAAATTCCATGCGCAGAAGGCACCCTAATGAACCCGACCCTCTGAAGGTGAAGTTCAAGAAAACCCCTCAACAAACCGGACCCCACTGTCTCCCCAAAAGGAATTGTTTTAAGACCAGACCTGGAACACGAATAATACGAAATCTGGTGTACTGGCCCTTACGGGATTTCGAAGGCCCAAGACGCCCCAAGAGGTCTCAAGAAGAGCGCCAGGGCAGCCCAACAAGATCCCAAGAGGCTCCCAAGGCGGCCCAGGGGGGCTCCAACACGGCCCTGCAGCAGGCCCTTCAAATGGGCGAAGGAGACCCCAAGACGGCCCAAGATGCCTCCAAGATGGCCCAGGATGCCCCCGAGATGGCCCACGAGGGGAAAATCAAGCTAGCCTTGGCAGCCGTTTCCTGAGGTTTCCTGCAGGCTTGCCTCCAAGACACCCAACATGCCCCCAAGAGGACCCTCAGAGCCCCCCAGAGGCCCCCAAGACGCCCCCGAGAGGCCCAAGAGACCCCCAAGAGGCCTCACAGAGGTCGCCCTACAGACCACCACAGGCCTCCCAAACGTAGCTCACAGGCTCCTGGGAGGCCCTCGAGAGGCCCTAGAAGAGCGCCAGGATACATGTTTACCTCAACATCCCTCATGCTGCGCTCCTGCCTTAGCGCGGTGGCGGGTTTGCCGCTGACAGCTGGGTGTGCATGTACATGTAGAACCATCGCAGGGAGGGAGGGAGGTAGGGAGGGAGAGAGACAGAGAGAGACAGGAAGACAACAAACACACACACACACACACATAATAGAAAAACGAAAGAGATAGAAAGAGAGAGAGAGAGAGAGAAAGAGAAAGAGAAGCATATATTCAAAACAACATGCACGTATATATATACCGCATAGACCACCCTTCGGGTGATAAGGAGGTGAGGGGGGAGGAGGGACCAACGTCGCACTCGATTGATCTCACTATCGAACTCACTACCGATCTCACAATCGATCTCAATCGATAGATCTCACAATCGATATGATTATCGATCTCACAATCAATATCACAATCGATCCCACAATCGATCTCACATTCGGTCTCGCTATTGATCTCACAATCGATCTCGCATTCGATATGACTATCGATCTCACTATCAAACTCACTATCGATCTCATTATCGATCTCACATTCGGTCTCACTATCGATCTCACTATCGATATCACAATCGATCTCACAATCGATCTCGCATGCGGTATCACTATCGATCTCACTATCGAACGCGCTTTCGATATCATTATCGATCTCACATTCGGTCTCACTATCGATCTCACTATCGATATTACAACCGATCTCACAATCGATCTCACATTCGGTCTCATCATCGATCTCACTATCGAACGCACTATCGATCTCAATCGATCGATATCACAATCGATCTGACTATCGACCTTACAATCGATCTCACAATAGATCTCACAATCGATCTCACATTCGGTCTCACTATTTGTCTCACTATCGATATCGCCATCGATATCACAAACTATCTCCCATTCTGTCTCACAATCGATCTCACTACCGATACCACTATCGATCTCACTATCGATGTCACAACCGATCTCACAATCGATCTCACATTCGGTTTCATGTTCGATCTCACAACCGATATCACTATCGATCTCACTATCGATCTCACATTCGACCTCACTATCGATCTCACAATCGATCCGCATCACCAACATCAGCATCATCGGGACACCATCAACACCATCATCATCATCATCATCATCATCATCATCATCATCATCAGCACCATCATCATCAACAACATCATCATCATCGGGACACCGACGGGGCACCGACGGGACACGGGCGGGACACCGCGGGCCCCCGGCTGCCCGGAAGGGAGTCATTTGGTCCGGCCGCGCCTCAGCCACACGGGACACCAGCGGGACACCGGCGGGACACCGCGGGCCCCCAGCCGCCCGGAAGGGAGACATTTGGTCCGGCCGCGCCTCAGCCACAGGAGACTTTCTCTCGCCCGCCCACGCAGCTTCGCCTCGCCCGCCCGCACGGCACGCACGAACACGAAACCGAAATCGATTTCCCGGTAGGGGGGCTCTCCGTTCCACTTCGATCTCACCCCCTCACCTCCGATACACATATCACAGAGAGAGAGAGACGGATACCAAGGATGACAAGGAGGAGAACGAGAGGGACGAGGAGGAACGAGTAACGATCCAAGCCTGTGCAAGCCTCCTCGCTGCGACGCTGCGACTCGGGCGCTTGCTGCTCTCGCGCTACCAGCAGGATGAACGCCCGCACCTCGGCAAGCTGCGCTCAAAGCGCCATCTTCGCCGCTTCCTCCTTAGGCTCCACCGCCGCCCTGGGCTGCACTGCCTGCTGGACCTCCGCTGCCGTACTGGGCTGATCCGATGCCGCGTTGGGTTCCGCCACCGCCTTGGGATCCTCCACCGTCGCGTTGCGCTCCTCCTCTCAACGGCGAGCGAGGGCGGAAATGAAAAGGAGAAGGCAAGGCGGCGGGGCTTCTCAGAAGGCCTCCGACCTTCTGAGATGCTTTTTGTGCCTTCGGGGAAGGCTTGGAAAACTTCTCACCTGGCCGGGTGACTTCCGAACCTTCTGAGAAGGCCTCTCACTTCCCCCCCCGTGCTCGCCACCGATCCTCGTCCGGAAGCGCAGGCTCTTCCGCCGCCACCTCCAGAAGAACAGCAAAAACTACGCCTCGGGCAAAAACTGTCAGAGATCTCCACGCGGATATTCCTGGGACCGGCGCCGACCCCGCCCTCCCTGGCGCGCGGGGAACGAGCCAGGGAGCCGGCGCCGAGGAGGCTCGGCCAGGACCAGCCGTCGGAAGTCATCCCGAGGCTGGCAGTCCGCCGAGAACCAACAAGAAAACATCGAAACTTCGTCCCCCCCTAGCTGGAGGAACAAAAAACTGCAAAATGTCCATCCCCGAGCCCTGCACGCGCCGGAGGCGCTACCAGGGAGGCCCAGAGCCGATGCAAGAAAGCTGCGCCGCCAGGGGGGCCCAGAGTTCCCCAAGCAGTGCTTACATGAACCATGAACCATGAACGTGGGACAGGGGGCTCTGATTAGTTTTCTCAGGAACCATGGTCTGCGAGTCGGTCTGGCGGCTATGTGATCCCCGTCGCCGCCCCACCGCCGCCTCGTCGCCGCACGTCGAGTAGGCTTGCGCGTCGGATTGGCGGCTGTGGACGCCGTCGCCGCCCCGTTGCCGCCTCGTCGCCAGCCGTCGTCTGGGGCTGCGCGTCGGGTCCTCCGCCTTAGGGTTTCCGTCGACGCCTTCGTCGCCGCCCTCGTCGCCGCCCGTCGTCTGGGCCTGGGTGGTGGTCTGGCCGCCGTGTGGCCGCTGTCGCATCCCAGTCGTCACGTCGTCGCCGCCCGCCGCCTCGTCGCCAGAAGTGCTTTGCATTACTTCGCATTGCTCGGCATTGGTTTTTGCAATTCTTTGCGCTACGTTGCTTTGATTTGCGCTACTTTGCATTGCATTGCATTGCATTGCATTGGTTAGCGTTGCTTTCTTTGCGTTGCTTTGCGGTTCAATCGAACGCTCGACTGCGGGCCTGGCGATCCAGTCCTGGTCCGTCACCGCACCACATGATTTACACCACAGAATGGTAGAACGCTAGATTCCACCACGTCGAGAGCTCCTCCTCCACATGGTGTGGACAACCGTGCCTGCACCATGTCGACTACACCACATACCTTACGCCGCATATCATGCCCCTTATAGCTTGCACCACAACTGATGCACCGTCTAGCTTTTACCACGTCGAATATGCCGCATAGCTTGCACCGCATAGCTTGCAGCACGTAGCTTACACAACGTACTTTACAAAACCTCGATTGCATACCACATAGCACATAGCTATACCCGCATAGCTTACATGATGTATATCTTACACCACCTAGTTTGCACCACATACCTTAAATCACGCAACTTGCACCATAAAGATTACATCACCTAGCTTGCACCGCAAACCTTACATCACGTAGCATGCAACACAGAGCTTGCACCACTGACCTAGCACCACAAGTGTTGCACCACATACCGCATAGTTTGCACCACGCCGATTGCACAACAGAGCTTGCAACACATAATTTACACCGCGTAGCTTGCACCACATTGTTTGCAACACGTTGATCCTTTCACATAACTTACACCGCATAGCTTACATCAACCGGCTTGAGCCACACATGCTGCACCACATAACTTGCACCACATAGCTTACACCAAATAGCCTACACAACCACAGTTTAACAAACACTTACTGTGTGGGGTCCACGCTGGCAAACACGTATGCTCATGCAATGTGTTGCTCTTCGGCCAACGTTGCCCCTGACCTTTGCGGGGAAGACGTCGCCGAGCGTGATGTCCGAGATCAGCAGCGTCGCGGCCACGTGCCCCGCGAGGCCCTTGACCTGCCACTTCAGGCTCTCCTTCGGGCAGAAAGCCTCCCCCTTGGTGAACGCCGCGCCGCTCGTGTAGGCCTTGTAGTTTGGACTGATGACCCACTGGCCCTTGGCCTCGGAGGGGGAAGAAGATACCGATTCGGAGCCACGTGTCTTCGCCCGAAACGCAGCGTGCATGCTTTGTTGAACGTCTCACGCTCGCGAACGTATCCCGAATCATGTCTACTGTGTGTGCGCGGTGGTGGTGACGACATGGCCTCGTGGTCGTGTTCCTGTACGCGGCCGATAACGCCGCTCGACCTGGATCAGGAAGCAACTTCTTCGATGTCTTCGTGAAAAGGACTACGGCCTAACTTCGCCCGATTGCGGGGCCATTAACTAAGCCGGATCAGCCCAGACGAAGCTCGGGATTAAGCCCGATTTGAAAGGATCAAAGCGGATTGAGCAGAACTGCGCCAGGTTAGGCCACTTTTCGACCACGGACGGCTATACCAGCGCCGATGCTGAATTCCACCACCCTGTACTCGTATCCGAAACTCGAGAGACCTCGTCCCCACGTGTGGCTTTCCCTTGAAAATCTTGTCAAAACGCACCCTGGGACAGGTCCAGGGAGTAGCCGTACTGGTTCTCTTCTGTTCTCCCGTGGCCTGCTGGAAGTACAGGAACATGGGCACCGCGCCCTCTTTCTTGAAGATGGGTTAGATGCTCCTTGTGGGAATCGTCCTGGAACCACTCGCTCTACTCGTGCGTCGTTGCTGCGTCGAACGTCCGTCGACTTGAGTCGAGCTCGAACGAATTTGAGTCAAGCTTAAATCGAGATGGACTCGAGCTATAGTCGAACTAGGGTCGAAGATCCGAAACGGGGCCCCCGGGGAGGTCCCTCAAACGAGCATCTAAAATGGGCTTGCCGCCATGCATGGGCTGGGGGGCAATGGCAGTCAGGATGTACGTGCCCGTCCAAGACGTGTCGGCAATCGACGCCGGCAAGTCGCTGCCCGCCTTCACATCCAGCTTCCAAGGACAAGCGGCCTTGGAGATAGACCGAAATACGTAAACATCAACTCTTGGAGATCCGCGGGGATCCCTTGAATCGCCGCTGCAATCTCCCTTAGCGCGCGGAGCGCGCCAGGGGCGGCTCCAGAGGCGCCGCCAAGGAAGCCCAGCGCCGATCCTAGAACCCTGCGCGAACATCCGAAAATATATGTTTATGCCGTGTTTTCTTCTTGGAACTCGAGGTCCCAACAGGGTGCGGTGACAGAACGTGCGGTGACCTCGGAATCCCCGACGACCTCACCGCACGGTGCATCACCACACGGCTTGGGGACCTTGGAGATCCCAATTGTCCGAGATATCCTGGACCGTGCTGTCACCCAAAATTCCGACCGACTCACAAACCGGTATTGTCACCGCACCGTTTGGGGATTCCCGATCGTGACCTCGGTCGGCACAATGTCGATGCCCGGGCGCGACTGCCAGATCTTGTCATTGTTCAGGAGCTTCCAGTTGTTAGCGTCGTGCGGGCACAAAGCGTCAGCGTGGGCGTACGTCATGGCCAGGTCCACCGTGGGGTTGGGGCCGATCATCCAGTTTCTCTTCGACGCAATGTAGTAGATGTACTGGTCTACTTCCTACATGACAAAAGATTTCTGCACGTGATGCGAAGTTCCCTCTCCTCCCCTCCTCCTCCTCCAACTGTTCCTCCTCTTCTCCTTTTCCGCCTCATCCACCTCATCCTCGTCCTTCTCAGGTTCGCATCACGTGACGGATCCGAATTGCGGATCCTTGTCCGTGGACTGGTAGATCGGCCTGTGGTCGTGGAAGGCAGTGGGAACCATGTTGCTGATGTAGTATTCGGACATCCACGGAAGTTCTGCGTCCTTGGTGCTAAAGTCGACCACCCTGGGGCAGCTGTCGGTCGACTCGTTGAAGGAAGTGGAGTGCGTGCACTCTGGGTTGCTGGCGTGGTGGCCAAGGCAGCAGCCCCCCACCGTCTCCAGTGCCTCCTGCAGCTCGGGGGTGAGGTGCTTGCGCTGCTGGTGCATGGAACAATAGTACTCGGCCCACTTCTGGCACCCTCCGTGGTTGGTGTTCTCACACGTGGCCTTGAAACTAGCAGGCTGCTGTACCAGCCGGAGGTAGAAGGGGTTCGCCTTTGTGGGCTTGAACATGCCGGTGAAATGCGAGATCACGACCTCCTTCTTCTGGCAGATGCGCTCAGTTTTGCAGGGCCTCCTGAGGCCAGGCGGCACCCCCACGGGATCGATGCAATCAAACTTCTTGTCGAGCTCGACGACTTTGCCGTCGAATACATCGTTGATGATGTTCTGGTCGAGCATCTCATCGCCGCTGCGGACAGAGATCATCTCGAGCATGGACTGGAAGGTCTCCAGGCTGGGCTTGAAGAGCATCACGCCACTGTTGTACTCGGTGCCACCAGTCTTGAGGTTGGTTTTACACCCGTCGGGGGCCATCGCGACGTGCCCATCGGGGACGAGCGTGGAATTCAACAGGAAATTGATCCCATCGTTGAACACGTACGTATCGGCGTCCAAGAAGAGGACGCGCGCGAAGGGCAGGCGGAATATGTTCAGCTTCTCGAAACTGTCCTTCCAGCGGTACGTGAAACGCGCGTCACAATGCTGGATGCCCTCGCCGCACGGGTCCACGTCTTCGACCTTGAGCACTCTCCAGCCGGCCTGGCGGAGAAGAACCTGGTAGTCCAGCCTCATGCCCGCGATAATCATGGCCACCTTGGGGACGTCCGGCGCGTACTTCGTCAAGGCCCTGCCAAGCATGATGCACATGTCGATGTACTCTTGGTGGTTCTTGCCGGCATGTGTCACGATCGCGGTCAACTCCCGAGTGTCCTCCATGAACCGGGGTTTGGTATTGATGTCGATCCACGAGACCTTGAAGGGAACCGATAGGAGGGGGGCATGCTCCGGGGTGTGGGGTGGGGTGGGGGGGGGAGGGGGGGGGACATCGGCCTGGAACCGACCACACATCGCCACTGGATGGACGACAGGCCCCCCACAGCGAGCCCACACGCTCCGTGGGGGGGGCCCCGATCGGCGACGAACGGGCGACCGATGCGGCATCGACACCCTTCGGTGCCCCCGAGGCCTTGCTCTTGACCCACGCCTGCACCTTTGGACGCCCGAAGTAGGGAGGATTTCAAACATGGCCGCGTTGCCAAACAACCAGCGTTGTCCAAAACCGACAGCGGCCGCTGCCCCCAAGCGAATCGACGTCCGCGGCGACGCCGACGGGGAATCGTGCTCAGAACGGACGGGAACTGCTATTAGGAAAACCAAGAGGTACACATACCGATGAAGCATCTTCATCGTGGCATGTTGCACTTCCAGGGGGCATAGCGACCGAGGCTGGTTTGCCAGAGCGGCCTTCGCTCTGGCCCCACGTGCGCATCATGAAAACAAGAAATTCTGTAGTCATGATTCGGAACATTGCCGTTGGCATGATGGTACTATAATTCCAACGGCTACTTTCCGAATCACAACCCAATGTGTGTTGCTGGCGCGCCTTTGCGCCAATCCTATGCGCATCTTTGAATGTGGCCACGTGCGCGAGGAGCCAGTGATGTGGCCAGCGAGGCAGAATAGCCCCAGCGGCAGCGCCGCAAGGCTTTGAAGTAGAGCAAAAACAAAACTGACGGATGATGATAAGGAGGGGAGGGCAAAGAAGCCTCGACAATAATCGACGCATGGCCACGATAAAAAGGCCATTGACAGCAACTACCGTGCATATCAGCACGTAAGCATCTAACTACGAAATTGATGGTGCCACGTGTTGTTTTGAACAAAACCGCCCGATATTGGTCCCTCGAAGCCCCGCGATCCCGAGGGGCCTCTTGGAGCGGGGGTGGGGGGCTTCAGGGGGGGGGGGGGGAGAACGCGGGCGAGGGGCGGGCCTTCTGGACGCATGGAGCGTGAGATGCATGCACTGCTACGTTGTAGTCTAATGACGTTACTGTTGGAGTAAGGCACAGGGCAACCAACGGTATAGCTGGCCGTATCCTTGGAAGCGTGACCACATCGGCATTCAAGGGGCAACGGGATGCACATCATGGTCGCAAATCCCCCAACCTCCCCCAGTGGGGCTGAGGGCAAAGGCCGAAGGAGCGGAGGTAAGGAACAAATCTTCAAGCTGACCAAGTGCATTGCAATGTCGGTGCGGTCGAATGATTGATACATACACAGAAACGCCTATACATAGATATGTGTATGCATGCATGCATTCATGAATACATGCATGCATGCATCCGTGTAGGCATGCGTGTGTATGTGAGTATGTATGTATATATGCATGCATGCATGCATGTATGTATGTATGCATACATGGTTGGGTGTGTACGTATGTGTGTGTTATGTATGTGTGTATGCATGTATGTATATGTGTATGTGTGTATGTGTGCATGAATGTATGTGGTTATGCATGTATGCATGTATGTATACGTGCATGCATGCATGCATGTATGTGTGTATGGTGGTATGTCTAACAAACTATATGTACACGCATGTGTGTATGTCTGTATGTATATGTATGCATGTACGCATGTGTGTATGT
This sequence comes from Prorocentrum cordatum, assembly GCA_963575745.1. Lineage (NCBI taxonomy): Eukaryota > Dinophyceae > Prorocentrales > Prorocentraceae > Prorocentrum > Prorocentrum cordatum. The sequence goes on from CAUYUJ010002525.1 coordinate 29,678, forward strand.
GTACTTTGTATGTATTGGTACATGTAAGCATGCATGTACGTGCCTGTGTATGTATGTATGCTTGTATGTAGGTATGTATGTATGTATTCGTGTATGTATGTATGTATGTATGTATGTTTGTATGTATGTATGTATGGTTGTATGTATGTGTGCATGCATGCATGCATGTATGTTTGTATGAATGTATGTATGCATGTATGTATGTATTCATGTATGCGTGTAGACATATACTATGTTGAATGGAATTCGCCGGCCCAACGGGCCAGAGGCGTGCTAAGATCTCCGGTAACTGGTTAACAATTGTATTGTACTAGTTCGCGCGCGCGGGGCGGCCCCTGGGGGTCCCCCGGCGAAAAGTACCCCGCCCGCCGCCTGACCAGGTCCCGCCCGGTTCAACTCAGAGATGGTTTTCCTTCTGGGTGCGGCCTCTCAGGCCGCCCTGAGCGCGCCAAGAGTGCCCCAAGAGGCCCCCAAGACTGCCCAAGAGGCCCCCGAGACGCCCAAAGAGCGCTCGAAGACGCCGAAGATGACCCCAAGACGGCCCAAAAGGCCCCCAAGACAGCCCAAGAGGCCTCCAAGACGCCCCAAGAGCCTTCCAAGAGGCCTCCGAAGAGAGCCCCAAGAGGCCAAAATCGTTGATTTTCATTTGTTTTTTCGATGTTTTTTGTGTTCTGGCTTTTTCGGCTTCCGGACGCTCCAAGACGGCCCAAGAGGCCCCCAAGACCGCTCCAAGACGGCCCACGAGGCTCCCAAGACGGCCCCGGAACGGCCCAGGAGGGCCCCCAAGACGGCCCAAGTGCCGCCCAAGACGGACCAAGAGGCCCCAAGACGGGCCCAAGAGGGGCTCAAGAGGGGAACCGAGAACTGAAAAATCGAGCCCTCCGCCCCAGAAGGCGCCCAGGAGGCCCCAAAAAGGCCCCAAGAGGCCCCCAAGAGGCCCCCAAGACGCCCCAAGAGGCGCCCAAGAGGCCCAAAAGAGGCCCCAAGAGGCCCCAAAACGGCCCCCAAAACTCGGCTAGCCCACAACGGTGCGACAATATGGGCCGGCGGAATGAGCGGAGCGATTAAATAACAGTTTCCGAACAAATTCCTGAACAACCCCTGGGACAACCCCTCCAAGATGCATACCATGGGCGTCCCAGCGTGTGATTGTGGCTGGCACTCGAGCGGCAGCACAATATCGGCGGCGAAGATAGGGGCGAATAGCCCAGGGGCGGGCATTACACGTATTTGACCAGGAGCCTGTTCGAAGACATAGATCATCGGCGCACCTGAATACATGTATTGCTCTCCCCTGGGCTATCCGCCCCTATCGTCGCCTCTGACAATATCCACTTAGGGATGTGGCCGGCGCTGATGCGAGAGCACCACGCCTAATGATGAGGCATGTGGCCAGCGCGAAGGCGACAACACCAATCCCAGACGGGATGTAGCTTGAGCTTGGGCGAGAACACCATTCCCAATCACGGATGTTGCTGGCACTCGAGCGGTAACACCATACGCACCGTTCCCAATCAGGGACGTGGCCAGCGCGCAGTGTTGTGAGGATGCCTCAGGCGGAACTGGCCAGACCAGCTTTCGTGCGGCATCTCATAACCCAGAATTGTGAAGAAGTCTCGGGTGAAACTGCCTGGAATACCTCTGGTCAGAGCACTTCTGAGCCCAGAGTTGCGAGAACGTCCCAGGCGAAACTTGCCAGACAACTTCGTGTTTGGCATCCTTGAACCCGAAATCTGGGGGAAGTCTCATGCCAAACTGGCCGGACCACTTCAGGCCACAGTATATTGGAGCCCGAGAAGTCGCAAGGTTGTCTCCTGCAATTACGCTACCGAGGGAACGCACATATTATGGCAGGAGTGATGGTAGCTGAAATGAAGCATGTGATAATGATATTGGTGGCCGTTGCCCGCCGATGCCATTATGCCCTGGACGACCGTCACGGATAACGGCCGCGGTGAGAGACCACCCTCTCCGCACTTCCGGTGGTGTCGAGAATCTGCCATGCCTGCTGTGCCATGGACGACCGTCACAGAGAGCGGCACTGGTGAGAGACTACCCCCTGCGCACCCCGTATGGTGTCGAGAATCTGCCATGCCTGCTGTGCCATGGACGACCGTCACAGAGAGCGGCACTGGTGAGAGACCACCCCCTGCGCACCCCCTATGGTGTCGAGAATCTGGCATGTCTGCTGTGCCATGGACGACCGTCACGGATAGCGGCCGCGGTGAGAGACCACCCCATGCGCACCCCCATGGTGCCGAGAATCTGCCATGCCCGCTGTGCCATGGACGACCGTCACGGAGCGGCCGCGGTGAGAGACCACCCCCTGCACACCCCCCTTGGTGTCGAAAATATGCCATGCCTGCTGTGCCATGCGCGACCGTCACAAATTAGTGGCCGCGGTGGAGGACCACCCCCTGCGCACCACCTATGGTGTCGAGAATACGCCGTGCCTGCTGTGCCATGGGCGACCCTCATGGATAGCGGCCGCGGTGAAAAACCACCCCCTGCGCACCCTCTATGGCGTCGATAACTCCACGTCTGCTGCGCCATGTACGACAGTCACGGATAGCGGCCGTGGTGAGAGACCACCCCCTGCGCACCCCCTGTGGTGTCGAGAATATGCCACGCCTGCTGTGCCATGGACGACAGCCACGGATAGCGGCCGCGGTGAAAGACCGCCCCCTGCACACCTCTTACGGTGTTAAGAACATGTCACGCCTGCTGCGCCATGGACGAAACTCACGGATAGCGGCACTGGTGAGAGACCACCCCCTGCGCACCCTCCATGGTGGCGAGAATCTGATATGCCTCGTGTGCCCTGGACGACCGTCACGGATTGCGGCCGCGGTGAGAGACCACACCCTCCGCACCCCCTATGGTGTCGACAATATGCCACGCATGCTGGATAGCGGCCGCGGTGAGAGACCACCCCCTGCGCACCCCCTACAGTGTCGATAGTATGCGATGCTTGCTGCGCCCTGGACGACCGCAACGGATAGCGGCCGCGGTGAGAGACCACCCCCTGCGCACCCCTTATGGTGTCGAAAATATGCCATGCCTGCTGTGCCATGCGCGACCGTCACGGATAGCGGCGGCGGTGAGAGACCGCACCCTGCGCACCCCCTCTGGTGTCGAGAATATGCCACGTTTGCTGTGCCATGGACGACCGTCATGGATAACGGCCGCGGTGAGAGACCACCCCCTGTGGACCCTTTTTATGGTGTCGAAAATATGCCATGCGTGCTGTGCAATGTACGACCGTCACAGGTAGCGGCCGCAGTGAGAGACCCCCCCCTGTGCACCCCCTATGGTGTCGAGAATATGCCATGCCTGCTGTGCCCTGGACGACCGTCACGATAGTGGCCGTGGTGAGAGACCACCCCCTGCGCACCCCCTTATGGTGCTGTGTCAATGTGCTGGGTGCTGTGCTGTGCTGTGCTGAACTGACCTGTGCTGTGCTGTGCTGTGCTGCGCTGTGCTGTGTGAGAAGGAAAAGGAAGGGGATGTGTGCGTGTGTGCGGGAGACGCGGGTGCGACGCGGCAAGGATGAAAACCAAAACTGTGCTGTGCTGTGTTGAGCTGAGTTGTGCTGTGCTGTGCTGCGCTGTGCTGTGTGAGAAGGAGAAGGGGGAGGAGGGGTGAGGAGGAAACGCGGGTGCGACGTGGGAAGGAAGAGAACCAAAACCTCACTAAGCATGTGGGAAAAATGCCTAGACAAACTCGTGCGCGGTATCTCGGAACCCAGAACTCCGAGAATATATGGGGCAAAATTAACGGGACAACCTCGTACGCGGCATCTCGGAAACTAGAGTTGCGACGTCCTCGCAAGCGAAGCTGGCCGGACCACCTCTCGCGCGGAATGTCTGGACCCAGAGTTGCGGGGATGCCTCGGGCGAAATAGGCTGCGCGGCACGTCGCAGACGAACATGGCTGGACCACCACAGGTCAAAACATAGGAACCCAGAGTTGCGAGGATCCCTCAGTTGGAATACCTCGCATGCGCCATTTGTGAGCCCAGAGCTTTCGACACTGGCCGCGCCAACTCTCGCGGGGTATTTGACGATGCTTGCAAAAAAACGACGCGCACCAGCTCCGGCCAGGGCATATCGGAACCCAGAGTTGCGAGGACGTCTCAAGCGACAACGGCTTGAAAACATCGCGCGCGGCATCTGTGGTATCATAATTGCAACGATGTTTCATGCGCCGCGGGCCGAACCACCTCAGATCATGGTGCATCGGAGTTGCGACGATAGCTTGAGCAAAACTGGCTGAGCAATCTTGCGCGCGCCATCTCGCAACCCAGAGAGGCGAGGAATACCTCAAGCGGAAATTGCTGACAATCTCACACGCAACATCCGGAACCCTGGTGCGCCATTTCACGAGTAACACGCACTCCCACACGCAACACGCAATTTCACACGCAGCACGCACGCCTGGAAGCCTGGCGATTTCACACGCAACGCGCAATTTCACATGCAACTTGACAAGTTGCGAGGGTGTCGCAGGTAGAATTGTCCACACCCCCTCTCGCGCGCTCGCGCGACCTCTCTGGGCCCAGAGCTGCCGCGAGCCGCGTGCGCCGCGACGCGCGCGCGCACCGCCAGTGGGGCAACAGCCGCCGCAATCACCGTCATCGTCGTCGCGGCGGTCCGCCTCCTTTCCTTCCTCCTCGCCCTCCTCCTCCTCCTCCTCCTCCTCCTCCTCCTCCTCCTCCTCCTCCTCCTCCTCCTCCTCCTCCTCCTCCTCCTCCTCCTCCTCCTCCTCCTCCTCCTCCTCCTCCTCCGCCTCTCCTCCTCCTCCTCCTCCTCCTCCTCCTCCTCCTCCTCCTCCTCCTTCCCTCCTCCTCCAGCCTCTCGTCGCTCTCCTTCCTCGTCTTCTTTTTTCTATGGGATCTGAACGGGAGGGAAAGGAGGGGAAAAAGGGGGGATAAACAAAAAGTTCAAAGGAAAACAAAGGGGGGACCACCGTGGTGATTGCATCAAATGTGGATGCGGTGTGGCGGTCGCTGAAAAGCTCCACGTGCTACTGAGACCGCGTGGGGCGTAATCGTGGCCCCTATGGCTGATGTCCCTGGACCCTTTCCCACGCGGGCGCGCCATTGTGACTGCTGCGGCGGCGGTCTCAACACTGGGTCCCGTGAAAGGCAGCTCGCTTGCGGCGCGCCTCGATGTTCCTCGTGGTATCGGTGCCTGAATCACCTCCTGCAGGACGCGGCTCGCATGCGGCACAACGTGGTGATCCTCGGAACGGTGGTCTCCGATAAGGTTCCCGCGCGACTTGGCAAGCACGCGGCGCAGCATGCGAAATTGGCTGCGACGGTCGTCGATGCTTCTCCCGCGCGATGATGAGGACGAAAACCAGGACGACGACGAGGACGAAAACCAGGACGACGACGAGGACGACGGGGGGAGGAGGAAGTTGAGGCTGGATAGCCCCTGGACAAGCCCCTGGACAACCCCTTAGACACCCCCCTGGACAAACCCCTCCCGTTTTCCAGTCCATGGTTCGGTCCCCTCTTCTGGTTCGCTCTGCTTCTTCACATCCACGCGGCCTGGCGAGCTACTGTGTTAATCTTTCGTCAGCGCTCGTATTCCTCACGCGATGTTTCGTCCGCATCCACTTACCTCTTCGGCTCGGCCGCGCGCGGCCCCGCCTTCTTCGCGCGCAAGCGCCCCAAACGACACTGGAAAGCAACGTGCCCTGTGCAACCCACCAGAAGCGCCCGACACGACATGCCGCAGCGGGCGAATGCTGCAAAACGGCATCGGCGGAGCAGCGAAGGTACTGCATTGCGGCCCGCCGTCCAAGGATCCGCCCGAACATCTTTGCGCGAGGTCCGGGTCCCACCGAACCATCCGTAAACTGATAGCGACCAACTCGTTCACGCGTGCAGCTCCCAGGCACAACGTGGGCAAGGCAGCGAGCGCCGCAAGCAAGCGGGCACGCTTGGAATCAGTTTCCTGGCATGCAACAGCCCCACTGGCCGGACCACCACGCGCGAGGCATCTCGGATCCCAGAATTGCGAGGAATTTCTCGAACGAAACTGGCCAGACCACATCGCGCGCGGCATCGCTGATCCCATAGTTGCGAGGATCGCAGGCGGAACAGGCTCGGCCACCTCTCGCGCGAGGCATCTCGGAACCCAGAGTTGCGAGGAGGTATCATGCGAAACTGGTTGGGCCACCTCTCGCGCGGCACCTCCGAACCCAGAATTGCGAGAATGTCTCTGGCGACGCGGGCCAGACCACCTCGCAAGCGGCAGCCTGGAGGCCGACGATGCGAGGGTGTCTCAGGCGAAACTGGCCGAATCATTGAGCTGAGGGCATCTCGGTGCTGGCAGCGCTGCGTCTCCGAGCCCAGAAACATGAAGACGTCTCAGGAGAAACTGGTTGGATCACCTTGTGCGCGGCATGTCGCAGACGAACGTGGCTAGACCACCTCAGGTCGGGTCAGATCGGAGCCCAGAAATGTAGCCCAGCAGTGCGAGGACGTCTCAGGCGACACTGGACGCGCACGCCGCATCTCCGAACCCAGGCATGCGAGGGCGTCCCAAGCGAAACTGGCCAGACCGTTTCACGCGCAGCATCTGACGACGTCTCAGCAGGAACGGTCAAGTCAACGCATCTTTGAGCCCAACATTACGAGGCTGTCTCAAGCGAAACTGGCCATAAAATGTCACGCGGCATCTCTGAGCCCAGAGTTGCGAGAATGTCTCTGGCGAAACTGGCTGGACCGCCTCACGCGCTGCATCTACGATCCCTGATATCTCTAGATTAACTGGCTGGACCACCTCGCGCGCTACATTTCCGAGCCAAGGGATGCGGGAACGCTGGCATCTCCGAGCCCAGAATTGCGAGAATGTGTCAAGCCAACCTGCTCAGACCATCCCAGTTCAGGGCATCCCCGAACCCGGAGGTGTGAGGACGTCTCTGGCGAAACTGGCCAGGCCACCCCCGACGTCGGCGGATGTCTCTGAGCGCCGGCCCCTTGGCCAGAACTAGCTTCTACCGCAACAGGACCCCAGTCTGCACAGCTGCTTGGGGAAGCGCGGTAAAGGAGGGCGCGCGAACGGGAGCGAAGGTGGACACGAGAGACGAGGCACGGACAGGAGGGGAATGGGTAAAGGGAAGCGACATTTCCAGCGGGGCTGCCCTGGTTCCGCCATGCTTTTGATGGCACGTCTGATAATGACATGTGCACGTGCCAGCAAGACAAAACGGGCCGGACAACCCATTGGACAACCCCACAAAGATCCGGACCCCCCCCCCCCGGACAACCCCCCTTGGACAAGCCTCCCCAGGTTTTTTCTTCCATTCGACATAGCATGTATGTATGCTTATGTGTATCTATAGAGTATTTATGTATGTGCGTATGTAAGAACGTACGTATACATGTATGTATGTATGTCTGTATCTGTCTCTGTCTCTGTCTATGTCTCTGTCTCTGTAAATGTATGTTTGTTTGTGTGCTTGTTTGTGTGTTTGTTTATGTGTTTGTATGTGTACGTGCATACACACAGACATGCATAAATACATAACAAAACACACATACAGATCTACGTACATACATGAATACATACATGCATACGTACATACATACACACATACATGCATACACACATACATACATACAGACAGGCATATATATATACATAAATAGTTGTATACATACAGACATACATATATACATACACCTACCTCCCCCGGCGCAAGGGGGAAAAGTTCGCCCCCCCCCCCGTCCCCCCCGGCGCCCGCCCTGGCACACCGGCGGCGGCGGCGGCGGCGGCTGGCAGCGCCGACGACCACACCCACACCCACACCCACACCCACACCCACACCCACACCCACGCCCGCGCCCACACCCAGGCCCAGGCCCAGGCCCAGGCCCAGGCCATCGCTCACACGCACGCCCACGCCCACACCCACGCCCACACCCGCGCCGACACCGACGCCCACGCCATCACCCGCGCCCACGCCCACGCCCACGCCCAAGCCCACGCCCGCGCCCACTCCAACGCCCACGCCCACGCCCGCGCCCACGCCTGCGCCAACGCTCACACGCAAGTCACACCTGGCTCCCTTTCTATCAGAACGCAGAAAACAAAACAAATTTGAGCAAATCACAAAACGAACCACACAACGAAGAAAGCACACCGGAAACGAAGCGCACAAAACGAACCACACCAAGCACAAAACGAAGCACAAAACAAACCACACCACGAACCGCACCACTAAAAAAAGAGGGGCGCCCCAAGAAAACACACCGCGACGACTCGGCAATTTGCGCGATGGGTGTAGACAGATTCCCCGCGAGAATCTCTTGGAAGAGGCGATGCGAGGCCGCGGCGCCGGGAGGACACCCGCGGCCCCCACTTGAGAACCTAGCACTACGACGCACGCGACCCCGCGACAACGTGACACCGCGAGACCGTGACACCCGCGGTTGATTTGATGACTTGCGCACTTCACAAAAGCAAGACACGCAACATGCAAAGCGTCAGCCATATTGACGATGAGTATGAGGAGAGACCGAGGAAGACCTCGGAGGCTAAGGTCTTCCGACGTGCGACATAGGTCGATGATCGATCCTCACCAGACCGCTACTCCTCAGACCTCTCCTGGGGCACCTTCTGACCAGAATTTCGAGGCGAATTCAGCGGTGGCAGCGAGGGCCTCCCATGAAACCTCAAAAGGCCCCAAAACGAGGGAACGGTAGCTGTTTGTTCCCTCCTCTGAGCTATTTGGGCTCCGTCCCCACCCTTTCCCCTTTCGATCCTCCGGGGCACCCTGGCGGACCTCTCGCTCGAGTTCAGGATCGGCTGGAAGCTCTTGGCCGACGGGCGCACGACCACTGCGCCGGCGCCGAGAGCGATGAGGACCAGCGGCCCGAGGCGCAGCATGGCTGGAATATGGACAGGTCGTGAAGAAGCGCTCGGTGGCAACGCGTGGGAGCCTCCAGTTCGGCGGCGAGTGAAGGCGGGAGGAGGAGGAGGCCGTCTCAGAAGGCCCAGAAGTCCCCCGGCCTCATGAGAGAGCCTTCTCCGACACAACAAAAACTTCTAAGAAGGCGCGAGGGCTTCGGAGAAGTCCCCCCTCCTTCTGAGAAGGTCTTCTCTTCTCATTTCCTCCCCTCGCTCGCCGCCGAATCTCGCTGGCTCTTGCGAATCGACGCTGACCGATGCTAACCAACGCTAACGGACGCCAAAACGGCGCTTTCCCATCGAATGCCAAACGCTGGCGCACGCTACTGAACCGTAAAGACGGGATTGCGAGACCACACGTGGCTCCCACGATTTGCTACCGAAGAAGAGTGCTGAGCAAACGCTTGCCGCGCGGGCAGGCCGCGGCTGTGAGCCAGAGCAAGGAGGAGTAACACCAGTGAGCCGACGGAGTGCGACTGGCGAGGGTGATGGCCACAGGCGGCCAAAGTTGGAAGACGACAGGACCTCGTTGGCGCGGGGGTTTGCCTGGTGCGCGAGCGTCTGTCAGGGCCCTGCAGGGCGATGCCTGTGGCCTAAAAAACAAGACCCAGACAACCGACGTCGTGCCTTCTTTTTCTCAACGCGGTTCCCCAAATGTCTGCATCCCTGTTTGGACACCAGTGCTTCATCATGGGCCGTTTCTGGGCGGTCCCGGGGACGGGCAGGGGCCCCAGGAGGCGCAGAATGGCCAACAACACGCCCCGTCGCAATGTAGTTGCACAGCGCGAGGGTGTCAGGGGGCCGAGTCAGCATCGCCAGGCCGATCCCCCTCCAGAGAGGGCCATGGCTCCTCTTGGCGGCGCGCACGAGGGGGCAGGGGGAGCCTCGGCCACGAACAAGTCCCCCGACCTAGACTAGAGGAGGAGGAGGAGGAGGAGGAGGAGGAGGAGGAGGAGGAGGAGGAGGAGGAAAAGGAGGAGAAGGAGGAGGAGGGGGAGGAGGAGGAGGGGGAGGGGGAGGACGAGGAGGGAGAGGCGAAAGGAGAAAGAGGAGGGGGAGGAGGAGGGGGGGAAGGGATAGAGGGAGGGGGAGGAGGAGGAGGGGGAGGAGGAGGAGCAAGAGAATGAGAAGAATAATGCGCTATCACGGAGTGATCCATCCGAAACTACCTCGCTGCCCTTGCTGCCTGCTGGGCACGAGTGAGGGCCTTCGGCCATTCGCCACGCTTGATTCGTCGAAGATGTTCCCTCCGAACATCTGTGAGCTGACGAGGCTTACAAAGGCCCTGAAGACCTGGACGATTATGCTCACTACTATAGCAACCGCAACTACTGCAGAACCATATGCCGAGGATGCTATGCAATGTCAGAGGATGTGTGTCATGCACCCAGCCCCCACCTATATGCAAGTGCTGCCCGACAGGGAGGTGGAAAACATGAGCATCCCCAGGAGTGAGCAGAAAGCACGGGGACCGACGCCACCTGAACGAGGCCGCGTCAATGGCAGATCCCCGACAACGACGGGACCTCTTCCCGCTCTCGTCCAGAGCGTGGTCCGTCTCGAACACAGTGACAACATTGACTGATGGCGGAGGGGGAGGAGGAGGAGGAAGAGAAGGCCCCGCCTGTGTCGAACTCCTCGAGGTGGGGGGCTTCGAAGCAGCTGCAGCGTTGGGGGCCTCAAGGCCCGCGCGGAGGAGGCGACGCCTGAGGAACGGGGTGTCTTTTTCCACCGTCCAGACCTTCGCTCGCAGAGCCTCGGGGAGTCGAGCGGACTTCGCGGCCTCTCCAGCCAGTACGTCCGCCACCGTGTTGCCAACCGTGAGAAACAGAGGTACTTTCTTTTCGAATTCCTCTTCTGCCGTCAAATGGGATGCAACCTGGAGAACCACAATCTGTGACGTGTCACGGTCCTGGTCTCTGAGCTGCTTCCTGATCCTGTCCCATATCCCCATGTTGTCCCCCGATGGTTCTAGGTAGAGCCCAGCATGCCATCCGTCGGCGACGGCAGAGTTATCTGCAACGTAGATCAGGGATCCCGTACTGTACGTAATGGCCATAAAGGAGCCCGCACAGTTCCCCGCGAGGTACTGGTTGCCTACGCCCAGGAAGAGGTCCAAGGATAGCAGAGCGTACGCTTGGGGGACTGTAGGAGCTCATATTGGCGACTGCGATGCCGACGCGACGAAAGCGAGGTTCGCGCGCATCAGGCCCGCCACTGGCATCACCGAAAACCACAAGCGGTCTATCTTCACGCCCACGGCCCAAAAAGGAACCATGCAACTGCTCGTCATTAGTACCATTGAAGGAAGTCCAAGAGGGCACGTCCGAAGGTGGGGGGATAGCCGTCAAAGCCTTCGGGATCATGCCTCTGAGCCAATCGCAAGCCTCGCTCTCGTGCAACGTCTGAGCGCGCGGGGCCAGGTAGTCGGAATCGACAAAGGCCTTCGCACTCCTATTGCACGCGCAAGTCCAGAAGCGGTGAAACGCTGTCTCAGCACCGTCGCGGCACCGATGGCATTGAACATCTATCTTGGTTCTGGTCTCGTCGGCGACTCGCTGCCGTGGCCAGAAACCCCCTGTAGCTATGTTGACCATGACCTCCGCGAGCCTATGGCCGTTCTTGCACAAGCGGAGACCCTGGATGAACTTACGGTAGCTATAATTGCCGACACCGTCGGCCATCCCCTCCCCGCAATAGTGAATAGACGCGCGAGACCAGCACCTAGCTTGAAATGCGGGTTCAACATCGTCAAGAATGTCTGAGTAGCCCTCAAAGCCCCAGAAGTCGGACTCCGAAAACCTCCACGCGAAATCAGGGGTGCCCCATAGGTTCGGCGCCTGCGGGTCCCAACCAGCCTCCAGGAGGTATCCAATAATGGCCGCTATGGGCCCCCTGATCTGCCGAGAAACCTGCGATGGCGATATGCTACGAAGTTGTTCGACGATACGGGGCCACACCAAATCAACGATAGGCCGAATAGCTGGAGTACTGAACCAGACAGACAGCCATACACGAACAGCATCTCTAGGAAACTTAACTCCTGGATCTTGCCCTGGAACTTTAAGATCGAGAAGAGTGGTGAGGCATCTCCCTTTGGCCTTAGAACCCAAAGAGGCCCCAAGACGACGAAACTGCTGGCGATAACATCCAAACGCTCCGTGCACTTGGTGGCCGTACGATCATGCAGCCTGGGCGCCAACTCTCTCTAGCCGGCCTGTCACAAGGTATAGTTTGGACGCACGGGCAAAACGTCGAATCTTGGCATTCATACCCCTGGCTTTTGCCTGCCGCTTGTATCGCACCTGCCTAGCTGGCCGACCGTTCCCAAGGTCCACGCCGAGATACGGGGCCTGCCGTGCAGCAGATACACTGATGCCTACCTTCTGCAGCTGCCGTGAGACAAAACGCCCGTCTGCGGGTCTGGAACACATCAGCACACTTTTAGGCGACGCCTTGAGACCAACCTCGCCGAGCTTGTTGCATGCATCCCGAAGAACGCGAAACAATGAGCTCTGACAGTGCGACGTGACCCAAGGACCCGTTGAGAAAGATCGTCAATCCAGATCCGCATCGACATGCCCACGTGGGCCGTCGAAATTTGCTGGAGAATAAAATGTACCATGCAACGTGCAAAGCGGGTGCCGCATCGTAATCCTTGCACGATACTTCGCGAAGGTTGAAAAGCCTGAGAGAAACTACCATCTTGGCCAAGGGTCCTTGGGCAGATACAGTTTTGAAGTTCAAGGGCCAGAACCGTCGGGGGGAAGTTCAGCTTCAAAGCAGCACGCACCAAAACAGCCCACCCAATGGATTCGTAAAACCCTCCACGTCAAGGAGCCCATGGCCGTTGTCCGTGCCGAGCTTGAAATATGCTTCGTCATGAAGCGCACGGAGGAATGCTTCGCGAAGCGCAGAGTTACCTCGGACGGCCGCGTCCCACGCGGGCTCCGCCGAGGAAGACCAGGAGCGGACGTCTTCTTCACGGGCCAGTGACCACACTCTAGTGAGCATTGCCAAAAGCCCGATCACCCTGTCCCCTCCCGACTTCTTCGGCAGTAGCCGACCTAGGACCATCAGCACCTGCCAAGGCCATGTCAGCTGGGCCTCACAGGCCTCAAAAGGAGAAGTGAGCTGCTCGATCCCCTCGTCGGGGAGCCGCCGGATATCGACTGGCGACATCTGGTCGACACCCTGGCCAGCCCGAGCCTTCATGAGCGTGGTGGCTCTGAGGACTCGCCCTGGCGTGAGAGGCGGCAGCTGCTCGTCGTCGCGGGCCGCCTGGATCTCGGCAAAAAGGGCTGATACCTCGCAGAGATCCACTTCTGACGGGATCCAATGTTTGTGCCATTTCCTAGCCTTGAGGTCGACGATATCCCTGGTGTGAAAAATAACCCCCCCTTCCCCTCCGAAGTAAGCTCGAACGGAGGGGGGGGGGGGGGGTGCAGAGGGACTCGTGCAAAACACCAACAGCGGGAGCCGACGGGACCAAGGCCCGAAACTCTTCCAAGGATGATTGAAACCCCCTCCGCCTGGCACGACCAGCAACTCGCTTAGCAACAGAGGCTAGGTGATAAAGCTTGGCAATAGGCACCTTGTCGATGCTCATGGGATAAGTTTGCCAGAGGGACCGTGCTCCATCCGCGGGGTCCAGGCTCGCAAGAGGAAAGTGCACGCTGTCGGTGATGTCTTGCGCAAGATCTTTACGCGCACGCGCAGGGCGACTGCGCTGAAGCCGACCATTAGATTTGGTAAGAATATGATGGAGATTGCGCAAGACGGTGTAAAAGCGACCCCACCAACACGCAACCATACCATGCAGCGGTTCCTGGCGCACTTGATCCAAAACGTGAACCTGGGCCTCCTGAAAAATCTGACCATGTCCCCTGGATCGTCCATCCGGAGAAAGCCCATGATGTTCCTGAATAGCGGCTTCGACAGTAGAAACCCATTGCTCGTAATGCGCACTGACACCCAAGATACGCCCTCCACCTGCAGCAAACGCGGCTGCATCTCGAATGACTGGCCAGACACTGCCGCAGTCACGGACAGGTATGTAGCCCACCTCCTGCTTAGCCGCGGCCCACGTCTCTGGAGAGATGCGGAAGCCAGGCGGGGGAGGGAGAGGAGGAGAGGAGACTAGATCCCTGGGGGCGCTATCCTCCTGACTGTCTGCACTTACGGGGGCTGGGGGCTCTTGATTATCATCCGCGGGCTCATGGGGCTCATCAGCAGCCGCTCCGACTGCGGGGAAGAGATCATCATCTTCGCTCGGGGCGCGAGCCCCAGGTGGAGGACCCAGGAGGGAGGACAAAGACAGGGGAGCGCCAAAACTCTCCCCATCGCCGTCGCCACTCTCAGCTCCACCAGCGGCAGGCGCTCGGGAGTGCGCAGACTGACTGACTTGCAAGCCCTGCTCGTGCAGGTCACCATACAGCTCGTCGTATTGCTCATCGGCAAAAGCCCTGGCAGCCAGCCGTCGCTCGTTGGCCGCGGCTTTGCTCTTACTAGACTTCGACCCTGGCACGGGCATGGCTTTCGGCCTCGGGACCTGCGGAAGCTTCCGCGCCATTTTGAGCTCTCGACAAAGCAGCTGCTGGGCGGAGGACCTCAACCGAACGATAAGCCCGCAGTGGGGCCTCCACGGGGCGTCAAGGCACCCTTCGACAGAGATGATATATGGGACGCTAGAGGCGCTGGCGACGATGTAATCGATATGAGTGCCGCCGCCGAGCGCACACGTGCATGCGAGGGGTGCCTGACAGACGACACCTCCCACTCTCTCCAAGAACCCAGCTCGTTGCAGAGTAGCAGCAGGCAAGTTCAAATCGCCCGCCACGATCCACGGGAGCCGACATTGGAGGAGCAGGGCTCCGAGGCGCGTGAAACGCTGAAGGTTCCTGCCCGCAAAGCCTTCCTCGCAAAGACCGTAGAACGCAATGAGAATGAATGAGAAGCCTTTCTGGTGGCAGACTACTGCAGTAAACCCATCTAAGGCGCTGGAGCCGTCGGCAGTGAGATCGCTCCATATCGCCTCAGAGGAAGCAAGGGAGTGCACCTGGAGGTGCTTGCGAGCTAAAATCCACTCCCCCCCCCCCCTCGTTCGCACGGGCTTGCCCCTTCAGAGTGGTGGCCTTGCCTGTGGCTCGAGCGGGGTTCGCAAAAAGCTTGAGGTGCGCCTTGCTGGCCGGATCCAGCCAAGGCGCGAGTGAGTCGGCAGACTCGACATGAGTCTCACAAACTGCAAGATAACTTAAAGACCTCAACCTAGCACCTGTGAGAAAACCCCACGCCTTCTTGCCCATAGCCGTGACATTGGCAAAAAAAAAAAGGCGCGTCTCATATGGTGAAGCTGAAGTCGCCCCCGAATCGGGAGAGGACGAGCGCGGCGCAGTCAGCTGAGACTGCGGCTGGGCGCTGGTCCCCTCAGGCGGCGATCACGCCGTCGGCGCGGACGCAGGCACACCTTTGCCTGCTGCATTGGCCGCTGCCGCCGCTGCCGCCTCCGCTGCTGCCTTCTTGGTCTCGCTGATGCGCTGGGCCTGGGCGGCCGCCTGCACCCCAGCCTCGGCCGCCACCCCTGCCTCGGGGCCGGGTGGCTCGGCCACGGCGGGCGACGCGGCCGCCCCCATGGCCGCCGCCGTTGTTGCCGCCGCTGCCGTTCCGCGACGTTTCTTGGCCATGCGACTCTCGATCGCCTGCTGGACCGCCTTGAGCTCCGCAAGCCACTTCTTCACCTCGTCTGACTTGGGCGCGAGGTGCGTCTTCGTTCTCGCCAAAAACTGCCTGAGCTTGGCGCGGATCTCCTTCTCGCGGCCCTCGCACTCCAGCTGGTCGACGGACTCGAAGAAGGCCTCGTCCCACGAGACTCGGAAGAGGTGCGCCTCCTCCGCGTCAGCGGCTGCGGCGGCGGCAGACTCGGTCAGCAAGCCGTCCTGAGTCGCCAACGCCTTCACCGCTATCTTCTTGGCCTGCTCGGCCCTGGCCATGGTGAGCGCTGCCGCCTGCTCACACTGCTGGGCCCGGGCCAAAACGGCCCCGGCCTTGATGAGCGCTGCCACTGCCTGGTCGTGCTTGACTCCAGCGTGTCGCACCGCCGCCGACGCCTTCTGCAAGGACACCCCGGGGCTGACCGTGGACTCCGCCGCCGCGACCTGTTGGCGCTTGCAGATCTGGGCCTCGAGCAGCGTGCGCATCCCCAGGTCCGTGGTGACTGCCAGCGCCTGCTGGTACGCCACGAGCTCCGAGGACGCCGCTGACGGTGCTGGTGCTGCTCCGCCTCCGCCGTTGTCGGACCGAAGCGCAAGCTGGTTGTTGCCGTCCCCCTTCTTCGGGCTGGGGCGGAAGAGCTCGACCTGCTTGCCGCACTTGCACCAGTACCCGCGCTGCTGGAGCACGTTGTTCCACTCACACTTACCACAACTCTTGCACTTGGTCCAGAGAGAAGGATCCTGGGTGTCAGCGGCTGCTGCGGCCGCCTTCTTGCCCTTACCCATCGCCCTCTTTGCCAACCTGATCCTGCGGCCGAACGATCGCAAGACAGGTGCCCCTCAAGCACCACGTGGAGGTGAGGCGAATCACCCCGAGAAAATGCAAAATGCGCTCGGGGCGAAATGGCTTGAGAGGAGGAGGAGCAAGAGGAGGAGGAGGAGGAGGAGGAGGAGGAGGAGGGAACTTGTCCTTATCTCAGCGTCTGGACTGTACATTTGTCAGTTTCACCTGTTGCAAAGAGGCAGCGGGATCCCCCCCGACGCACCGAGCCCAACATGCGCCCACCTGTTGGGCAAGGCCCTGCGTGTCCCGCCCCAGAACTCAAGAAGGTTCGATGACGATGACGATGGCAATCGTCATCGCCATCGTCATCGTGGGAACCTTCATGAAACCACCACCATGCGGGAGCCACTCCAAGCGAGGCTGATGAGTGCACTACAGTAGTACCCCGTCAAGCGCTGTATGACTACAATATACTTCATCCCCCTCGCGATACACAGCCCCCGCCTGAGGACCCGCGCGATGCTGGAATCTGTGCACATGATCCACTGCCCGGGAAACCGATATCCCGCGCGGACCTCTTTGCGCCCCCGTCCTCCTGAACCCGAAACGGCCAACCCGCCCTTTCGACGAGTCTGGGGCCGCCGCGGAGAATACTTGTGAATCGGAGGTTGGGGGGTGGGGCCGCTTCGGCAAGGGTGGACGTGCCGAAGCGGACGCCCGCCAAACATCGGCGGCTAGCGAGGGGGGGATGAGAAGGAGGAGCCCTTCTCCGAAGACACAACAAACAATTCTAGGACGGTGCGAGGGCTCCTGAGAAGGCCAGCCGCCTCCTGAGAAAGCCGTCTCCTCCTGATTCCCCCGGGCGCGCCAACAAATCTGGTTTTTGGGTCATGGATCGGGTCTCTGGCGGCCGCCCGGGACGATCCAAGCACCACCAAAACGCTCTCGGCGAGGCGCACACGCTGGAACGCATCCCGTGGGTGGAAAACCGTAGGGAGCAGAGCAGAACAGGGCAGAGCGGCCTGACGTCCACTCCCTGCCGGGAAAACGCCCGAAAACAGCTGAACACTTCGAA
Source organism: Prorocentrum cordatum (assembly GCA_963575745.1). Taxonomy (NCBI): domain Eukaryota; class Dinophyceae; order Prorocentrales; family Prorocentraceae; genus Prorocentrum; species Prorocentrum cordatum. Next base: position 47,171 of record CAUYUJ010002525.1, read on the forward strand.
GCCGAAACTTTCTCCCCCCTCGTTCGCCGCCGAAAAGAGAACCTGCCGAGGTGGACGTCTGCGGCGCAGGGCGAGCGCGCAGCGAGCGCGCCGCGCGCGAGCGCGCTGCCATATCGGACGCGGGGAGGCGGGCCCGACAGGACGGCGCGGGGGGGCCTCGGCCCTGGCACTTCAGGTCACGCAGTTCCCGATACCCCCAACCGTTTGGGACAGGACCTAAGTTAGGAGGTCCTAGTGCATTGGGGATAGGGGATCTTTTCTGCAGGTGTATCGAACCAAACCGCCCAGATATAACCCCCCCAAATGAAAAGGCGGAGAAGTAAGTGAGGCCACGTCTTCACTGTTAATAGGGTTAGGCACTCTTGTTTGTTCTCGATGACCGATGTGCATTCCCCACGGCGCCCAGCCATCTTCCCGCCATCGCTCGAACGTCCATTCCACGTGCATGTTTCGTTGTCGTGCGTGCTTATTTCGCTCGCTGATCAAAGATGCTCCTCGATGGTCCTCGCCGAGAACAATGCGCACGTCCGGGCGATGCCAAGTCTTTGCTTCTGACCATTCGGAACATCCGTCTGAGTTCGCCGCACTTTCTCTTCATGCGGCTCTGCTAGAACCCATGCCTCGCGGCCATGCGGCAACGAAGTCGAAGGCACCGTGCTCTCGAGAAGCGGGTACGCGAATCGATTCCAAGATGAATGTCAATGAGTTCATCCCAAAGAAGATGAAGATGTTCCCATGCCGTCGAACTTGTGTGTGATCGATCTACGTCTCCTGCACGTTGGTAAACGACATCTTGCGCCCCAGAACTTTCCAAGATCCCGACAGAGGATCAAGTTCGATGCTCATGTCACCGACGTTCGCAGAACAAGTTTTTTTTTCGTCTCCCAGAGCGCAGCGTAGCATTACTCAAGGTATGAGTCTTGTCTGGGTGGAGCTCCAGGCTTGGAGGCGTAGATATGGGCACCAACACCAAAACAGGGGGTTGCCTCCACATGGGGAAGATGATCCTAGATTTCGGTGTTGGTGGCAGTAGTTCGGCCACCCTGGAAGCCAGAGTATTACCACCATCACCGAGATCTCGGTGGAGACACACCGCCGATCTGGGTGTTGGTGTCAACCTCTAGGCCTGCGAGATTAGTGGCCCAACGGGATTGACCACGATTGAGCCCCTATCCTGCGCGCCGCAATGCGGCGTTGACGACGCGCATGGTGTCTTCCAAACGAGCACTAAACAGCAGCCGAAGCGGGCGTCTGACGACGCGGGTTTCTGCCGAAGCGGGCGCCTGTCGAAGAGGACGTCTGCCGAAGCGGACTTCGGCCAATGATGAGGTTTTTGCCCGGGAGGATGGATGAGGATGGAGGAGGAGGACTGCAGCTACAACAAAACCATGGTGCATCAGCTATCCTGCGACACACCATCCCGCCATAAGTCCCCTCATCATACGTCCCCACAAATCATCCTTTCACGTCGCAAACACCCGATGGAACGAGTCCGTAGGCCTGCCATTTAAGCGAGAGCACTGTTTTTGAACAAGATCCGCCCAACACCCGTTCATGACAACGAACGTTGGAGACGTCGTACTTCTGATGATGAACGCTGAAGACGTCTCAAGCGAAAACCAGGTCTTGAAAGGGACTGCCTTCAATAAGTATAGCCGTTGGGAACGATCACCGCTGAGGCGAGAGCCACATTTCGACATCCTTGTAACTGGTGGAAGCATTTGAGGCGACTACACGCGGCGCTACAATAGCTGCATTTTGAAGACCGCCCACCCTCAATGCTTGCAATTGTAAGCAAATTCAAGTTTCAGGGTTCAGGAACATAATTCGATGGTGAGAAACTCTCAGGCGAAACCCTACGTCGGCGCTCTCTCATCGCTCAGCAGACGCTGGCGCACGCTAGGGCAGTCCAGATACAGGACACACACGGCTCTCAGGACCTGCTACCGAAAACACACCAGGGGAGGCTCCTTCTGCATAAGAAACAAATCACATAAACATTAACTTCCGACGCTCATCGCAGATTTCTTGGAGTGGCGCAGAACCCCCCCCCACCTCCCTGGCGCGCGGAGCGCGCCAGTGGCGGCGCCGGAGGCGCCGCCAGGGGGCCCAGCGCCGATCCAAGCAATCCGCGCGGAGCGTCAACGGCTTATGTTCATGATGCTCTCCTCGCCATCGCTCGGACGCCCATTCCCTGTGCAGTTCTCGGTGTCGTACGCGCTTTTTCCAAAGGATGATCCGAATTCTCCTCAGTTTTCCTCGCCCCCAAATGCATACGTCCGAGCGATGCCAAGTTTTTCTCCCTCGGAGGTGATCCCGTCCGTCCGGCGGGTCGCAGCACAGGCCCCCCAAGACGAGCACCCGACCAGCCCGCCGCTGCCCGCGTCCTCGAGGGCGGCGCCTTCGGCCCGCAGGGCCTCCCACCTCGCGCGGGCCACGGGGGGGGGGGGCTGCGCGGCGCCAGGAGGGCGCCAAGGATCGAGGCCTCTCAGATGAGGTCCGACTGGATGGGGGCCGAAGATCGCGCCGCATCGCTGATGCATTGCCGATCCATCGGCGATGTATCGGCGACTTCGGCGGTGTTGCGGCAACACCAGCGCGGAGAAAATCGGGTTCCACATCGAGCGAAACGCATGGGCGACGCATCAACGATGCGGCTCGATTTTCCAACCCCATCTACGCGGACCCTATCTAATGGGCGTAGAAGAGGCGCAAAATCTGAAAGTTGGGGGCGAGATGGAAAAGGCGCGGGGGGGGGGACATCAAACGCCCAGATGGAAAATCTTCGGGGGCTCTGACGATCTTCTGTCTGAGCGCGTTCCCGGCAGTTCGGCCCAGGCGGTGCCTGGCATCGGGCACCGGGGCCATCAGGAATGGACCGTGCGACGAGAAACAGTTCGGACGGCGCTTCTGGGGCCGATGGTAGGAAAAATCACATGGGCGGATGTCTGGGTCCATACTCCGCAGGCAACATCGGATTCGAAAGAACGCCGGATCGGGCCGCACTTGGTCGTGATCGGATCGGATCGGCCACGCCAGGATTCACAAAAACGCCGCGCAAACGTCGGGCCGCAGCGGACCACCTGAATTCTGGAAGCGCACCTGATCGAGCCGGCCAGAATCGATATCAAATCGCATCGACCAGCTCGAAACGGGCCCTGGGCGAGGGTGGAGTCTCAGAGAACGTGCGTCTTCCGAATTTCCGTTTTGTTTCCTCCTCGTCGGCCATCGTCATTCTCCGAAATGCTATAATATCCCGAACCCGCGGCAAAATTGTCGCAGGCTGCCGCAGCAAAGGGTACGATAGCAAGGTGTGTTTTCCACGCGGCGAACAGGCGAACCCGTTTTTCGCGGAAGCGCTAATCCAGCCCTCGATCCTCGAGGCTCGACCAAACATGAAAGATGTTGCTTCTGCGCTGGGTGTCCAAGGAGGCCTCCGGGGACCCTGGGGGCCCCCGGATACTGACCCTCGCGTCACCCCCCTCTTCCTCAGTTTGCACCCATCCCCCTCCTTCCGCGCATTTCCAACTCCCTCCTCCTCCTCCTCGTCCTCTTCCTCCTCGTCCTCTTCCTCCTCCTCCTCCTCCTCCTCCTCCTCCTCCGCATCCGCCTTTCCCTGCTCTTCCTCCTCGTCTTCGTCCTCGTCGTCGTCGTCCTCTTCCCCCCCCCGTCTTCATCAATTCTCAGTTTAAGCGTGGCTCACGCACAGGGTCACGTTTGGGAGCTTGAGTGCGCAACCTCGGGAATTTCAATGCCGCTCGGGGCTGCGAACGGAAGCACAATGCTGGTGATGAGCATGGAATTATTCCGGCAAAGCAGCCTAACAGCGATGTGTAGGAGCATATCTGGAAGCATTCCCCTTAATATTCAGATGAGAATCCAGTTGTAGAATCCAGATGAGAATCCAGTTGTAGAATTCTGCTGTTCTAGCAGTCGCAGTCGCATTCGCGATGACAGTCGCAGTGGCAACGGCAGTCGCAGTCACAGCCTCAGCCTCAGCCTGCCTCAGCATCAGCCTGCTTCAGCCTCAGCCTCAGCCTGCCTCAGCCGCAGCATCAGCCTGCTTCAGCCTCAGCCTCAGTCTGCCTTCAGCCTCAGCCTGCCTCAGCCTGCCTCAGCCTCAGCCTGCATCAGCCTCGGCCTCAGCCTCAGCCTGCCTCAGCCTCAGCCTGCTTCAGCCTCAGCCTCAGCCAGCCTTCAGCCTCGGCCTCGGCCTCAGCCTGCCTCAGCCTCAGCCTGCCTCAGCCTTCAGCCTCAGCCTCAGCCTCAGCCTCAGCCTGCCTCAGCCTCAGCCTGCCTCAGACTCAGCCTGCTTCAGCCTCAGCCTGCTTCAGCCTCAGCTTCAGTCTCCCCTCAGCTTCGGCCTCAGCCTCAGCCTGCCTCAGCCTCAGCCTGCCTCAGCCTGCCTCAGCCTCAGCCTCAGCCTCAGCCTCAGCATCAGCCTGCCTCAGCCTCAGCCTCAGCCTGCCTCAGCCTCAGCCTCAGCCTGCTTCAGCCTCAGCCTCAGCCTGCCTTCAGCCTCGGCCTCAGCCTGCCTCAGCCTCAGCCTGCATCAGCCTCAGCCTCAGCCTCAGCTTCAGCCTTAGCCTCAGCCTCATCCTCAGCCTCAGCCTCAGCCTGCTTCAGCCTCAGCCTCAGTCTGCCTTCAGCCTCGGCCCCAGCCTCAGGCTGTCTCAGCCTCAGCCTGCATCAGCCTCAGCCTTAGCCTCAGCCTGCTTCAGCATCAGCCTGCCTCAGCCTCGGCCTCGGCCTGCTTCAGCCTCAGCCTCAGTCTGCCTTCAGCCTCGGCCTCAGCCTCAGCCTGCCTCAGCCTCAGCCTGCATCAGCCTCAGCCTCAGCCTCAGCCTCAGCCTCAGCCTCAGCAGCCAGCCTGCCTCAGCCTCAGCCTCAGCCTGCCTCAGCCTCAGCCTCAGCCTGCCTCAGCCTCAGCCTCAGTCTGCCTTCAGCCTCGGCCTCAGCCTCAGCCTGCCTCAGCCTCAGCCTCAGCCTGCTTCAGCCTCAGCCTCAGTCTGCCTTCAGCCTCGGCCTCAGCCTCAGCCTGCCTCAGCCTCAGCCTGCCTCAGCCTCAGCCTCAGCCTCAGCCTCAGCCTGCAGCCTCCTGCCTCAGCCTCAGCCTCAGCCTCAGCCTGCAGCCTCAGCCTCAGCCTCAGCCAGCCTGCCTCAGCCTCAGCCTGCGCCTCAGCCTCAGCCTGCAGCCAGCCTCAGCCTGCCTCAGCCTCAGCCTGCCTCAGCCTCAGCCTGCCTCAGCCTCAGCCTCAGCCTGCCTCAGCCTCAGCCTCAGCCTCAGCCTCAGCCTGCCTCAGCCTGCCTCAGCCTCAGCCTCAGCCTGCCTCAGCCTCAGCCTCAGCCTGCTTCAGCCTCAGCCTCAGTCTGCCTTCAGCCTCGGCCTCAGCCTCAGCCTGCCTCAGCCTCAGCCTGCATCAGCCTCAGCCTCAGCCTCAGCCTCAGCATCAGCCTGCCTCAGCCTCAGCCTCAGCCTGCCTCAGCCTCAGCCTCAGCCTCAGCCTCAGCCTCGCCTCAGCCTCAGCCTGCAGCCTGCCTTCAGCCTCAGCCTCAGCCTCAGCCTCAGCCTCAGCCTGCTTCAGCCTCAGTCAGCCTCGGCCTCAGCCTCAGCCTGCAGCCTCAGCCTGCATCAGCCTCAGCCTCAGCCTCAGCCTCAGCCTCAGCATCAGCCTGCCTCAGCCTCAGCCTCAGCCTGCCTCAGCCTCAGCCTCAGCCTGCTTCAGCCTCAGCCTCAGTCTGCCTTCAGCCTCGGCCTCAGCCTCAGCCTGCCTCAGCCTCAGCCTGCATCAGCCTCAGCCTCAGCCTCAGCCTCAGCCTCCTCAGCATCAGCCTGCCTCAGCCTCAGCCTCAGCCTGCCTCAGCCTCAGCCTCAGCCTGCTTCAGCCTCAGCCTCAGTCTGCCTTCAGCCTCGGCCTCGGCCTCAGCCTCAGCCTCAGCCTGCCTCAGCCTCAGCCTCAGCCTGCCTCAGCCTCAGCCTCAGCCTGCTTCAGCCTCAGCCTCAGTCTGCCTTCAGCCTCGGCCTCAGCCTCAGCCTGCCTCAGCCTCAGCCTGCATCAGCCTCAGCCTCAGCCTCAGCCTGCCTCAGCATCAGCCTGCCTCAGCCTCAGCCTCAGCCTGCCTCAGCCTCAGCCTCAGCTTTCAGCCTCAGCCTCCTGCCTTCAGCCTCGGCCCCAGCCTCAGGCTGCCTCAGCCTCAGCCTGCATCAGCCTCAGCCTGCCTCAGCCTCAGCCTCAGCCTGCCTCAGCCTCAGCCTGCTTCAGACTCAGCCTCCTGCCTCAGCCTCAGCCTGCTTCAGCCTCAGCCTCAGTCAGCCTCAGTCTGCCTTCAGCCTCGGCCTCAGCCTCAACCTGCCTCAGCCTCAGCCTCAGACTTCCTCAGCATTCAAACTGTGGCCCGGGAATGGAGTTCTGGGAACTCGAAGGCCACGAAGTGGCCTACAGTTGGCTCCGGGCCTTCAAAATCATGCTCAGGAATGGAGTTCTGGGAACTCGAAGACCACGAAGCGGCCTACAGTTGGCTCCGGGCATTCAAAATCATGCCCAGGAATGGAGTTCTGGGGACTCGAAGACCACGAGGTGCGTTACTGTCGGCTAAAAAAAAGTCCCCGGTTTTCCGCGGCACCCGTCTGGCACCCGCCCAAGACCCCCCTGGGGAGTCATGATGCTCTCTTTTGACCCTACTAGAAACCTATCAGTCTTCGCTGTTAGGTAAAAAGAACCAGAATATTGCCCTGACGAGGTAAACGCCTTCGGAAACCGAGATGATGCGGCTGGTGATGAGTGGGTGGGCCAAACCAGTGAGATCGTTGTGGAGCGGTTGTAGGCCACCGCAGTGGAAACCAACAACAACGCGCACATCTAAAAGGTCGGGGCGGGATCGGTCTGAGCTGTGGGTGGTATCCCTCGCTTTCCGTGTTCATTCCCCCTCCTCCTCCCCCTCCGCCCCAGCCTCTCCTTCCGCCCTCTGGCCCTCGAAGCGGTGATAGGCAGGCCATCAGAAGCCAAGAGCCTCGGAAGCCCAAGGAAAGTACAATACGGCGAAGGGCCTTGCCACCAGATGTAAGAGTGCCCCAAGGACCGACTTGTAAGAAGTGTCGTGCGCTGCCATCACGCGCAACAGGATCCTCGTCTGCAAGCGTGGTGGCCAGCATGTTGCCTCGCACTTCACATGCATTTCGCGTGCGAAATATAACTCGCAACGAAAAATCCGTCCCGCGTCATGCCGTCCATTTGCGTGCAAGGCCAACTCAGCATAATCCAATATAGGCATCCCCTCCTCTTCTTCCTTGTCCTCCTCCACCGTCTCGTCTTCCCTCCGCCGCCTCCTTCTCCTCCTCCTCCTCCTCTTTATCCACATCGGTTGATTCCGCCTCTGCCACCTCCGTCGCCTCCTCATCATCGTCATCATCACCGTCATTATCGCAACCCTCATCATCAGTAGCATCATCAACAACACCACCACCAAAAGTATCACCACCACCACCATCAGCATCGCCGTCAACATCCCCAACACCATCGTCATCATGGCCATCATCGGAAGCATCCGCATCAACATGCAGTTCAGCGCCAACACCAATATCAACATCAACAACACCGTCATCACCAGCAGCCGCATAATCATTGGCACCATCATTACCACCACCACCACGATCAACAACATCATCATACTTACCCATAACATCGCTACCATCGACATGATCATCATCACCATCATCATCATCGACATCATCATCATCATCGACATCATCATCATCATCATCCCGCTGACGTTGGAGAAATTGCCGGGTCAGCCGGGAGGCTCAAAAGGCCGATCGGGGAGCCCAATGGGCCTGTTCTCCAGGGAGGCCCAATACGACGCTCGGAAAGCCCAACATGCCGGTCAGAAGGGCCCAAGAGGCCGCTCGAAAGGCCCAAGAGGCCAGTCGGGAGGCCCCCCACGCCAGTCGGGAGGCCCAGGAGGCCTGTCGGAAAGTTCAAGGCGACCGTCGGGAGGCCCAAGAGGCCGCTCGGAAGGCCCAAAGGGCCGCTCGGGAGGCCTGTCGGAAGACCCTAGAGGCAATCGGGAGGTCAAATATAGGCCTGTCGGGAAGCCCAAGAAGCCCGTCGGGGACCCTAAGAAACCTGCCGGGACTGCCCAGACGGCCACTCGGGGGGCACAAGTTGCGGCACAAGACGCGCATCGGAACGCACAAGAAGCCTCTCGTCAGGCCCAAGAGGCGCGCCGCAACAATTCCGAGCTTCAAAACCGAGAATCTCGAGGCGGGTCTTCCAGGGTTTGAACCCTCTGCCGCGGGTTGAACTTTTCTGCCAGGGATCGCTTGTTCTCGGGCAGGGGGACCCCCCCTGCGAGACTGCGTTGCGTTTCCATCCGCGCGTCTTTCTCCGAACGGCTCCTGGCGCGGTTCCCTCCCCGGCCTCTGGCCGTGCTCGGGGGGCAGGGGGGGTGGGGGCGCGGGCCCCCGAGCCCCCCCTCCGTCCGAGCGGCGCTGGCCGACGGCCGCGCGCGAGGAGGGGGCGGCCCGCCCGGCGCAGCGCGTTGCCCTGGCTGCCAGAAGGCCCTGGCCCCAGCGTCGCGGGCCCAAAGGGCTGCGCCCTCTGCGGCGCTGGGCGGCGGCTCAAAATGCCGCCGGCGTCGCTGGCGCGCACCGGCTCCTCGACGGCGGGCCCCGCCGCGGGGCTCGCCTCCCAGTCCTGCGGCCCCGCCCAGCCGGATGCCGCGCCGCGCGGCGCGCCCTGTCTCGGCTGCTCCTCGCGCGGCGAGCTGAGCTGCGGCGCCTTCCGCCGCGGCTGCCCGCGCTCCTCTGGCGCGATCGGCCGCCCGAGCAGCTCCGCTTAGCACTTCGCGGCTTTGGCGTACTCCCTGCTACCGCGCGCATTCGGCTCTGTCCGAAGATGCCCGCGCTGCGACCGGCACCATTCACCGACCCGGTCTTCGAAATCCCCGATCGTTCGCAACTCGCGCCCCGTCTGCCCAGGGGGGGCCCGAGTCGCGAAGGGCCAGCGTGTCCTTCTCGTGAGCAGGGGTATCTTCCTACGCAGCCCGCGCCGCCGCGGCTGCCGCTCCTCCTTCTCCGCCGACGGTGCCGTCGGTGGCCCCGTGCCTGGGGGCGCCGCGATCTGGGGCCGCGGCGGGCTGGGTGGCCAGCCGCGGCGCCTGCGCCCTTGTCGTCCTCGCCGTCGTCATGTCCTCGTTCTCGTCCGCCATCATCTGCGTCTCTTCGCGCCCGCGCCTCCGGCGCCGCGGGTCGCCCCCGTCTGATTCTGGGCCAGGCCTGCATCCCACTGCGGGGGGCGCGCGGCGCGCGTGAGGTCGCTGCCCCTTGCCCTGATCTCCGCGGGCCCCGCGGCGGCTTGCCCTCCTCGCGCGTCGGCGGGGCGCCCATCGAGCGGGGCCCCGCCGACGCCTGCCGTGACCATCGCCTCGCCGCCGCTGCAGGGCCGCGCCCTCTCGGCCGACGGCCGAGGCGTTTGTTCTCTCGGGGCCGCGGGCCCCCGCATCCCCGCTCGCCTGGCGCCGAGATCGGCGGCGCCTGCCCGCCCGCCCCCCCGCGCGATTCCCGCCGGCGTCGCCTCTCTGCGACAGCGCTGCGAACGCGCCCGGGGCGGGCCCGGCGCCCCCCTCAGCGGAGCGGCGAGCCCCTGTCCTTGATCGCGCTGAGAGGGCGGCCCAATGCCGCAAAGCGCCTGCGTTTGAAAGATGATGGCCTGACCCGCGCCCGCCTGCCCAGGCCGCCATCGAAGAGCTTGAAGCCGAGGGCCTCCGCAGGGACCTCCTGCCGCCCTGCCTCTGGCAACCCAGACGCGCCCGTCCTCGCCGCCAGCGCCGGGGGCCACCGCGGCGCGCTGGAGGCCCGCCCCGCCCGCGCGGGCGCGCGGCTGCGCCGCGCGCGAATGCCTGCGAGGCCCGCCGCGGAGCCCGCGCGCCTCGAAGAGGGGGCGGCCCGCGAGGGAACGGGCCGACGTTTGCCTCTCGAAGGCCCCCTCCTCGGCCCTGTTCGAGCCATCTCGAGCTCTCGCGCTGGCGCGGCGCAGGCGCGTCGCGCGAGGAGGCACGGGGGAGATGGAGGAGCGAAAAGGGGGGGAGAGAGAAGAGCAATACCTATTTCCACCATGACCCCCCCTCTTCTCGTCGGCGAGGCCCCGGACCTGTTCCGGCGAGAACTGCGAGGGGGACCACCCGCGGTGGCGAGAAGCCAGTCTGCCTGGAGGCCCAGAAAGAACTGACAATTCGAACCTCGGGGAAGCTCACGCCCCGCAGAAATCCTGGCGGAATCTCGCCCAAGATCTTGCCGAGCTTTGCGCTGCTCCAAAACGCCCTCGTCGACGCCGTCGCCGTCGCGTCGGCGTCGTCGTCGTCGTCGCCGTCGCTGGCCCTCGTGCAGCCGCGGCGTCGGCGTCGGCGTCGGCGCCAGCGTCGCCGTCGGCGTCGTCGCCACCATCGGCGGCCCTCCCGGCAGTCCCCGCAGCGCGGCGCGAGCGGTGACTGCGCCAAGTCGACTCGATGTTTTCTCGTCATACCGGGCCGCGCCGCGCGCCCCTCGGCGGGCTCTCAGGAGGAGGAGGGTGAGGAGGATGACGACGAGCAGGGGGAGGAGGAGGAAGAGGAGGAGGAGTGAGGAGGGGGAGGAGGAGGAGGAGGAGGAGGGAGGAGGAGGAGGAGGAGGAGGAGGAGGGAGGGAGGAGGAGGAGGAGGAGGAGGGGGAGGAGGAGGAGGAGGAGCAGGGGAGGAGGAGGAGGAGCGGGAGGGGAAGGTGAAAGAACAGTGCTTAGGAGGAGGTTGAAGCGTCTAGGGAAGCGGAGTAATGAGGTGGAGGAGGAGGAGGAGGAGGAGGAGGAGGAGGAGGAGGATAACCGCCGTCGTCATCGTCAACCACCGTCGCCGATCACCGTCGCCGATCGTCGATCGCCCTCGAAACCTCCCCCCCCGCTCCTCCTCTTCCTCCTCCTCCTCCTCCTCCTTTGCCTCCTCTTCCTCCTCTTCCTCCTCCTCCTCCTCCTCCTCCGGAAATCATGTTCCCGGAGAGGCTTCCGGGGACAGGATTTCGAACGACTCGGAAAAGCTGAGCCCAGGGTGGCTTTGCGCGCGCGGACAGCGTCGCCGTCGTCGGCGTGGCCGTCGTCGTCGTCGTCGTGGTCGCCGTCGAACGTCGATCGGCGGCGTCGACTGTTGTCATCGTCGTCGATCGTCGTCGTCGTCGGTCGTCGACCGTCGTCTTCGTCGTCGTCGTCGTCGTCAGTAACCGTCGCCGATCACCGTCGCCGATCGTCGATCGCCCTCGAGCCTCCTCCTCTCTCCCCCCTCCTCCCCTCCACTCCTCCTCCTGCTCCTCTTCCTCCTCCTCCTTTTTCCACTGGCTCTCCCTTCACTGCTACATTCCATGAACGAGGCAGCTGCGAATAGATCAATCAAAAAGCTTGCTCAGTTGGGTTCCGCGGACGGGTGGCCGAGCACAGCGCCGCACACGAGCCGTAGCCCCGCGGACGGGTGCCCAAGCCACAGCGCCGCTCACTGGCCCAACTCCTCTCAACTCTCATCAATAGAAACCTGACCTGAGGCATACGTTGTGAGAACGCAAACTGACTACTGATAACAAGACAGAAATCACTGCTGTGGACAGCTGACGTCGCCAGCGGGCGGGGCAATGCCAGGCAAGCCGGTCACCTTGCGTCGCCCTTGGACACATGAGCTCAGCCAATCGCGCCTCCGAATGAAAGGTCTGCGCGGCTGGCTGCTGCAATCAACAGTGTGTAATGAGATATCGCGAGTGTAATCCAGACGAGACGACCTCCTCCTCCTTTTCCTCTTCCTCTTCCTCCTCCTCCGCCCTCTCCGCCTCCTCCGCGCAGAAGAAATCCAACTACATCTCGCGCAAATCAACGAACTGTTCGAACCCCCTCGGTTTTCAAAGGGGGGGGGACGGGTTGGAAACCTCCAGTGACCCCCCCCCCGGCTTTCTGCAAGCAGCGGCAGAACACGCTCTTTCAAATGTGCGTGCCTTGTCAGTCGATAGTGCAGTGTGTTTTTTGCTTGATCGGCGGCCGTTAGTCCGCTTGTCCAAGAATCGCACGTAATACGGCAACGGCGACGAAGAGGACGGCGACCGACGTCGACGATGTCGTCGTCGTCATCGCCAGTGGTAGTCGTTAGCTGGCGGGGAATACGGGGGGGAGGGGGATATCTGGGGGGGAGGGATGTTTAACGAACCCCTCCGTCCCAGCCCAAGCGCACGTGAAAAGCGCTCCCTAAGAACAAACCTCACAATGGGCACCCGTACAAGCGAAGTCCTCTGGCAAACACACCTGAGAAAATAATCGAATATAATGTAAAGGACAGGAGCGTTGGGCAAACTACAGTTATGCAGGTCAGGGTGACGGAGATGGAAGACGAACAGCGAAGCCAATCAGATAAACCGAATCCAAGTGGCACGCGTGCCCTGACTCTTGAGGAGCAGCGAGAGACAGAAAGAAGATGAGGGAGAGACGAAGGGGCCGTCTCTTGGGGCCATCCTGGGGCGTTCTTGCGGCCATTTGGGAGAATCTCCTGGGGCCTCTGGGGACGACCATCTTGGGGCTCCCTCAGAACTGTCAGGGGCAGGTTAAAGGGCATAGGGGCCGTCTCAGTAAGGTTGATCCCACGCAGACCAATGTAGCTGTCGCAGGTATCTGCATCTCACTGCTGCATTCGTTTTTCCAACCCAGGCTGACGATGATCCTTTATATCCGATCGCATCCGATCCTCCTCCTCCTCCTCCTCCTCGTGCCACGTCCTCCTCCTCCTCCTTCCAATGCTCATCGATCATCATCCACGATCCTGCTCATCGATTGTCCTCCTCCTCCTCCTGCCTCTCCTCGATCCTCCTCCCTATCTCCTCGAGCATCCTTGATCATCGATCTCTTCCACCACCTCCTCGTCCTCGATACTCGATTATCTTCCTCCTCCTCATCCTAAGCTTCGATCCTCCCCCTCTTCCTCGATGCTGTCCGGTCATCGATCACGCTCTTCGATCACCGATCCTAACTTATCACCGTCATCCTCGATTATCATCCTGCTCCTCATCCTCCACCACCCTCCTCGATCATCAATCCTCTTCCTCGATCCTGCTCATCCGCCTCCTCGATCCTCGATCCTCGGTCCTCGATCCTTGGTGCACAATCAACCTTCTCCACCTTTGCTTCCTTCTCCTCCTCATCATCGATCGCGATCCTCCTCCTCGTCCTTTTCCTCCTTCTCCTCCTCCTCCTCCTCCTCCTGATCGATCGCCATCATCCTCCACCTCCTCCTCCTCATTATTATTACGATGATTATTCGTATTATTAGTATTATGATTATTGGTATTCGTATTATTATAATAATTATTTTCATTACTATCATCGTCATCGTCATCGTCATCGTCATGACCATCGTCATCATCATCATCACCATCATCATCATCATCATCATCATCATCATCATCATCATGACCATCATCGTCATCATCAGCATCAGCATCATCAGCATCATCACCACCACCACAACCATCACCAACACCATCACCATTACCGTCACCAGAATCATCACCAGCATCATCATCATCACCTCCACTATCACCATCACCATCACCACCATCATCATCACCATCATCACCAGCATCAACATCATCAGCATCATCATCACCACCATCATCTGCATCATCATCATCATCATCATCATCATCATCATCAACAACAACAACAACATCATCATCATCATCATCATCATCATCATCATCATCATCATCATCATCATCATCATCATCCTGATCCTGATCCTGATCCTGATCCTGATCCTGATCCTGATCCTGATCCTGATCCTCATCGTCGTCGTCATCATCATCTACCGTCGTTATCTGCCTTGGATCTCCTCCAACCTCGAGCCTCGATCCTCCTCCTCCTCCTCCTCAACCCCATATCCTCGATCTCCCTCCTCCTGTGCCCCTCGGCCCTGGATCCTCGATCCTCCTCCCTCTCCCTCGATCCTAATCGACCTTCGACCCACGGTCCTCGATCCACGTCGCCCCCTCGGCCAGGGCAGTGCACGGCGGCAGCGGCGGGGCGGCGGCCGGCGGACGGGCGCCCGCCCCCGCTCGATCTTCTCGTCCTCCCCCGAGCGGGCGCGGGGCGGAGGGCGCGCACACTCGCGGCTGCAGGGCGCGTTTGTCTCGAGGCGATCTTATCCGGTGCGGACGTCCGGCCACCTGTCGGCGGCGAGCGAGGGGGGAGAGGCTTCTCAGAAGCCCTCGCGCCTCCCGAGAGGCGTTCTGTGTCTTCGGGAACGGCTCAGCAAACTTCCCAGGAAGGCCAGGGGACTTCCGAGCCTTCTGAGAAGGCCCGCCCCTCCTCACTCCCCCCCAGGCCCGCCTCCGAACCTGGGAGCCAGAGGCCCTGCCAACCCCTGCCGACGGCACCCCCACTCCAGCAAGCGTCGCATGCACACCCTGGCGCGCACGGGCGAGCAGCGCAGATCATGGATACACGTGCTGCGAGCGCCGAGCGTGCTGGGGCCCGGACGCCATGCAAAAGCAAAAAGGCCTCCAGCGGGAAAGCCCCCCCTGGGAACAGGGAAGAGCGACACCACCAACACCACCAGTGCGAGGAGCCAGGGGCAGAAGCCACCCACCTGGGGTCCGAGCACCATCGCCACGTCGCTGATGCATCGGCGACGCATCGACGATACGGTGTGATCGTCTGGCCCCATTTACTCGGACCCCGTTTGAGAAGCCCGGAACCACCACCAGCGCGAGGAGCCCATCGGCGGCGAGCCCGGGGGGGAAGTGAGAAGCGGTGGGCCTGCCCGGAAGTCTCGGATGTCCCCAGGCCTTCTGACAAGTTTCCGACGCCTTCCCAAAAGACGCAGATAACCTCTCAAAGGCGCGAAGGCTTCTGAGAAGCCCCGCGGCATTCTGAAACAGTTTTTTTCTGATCACTGCCTCTCCTCGCTCGCCTCCCCGCGCGAGACGCCCCCCGAACCCAGTTCGGGGATGCATCGTGGACCTCCGCGAAGCCGCGAAGGAGGTGGAAACTACGGTGGTTTTTGACCACTCGCCGCGCCTCTTCCCCAGGGGGCAAGGTGATGTGTGGGGAGATAGCACATGCTACTCAAGACGTGCGAAGGCGAAGCCAACACTGATTTTTCCAACAACACAGATCAGCATGCGCCGTGGACCTTCACGGAGGGTTCTCGGGAGAAACGAGGCGCATCGCGTGCGCCGACTGCGTAGATCATTGCACCAAGCTTTGCCGCGCGCCCCATAGCCATACTAAATGTCCTTGGGGGCGGGAGGGCCATTAACAACTAACTCACAATTGGGTGTCCCACAGAGGCGACCAACCTCATAATAGCGAGGACGGGCCGATCGGTAAAAGAGCTACTCTTGGCACGCTGCTGTCGGGAGAGCTTGGCGGTCTGGCGGAGCAGCGTGCCATGTTTTTCGTGCGCTCGGACACTGGCTGCGGCCCGCCAGCGTCCCCGGCCCTGGATCTGCTGAAGCCACGGACAGCATGCAAGGCATCGCGGGACGGGCCGCCATGCCGAAGCTGGCGTGGCACATTGATGAGGTCATGCGCACCAGCTTTCAGCGCTGCTTCTCTGGGAAGCTTCTCATGCACAGCAACAATTGAGGGGAGTCGAACAGAAGAGGGGAAGGAGGCGACAAGGAGCGGGAATGTGTCTGGAGCGCCTACAATATTCCTGGACATATGTGGCGGATCGTAAACTCGGGCGGCGCAATCAAAATCGCGAGTCTTCGCATCGTCGTGGGTTGTGGCTGGGCGGTGCGGTGATATCGGCCACGTCTTGTCGGCCCGTCCTCTGCTGGCCAAAGATGCGACGGTCTCCGACGATATGCGAGACTTTGAGGGGCAACGTTTCAATAGGTCTCAGATACATGCCAAATTGAACAAGGACGGCCAACGCCGTCACAGCCGCTGGCAAGCTGCATCACCAGGAACAGCACGGCGTCCCAGGGTGGCGGCGGCCTCATCGACGCAGGCCGCCTGGCCGCCCAGGCGCCCAGGGCGTCCTTTGACTTCTGGAAGTGCGGGCGACCGGCGGGCCAGCCGCGGATCTTGCGAAAGCCAGTAGAAGATATTCTTGGCAAGATACACGGGTTCGCCCGCAACGATAAGATCCTCGCCGCGCAGGTTGACGGTTATGTCAGCGCTGTCGACTGTGTCCAACAGTAGTCCCATCGACGAGGCGCAGCCCTCGAGCTCCGCCACCGCAGCTGCGCAGGCGTCCCTCGTGGCCGGCCGCGGCCTCGCCAGCCGCGGGCAGTCGCCTGGCGCCCAGCCCTGCCCCGCGAGCGAAGCGTCGGCCCGAACCGCCGACGCCGCCCTCCGCTGCCGCCCGCCAGCGCCCCCGGCCTTGGATCTGCTGAAGCCGCGGACAGCGTGCAAGGCGTCGCGGGACGGGCCGCCATGCCGAAGCTGGCGTGGCACATTGATGAGGTCATGCGCACCAGCTTTCAGCGCTGCTTCTCTGGGAAGCTTCTCATGCACAGCAACAATTGAGGGGAGTCGAACAGAAGCGGGGAAGGAGGCGACAAGGAGCGGGAATGTGCCTGGAGCGCCTTCAATATTCTATTCCTGGACATATGTGGCGGATCGTAAACTCGGGCGGCGCAATCAAAATCGCGAGTCTTCGCATCGTCGTGGGTTGTGGCTGGGCGGTGCGATGATATCGGCCACGTCTTGTCGGCCCGTCCTCTGCTGGCCAAAGATGCGACGGTCTCCGACGATCTGCGAGACTTTGAGGGGCAACGCTTCAATAGGTCTCAGATACATGCCAAATTGAACGAGGACGGCCAACGCCGTCACAGCCTGGAGCAGAGAGCCGCTGGCAAGCTGCATCACCAGGAACAGCGCGGCTTCCCAGGGTGGCGGCGGCCTCATCGACGCAGGCCGCCTGGCCGCCCAGTCGCCCAGGGCGTCCTTTGACTTCTGGAAGTGCGGGCGACCGGCGGGCCAGCCGCGGATCTCGCGAAAGTCAAGATACACGGGCTCGCCCGCAACGATAAGATCCTCGCCGCGCAGGTTGACGGTTATGTCAGCGCTGTCGACTGTGTCCAACCGTAGTCCCATCGACGAGGCGCAGCCCTCGAGCTCCGCCACCGCAGCTGCGCAGGCGTCCCTCGTGGCCGGCCGCGGCCTCGCCAGCCGCGGGCAGTCGCCTGGCGCCCAGCCCTGCCCCGCGAGCGAAGCGTCGGCCCGAACCGCCGACGCCGCCCTCCGCTGCCGCCCGCCAGCGTCCCCGGCCTTGGATCTGCTGAAGCCGCGGACAGCATGCAAGGCATCGCGGGACGGGCCGCCATGCCGAAGCTGGCGTGGCACATTGATGAGGCCGTCGGCGCCCGGCCTCCGCGCGCGGCACGCGCAGCGGCCGTCGGCGCCCGGCCTCGGGGCGGCGCTCTGCCGGCGGCGGGGGCGGGGCCTCCGCGGCCGCGGGGGGTCGTCGCGACGACCAGGTCCGCGGGCTGCCCGCTCCTGCGTCAGCGGCGCGACCCCCCGAAGCCGCGAGGCCTCGGGTCGAGCGCGCCCGGCCAGGAGTCGCGCCGGGCTTGCCCCGGTCGGCGGGGTCGCGCGAGCGCGGCCCCTCGGCGTTGATCGATGCGACCCCGAGCTCGCCGGCGGTGACCTCCACGTCGAAGCGCGCCCAGGAACCGCAGGGCGGGTCGCTGAACTGGTAGAAGCTGTCCTGCAGATCCACCTAGCCAGCGCGCAGCGAGTCGAAGCAGCCGTCGAAGTCGGCCAGGTCCTCGGGCCCCCCCCGACGCCGCAGTGGTTAGAGGGGGCAGTCGGTGAAGCTGGTTCGCCTGTCGAGCGTCCACGACCGCGCGGATGTCCCCGTTCTCCTCGGCCACGAAGAGCGCCCCGACACAGGCCTTCGGACGCCGACGACCATCCACGAGGCCACGCGCGGCCACCCTGACCAGAAAGCCCACGAGCCTCGGGCGATTCGCTTCCGTGCGGGGGCGGAGCAGCGGGCCCCAGCACAGCTCGACGATGTCTTCCTCGGGAGAGATGTCCGCCGCAGGTCGCGTCACCTCAGGATCGACACTGCCGACGCCCTCGACCACCGGGTCGGCGATCAACCAGCGGGCCATCCGAGCACCAGGGGGCCCGGCAGGGACGGCCACGCCCAGGACGCGAGCGAGGTTGCGGGCCTCGACCCGCAGGTGGTCGAGCGCATCCTGATCCAGGTCGCCGAAGGCGTAGAGGTTGCCTCGGACCCGCTGCGGGAACGGGGCGTTCCGTGCCAGCGCGACGACGAAGTGGGAGGCGAGCTGCACCACGAAGATCCCCATCGGGCGTCGCCCCGACCCATTCTCCCGGCGCGTGGCCGGGCACCTGCAGCAGTCTGTGGTGCCATCTGAATTTCTCGTCGTCGCCGAAGCTGATGCACAGCTGGCTCTCGACGACGTCCAAAGTCCGCGCGCCCGCGGCCATCAGGCACGAATGGCGCGGAACCGAAGCTGAACTGGGCCATCACGGACGCCTGCGGGCGTCGGGCGGGGATCGTCGTCGCCCTTGACCAGCAAGGAGGTGACACGCCTCATGAGCCGCGAGAGGCCCACAATGCTCGCCGCCGCGACCACCGCCAGCACCGCGCCGCCGACGAGGCCGAGCAGCCACCCAACCGTGAAGCCCCAGCAGGCGGCCGGGGCAGGCGTCGGGCAGGCCGGCGCGGGCGCCTCCTCGCAGCCCGCCGCTGGGCAGGCCGGGTAGGAAGCCTCCGGCGCCGCGGCCCAGCTGACCGGCGGGCAGGCCGGGCACGGCGGGCACGAGCCGCAGTGGGGCGCTCACCGCAGCTCCGCCGCCGGGCAGGGCGGGCAGCCAGGGCAAAGGGGGGGCCGCGAGACCCAGGCCGCCCCCAGCTGCCCCAGCCAGGGCCCCGCGGCGCAGAGGGCGCCCAGCATCCACCGCGGAGGCCACGGAGCGCCCCCCTCCGAACAGCTTTTGAGCCACCGCATCACCAGGGATCGAAAAATAGATGCGATCAAGAGGCTCCGCTCTAGGAAAACAAGTCTGACGACAAAGCATGGCTGAGTGTCAGCTCCTTCCTCCGACCTTCTCTAGTCCGATCCAAGCATGCGATGCCTGGAAGACTACCTACCAAACCACCCCTACCAAACCCGACGACCCAAATTTCGTGCTGTTGGGGGGGAACGGGTTCCATATGCGTCTTTTCCAAACCATCCTGTTGTGTTGGATCGTCTTTTGAAGAGACAGCGCACCGTGTTCCTTCCTTGCTTCATTCCCGCTGCCCCCTCCCTCCTTCCCTACTTCCCTCCTCCCATCCCCCTCGTCATCGTCATCGTCATCATCGTCATCATCGTCATCATCATCGCCATCGTCATGATCCACATCATCATGATCATCACCATCGCCATCGTCAGCGCCGCGCACCTCACACGGTTCGTGGCACCACAGGGAGCTCCACCGAAGGCCTAAGTAGCAGCGGTTGCATCCGTCATCGCCGCCCCATGTTGGCACACCCCTCACACGGTTCGTGGCTCCATAGGGAGCTCCACCGAAGGCCCCAGCGGGAGCGTGCGCATGGCACCGCCACCCCATTTTGGCACACCCCTCACACGTTTCGTGGTTCCACAGGGAGCTCCACCGAAGGCCCCAGCGGGAGCGTCCGCGTGGCACTGCCGCCTCATTTTGGCCCACCCCTCACACGGTTCGTGGTTCCATAGGGAGCTCCACCGAAGGCCCCAGCGGGAGCGTGCGCATGGCACCGCCGCCCCATTTTGGCCCACCCCTCACACGGGTCGTGGCCTCACACTGAGCTCCACCGAAGAACCCAGCGGGAGCGTCCGCATGGCACCGCCACCCCATTTTGGCCCACCCCTCACACGGTTCGTGGCCCCATAAGGAGCTCCACAGAAGACCCAAGCGGGAGCGTCCGCATGGCACCGCCGCCCCATTTCGGCGCACCCTTCACACGGTTCGCGGCCCCCGAGGGAGCTCCACCGAAGGCCCCAGCTGGAGGATCCGCATGGCACCGCCATTTCATTTCGACGCACCCCTCGCACGGTTCGTGGCCCCATGGGGAGTTCCCCCGAAGGCCCCAATGGAAAAATTTGCATGGCACTGCCGCCCCATTTCGGCACACCCCTCACACGTTTCCCGGCCTTATAGGGAAACTCCACGGAAGGCCCCACTGGCGACGTTCGCAGGAGTCCTCCCGACTCATGCCCGCACACCCTTCACACGCTTGGTGGCAAAAGGCTATACCGCATGCGCTACTCGGAGTTTGCGTGCCCCCCTCCTTCGTCTCATCCCCCTCGCGGCACCCGCAGCTGCATATGGTTGGGTCCTTCGTCCGGCTAATTGTTCAATGTCCCCAGACGCCCGCACACACTGGGATTTGAGAGCAAATTGGGCTTCGGGTTAGTTGGGGTGGCTTGATGGGTGGTGACTGGAAGTCGGCACCAGCACCAACACAAGGGGGTATCTCCACCAAGTGAAAATGATCTTAGACCTGTTTGGCGCTATTGGTCGTATATCCTCGCAACCTACGAATCACGACTATTACCACCATCGCCAAAATCGGGATCATCATAAATCTACTGCAGAAAACAAGACAACTGCATACTCGTAAACTTTCGAAACTCCGACAGTTCACGTACATGTCGCTCTTTGTTGCTAGAAATCTCACATCTCGGTGGGGGTGGGCAACCGCCGATGCCGGCGCTGGTGCCAACAACTACGGCAGGTTGGCGTCGTGCCGACCGTGGCGCTGGCTCTTGACACCGCGAAGATCGCTCGACCTTGAACGATCGGCCGTCTCCAAAACGTCAGATATCGGGGATCTACTGTCCCGTCCCGGGTCAAGCCAAGCCTGGGTCAGTCAGGCCTTGCAGGGTCCTGCAAGATCCTGCGACATCCTGCAATGACCCGGGTCCGCGCACCCTGGCTATGCAGGATCCTGCCAGATCTAGCCTTCTGGCTGACCCCCGTTGGCATAGACCCCCCGTCTTTTGAGCCCCGAGTCGGCCGATTCTGTACCGCCGGCGGCGTCCAGCGTGGAACGCCGGCGGCGTGGTCGCCGCCGCTCGACACGACGCCAGCTTGCCGAATGCCTCCGAGAGCAGGCCGGGGGCTACCAGCCTCGGACTTCTCCCTACCCCTGAGATTGACGAGCCAAGAGTCGATGACTAACTCAGGGATGCGTTTTCGAAAACTGAGGGGAACCATGAAGATCGGCATCGAGGGGAGGCGATGCCAATCACAACAAAAAAAAATAACGTGAAAGAAGCGGGCCCTGCAGGAAACGGGTCGTCCTGAGGGAAACGGGCCCTGCGGTGCCAGCGTTAAACCGATAGTTTCTGCCGTGCTGCCGGGGTGTCTCGCTGCAGGGGGGCGTTCGGCCGTTCGCGCCAGGGCGCCCAGCTCCGCGAGGGAAAACGCTTTGGCACGCAAACGCCGATATGTCTGTCGGAACCCTGCGGCGCCCCGAGACCCTCATCCGGGGCCCGTGGAGGGCCCCGAGAGCCCGTGGAGGGCCCCGAGAGCCCACAAACGGCGAACAGCTTCTGGACCCGCTTCCCCAAGGTAGGGGGCCACATGCGAACCCGACCCCTGCCCCCCACGATTTCCGAGGGGGCGGGTGGGGGCTCTTGGAGGCCTCGACATGGGCACCAACATCAACACAGGGGGTTGCATCCACATGGGGAGGATGATCCTAGATTTCGGTGTTGGTGGCAATATCTCGGTCACCTTAGAAGCCAGAACATTACCACCATCACCGAGATCGGGATCTTCTTCCCTCGGTGGAGGCACACCGCCGATATTGGTGTTGGTGTCAACCTCTAGGCCTTCCAGGTTCACTTCGTTCGGGAGATCCCGAGCGAAGTGAACCCCACCCTCCCCCTGACACGCTCCCGGCAGGGAAAAAGGAGGGGGGGCGGGCGGGGCCGCGGGCGGGGTCCTGCCGCGCCGCGTCCTGCTGCACCGCCGCCAGCGCCGCGTCGATGGTCGTGTGCGCCTGCCGCTGCCCGGGGCGCCGTGTCGTGGGGGACGCAGCAGTTCGCAAGCAAAGGGCCCCTGACACTTTGGAAACGGGCCCAAGTGAAGAGGCCAGAACAGCCCTGCATCTGCAGGCAAGGCCCGCGCCTTCTCGGGAGCAGGGGTGCTTCTAAGAAGCCCTCCCCCCTGCCACTACCCCCTCTGCGCGAGGCCGAAACCCAAAGACCTCCAACCCTGTGGGAGCGGACCTAAGCTAGGAGGCCCAAAACAATGGAGATTAGATAAAAAAAGGGGTTGCTGCAGCAGATGTATATCGGACCGAACCACCCATATTGGTTATCCCTATGTAATGCAAAGGCGGAGACCTCGGTTAGACTGCGCCTTCATTGTATTATTAGGGTCCAAAGAACTACTATTGTCGATGAAGCCGAGGGGTCGGTCGCTGGACTGGGTCGCCGGGATCGGTCAGGGCCAGGGGATGGGGGGTCGGTCGCCTAGAGACCTCCCAGATGGGGTCGGAGTAGATGGGGTCGGAGGATCGCGCCGCATCGACGACGCATCACCGATGCATCGGCGACGTCGGCGAAGCATCGGCGGCGTGGGCGTCGAGCAAATCAGCTCCGCATCGAGCCGCATCGCCGATGCATCGGCGATGCGGCGCGATCCTCCGACTCAGTCTACTCCGACCCCATCTGAGAGGCCTAGATCTTGGTGCGGTACCAGCACATCGATCATAAGCCCATTCTGGAGAAGCAGTCAGACAAGTAGTAGGGCTTGCACCCTCATGCCTTGCTGAGCGCTGGCGAGGTTCGGCACCCTCGGGAGGAGGTGGAGGAGGACGACGAGGAAATTCGGAAAGCAAAGACTGTATCAATGTCACGCCGGTCGAAGGACCCCATCAGCGGGTTCGCGTTAAACCGGCGCCACGACTTGCAAAACAAACAGCCTATCCACCAGCAGCTGCTGGGGTGCATTCTGACAAGGCTTTCGAGGAGAAACCAGACGTGGCGACGAGGGCCTCCCAGGAGGCCCCGCCAAAGGGCGCAAACGAGGGAAGAATAGCGGTATGGGTACCTGTTCCCCGTCTGAGCTTAAGAGATGACGCTTGCCGAGAGGTGGACCTCGGCAGAGGGACGCGCCTCGGCCGCGACCCGCTCGCAGCGACCCACCGCGTCGCGGTGGTACGCAACGATGTCGGCTTGCAGCCGGGCGTCCCTGTCCTGGTCGGGCAAGGGGAGTCTCCTCCTCCCCCTCCTCCACCTCCTCCACCTCCTCCTCGGTGAAAGGGACCGTGTCGAGCACGCTCCTAGGAGGCATAGAGGTCAGTAGAATAGCGCTGCGGAGCGAGTCTGCAGATTGCGAGATTGTGGGCACGCGCCCCAGTTGCGGAACGCTAGCATCAAGTGTCTCAGCTGTTTCAGAGGCTCTCCATCTCGAGGGAAGCTGGCGGTTTTCTGGCCTGACCCGTGCAAGCCACGCCGTGCGATACAGCAGAAGATCCAGAGCCTGTCCCCGAGAGCCGTTGCGAGTGGGATGGAGGACCCTGTCCCAGATGACCTCGCGGCTGTTCCTGTCGGTGGGGCGGCTCTGGATCACCCGATGGCCAAGTTTTGTGACCTCTCCCATCAGCTTGCAGTGCTGAGAGGTGTTCTTTTCTGCGAGGTTTGCGGTGGATTCTGAACAGTCAATCCCCCTCGGTCCCTCTCCAGGCTCTGTGGCAAGACTACTTCATCAGGCCGCGAGGTGTTGTCGCGGCTCTCCAGAGGGCTGCCCCCGAAATGGGGCACCAGTTTCCCTGATTTGTGAGTTGGTTTTTGAGCGGCCTCCCCAGAGGAGGATGACGCCTTAGGCAGAATTTAGAATTTTGAACTATCGTCATCATCATCATCATCATCATCATCATCATCATCATCATCATCATCATCATCACCACCACCATCAGCATCACCATCACCATCATCACCATCATCGTCATCATCATCATCACCACCACCATCACCATCATCATCAGTAGCAGCAGCGGCGTCACATTATCATACTCACGTCAACCATCATCATCATCATCATCATCATCATCAGCATCATCATCATCATCATCCTCATCCTCATGATCATCATCATCAGCATCGTCCTCATCAACATCATCAACCCCATAAACAGTATCATCATCATCTCCAGTATCATCAGCCTCGTCATTCATCGTCATCATCATCATCAGCATCAGCATGATCATCATCAGCATCATCATCATCATCATCACCATCATCATCATCAGCATCGTTATCGTCATCGCCAGCATCGTCACAACCACCACCATCATTACCAACATCGTCAGCATCAGCATTGTCATCATAATCATCTGCATCATCATCGTCAATCGTCACCATCATCAACATCACCATCATCAGCATCATCAACATCAATGTACTCGTCATCAACACCATCAGCATCGTCATCGTCATCATCATCACCATCATCATGATCATCATCATCATCATCATCAGCATCATCGTCATCGTCATCGTCATCGTCGTCATCATCATCATCGTCATCATCATCATCATCATCATCATCATCATCATCATCGCAATCCGTTCCCATCCTTCTCCTCCTCGCTCCTCATTCCTCATCGCGCGCGCCCCCACATCTGCTGCAGCGCGCGCGACCGCGGGGGCAAACACGCGTGGTGAACCCCAACCTCGGCGGCGCGCCGAGGGGAGAAGTGAGAGGGGGGGCAGACCTTCTCAGACGGCGGTGAAGCTTCTCAGAAGCCCTCTGGTCTCCTGGGAGGCCCCCGGCGTCTTCGGAGAAAGCTCAGAAGGCTTGTCAGAAGGCCCGCCCTCTCTACGGCAATGCCCCCGCGGGGGAAGATTTCTGGAACCCAGCTGGGGCTCCGAATTTGGAGATTGTCTCGCAAGCAGGCAAACCCGAGCGGACACACATGATGCCCCCGCAACGATTGGACCCGCAAGGGTGCCTAATGCCCCCCTCCTCGTCGGCCTCCTCTCATCTCGCTCTCGTTTCATCCCGTCTCGCCCCCCCCCACCCCTCTCGCCCCCGTCTCCAATGTCTCCCCCCTCCCTCCTCCTCCTCCTCCTCCTCCTCCTCCTCTCTTCCTCCTCCTCCTCCTCCTCCTCATCATCATCATCATCATCAGCAGCATCAGCATCAGCATCAGCATCATCATCCTGCTCCTGCTCCTGCTCCTGCTCCTGCTCCTGCTCCTGCTCCTGCTCCTGCTGCTCCTGCTGCCCCTGCTCCTGCTCCTCCTCCTCCTCCTCCTCCTCCTCCTCCTCCTCCTCCCTACCCTCCTCCTCCTTGTCCTCCTCCTCCTCCTCTTCCTCGTTGCCCCTCCTCCTCAATGAGGCCACTTTAACTATTGAGTGGCCCTTGCCCAAGCGGCTGAAAGGCAGGTGTGCGTGGCCCCGCCTCCTCCCCGCCACGCCGCGCGGGCCGCGGAAGCACCCCTCTAGGGCGACAGTGCTATCTCTTATCTCTCTCTCTCTCTCTCTCTCTTTTTCTCTCTCTCTCTCTCTCTCTCGTTCTGTCTCTCTCTCTCTTTCTCTCTCGTGGGACAGCACTGGTTGGCGTGGGAGTGTCCGTGGATGCTGCTTTTCCCTCCTGTAATCAAAACTATCTTGTATGCCATACCCTGCCCACCACAGTCAGATTCCACCTCGCGGGGGGCACGTTGAGTATACCAAAACCGCGCCCTCGGGAAGGAATTTTGCATGCCAAGCCCAAGACCAGGACCCTCGCACACACCCTATCGCTTGCAGGCATGGTATACAAACTTGTCGGGCGGATCCTGGCCCCATTCTGGACCCTTCGGGAACAATTTGGAGCTGGAGTGCTGGGCCGCATCCCGTGGCACTCCTCCCATGCTGGCTTGTGACGTCCGGATCGCACGAAGGTATCCGACCTCCTCCAATTTGGCGCGGGGTGTAGGGCGCGGTCCTTGGTTTGCTTTTCTTTTTCTTGATTTCCTCCCTAGGGCAACGCGTTTCTGGCGCTATTGGGAGTCAGTCCGAGAAAGGAAGCCTGAAGTCAGGTCCCGGCTTGTGTCCGTGATTCACCGTTTTTGCACGTGTGCCATTGGTGTTGGCCGTTGACCACGTTGGCCGTTGGCCAGGGCACGTTTGCCCGCGCTTCGTTGAGCGCCACGGTATTGTTTTGCCTTTGGGCCTGCCAACTCCTCCTCCGCCTCCCCCATCCCCTCCTCCTCGTCTTTCTCCTCTTCCTCCTCCTCCTCCTCCTCCTCCTCCTCCTCCCTCCTGCTCCTCCTCCTCCTCCTCCTCCTCATCCTCCTTCTCCTTCCCCTACTCCTCCTCCTCTTCCTCCTCCTCCTCATCATCATCATCACCATCACCATCACCATCGCCAGTTTCATCTTCGTCATCGTCATCGGCATCGTCATAATCATCATACTCATCATAATCATCATCATCATCATCATCATCACCATCATCATCATCATCATCATCATCACCACCACCACCCACCCACCACCACCACCACCACCACCACCACCACACCACCATCATCATCATCATCATCATCATCATCATCATCATCATCATCATCATCATCATCATCATCATCATCATCATCATCATGCTCCTGCCCCTGTTCCTGCTCCTGCGCCTGCTCCTGCTCCTCCTCCTTCCTGTCGCACTCCGAGGTAAGTTTTTAGGGCGTGCCGGGCGTTTCGCCTAAGACTTCCTCGCGATTTCTGACTCGGAGGCTTAAACAATTCGCCGGCCCAACGGGCCAGGGCGTGCTAAGATCTCCGGTACCTGGTTAACAGTATTTCTAATTCGCGCGCGCGGGGCGGCCCCTGGGGGTCCCCGGACGAAAAGTACCCCGGCAAGGTCCCGGCAAGTCCCCGGCAAGGTCCCGGCAAGGTCGGGCCAGAGATGCCGGAGCCCTGTTACAGGGCCCCAGGACGGGCCAAGAGGTCCCCAAGAAGCCTCCAAGACGGTCCAAGAGGGCCCCGAGACGGCCAAAGATCGCCCGAAGACGCCCAACAGGGCCCCAAGACAGCCCAAGAGGCCTCCAAGACGCCCCAAGGGCCTTCCAAGAGGCCTCCGAAGAGGGCCCCAAGAGGCCAAAATCGTTGATTTTCATTGTTTTTTTCGATGTTTTTTGCGTTCTGGCTTTTTCGGCTTCCGGACGCTCCAAGACGGCCCAAGAGGCCCCCAAGACCGCTCCAAGACGGCCCACGAGGCTCCCAAGACGGCCCCGGAACGGCCCAGGAGGGCCCCCAAGACGGCCCAAGTGCCGCCCAAGACGGACCAAGAGGCCCCAAGACGGGCCCAAGAGGGGCTCAAGAGGGGAACCGAGAACTGAAAAATCGAGCCCTCCGCCCCAGAAGGCGCCCAGGAGGCCCCAAAAAGGCCCCAAGAGGCCCCCAAGAGGCCCCCAAGACGCCCCAAGAGGCGCCCAAGAGGCCCAAAAGAGGCCCCAAGAGGCCCCAAAACGGCCCCCAAGAGGCCCCAAAACTCGGCTAGCCCACAACGGTGCGACAATATGGGCCGGCGGAATGAGCGAAGCGATTAAATAACAACCGTCTCACAGATGGAGGGCGGGTCGTTTTCAACATGTGGCTCTCGCCGTAGCGCCGCGCACATTCGCTTTAAACAATTGTAAGAGTTTCGCGGATTGAGGGCGGATCGTCTTTTTTAATGTAGCTCTCGCCTTAGCGCCGCGCACCTGCAGTATAAAAAATGCAAGAGCTTCACGGATTGAGGGCGGGTCATTTTTCAAAATGTGGTTCTCGCCTTAGCGCCGTGCACATTCTTTTAAACATTTGCAGAGCTTCACGGATTGAGGGCGGGTCGTTATCAAAATATGGTTCTCGCCTTAGCGCCGCGCACCTTCGGTTTACACATATGCAAAAGCTTCACGGATTGAGGGCGGGTCGTTTTTCAAAATGTGGTTCTCGCCTTAGCGCCGCGCGTCTTCGTTTTAGACATTTGCAAAGGCTTCGCGGATTGAGGACGGGTCGTTTTCAAAATGTGGCTCTCGCCTTATCGCCGGGCACCTTCGGTTTAAACATTTGCAAGGGCTTCACGGGATGTGGGCGGTTCCTTTCCAACATGTGGCTCTCGCATTAGTGCCGCGCACATTCGTTTTAATCATTTGCAAGAGTTTCACGGATTCCCATGATCAACGTACCAGAAATGGCTTTTGCTGGAAGGATTCAAGATCATGCGGGCGCAACAGTTATGTTGGTTTGCTGTGTTGAACTCCCAGAAATGGCGTTTCGGTGCGATTCTGAATCGTCAAGACGCAGCAGTCAGGTTGATACGTGGCGTTGAAATCCCGAGAACCATGTTTTGGCACGCTTCAGGATATTCAAACTGTTGTCTTCCAACGAGGCAATTCCCTCAATGGGCATGAACCGTTGTAGCGGCCTATGAAGAGGGAGCTTGGAGGGAAGGTGAATTCCAACATCGTTGCTGACTCTTGGGTTTCCACTGGTCCTCTTCCTCCTCCTCCTCCATCATCTCCCCCTTTCTCCTCCTTGTCCTCCTAGGCGTCGGCCCATTCTCGAGCCCGCATTTTGCGTCGTTCCAGAGTTTGAGGCCACCCTGGGCACTGGCCCGCAGGTCGGCGTCGCCTCCACTTCTTCCCACGTCAGAGCCCGCCTGGCACCGCAAGATGCGCCAAGTGGCTGTGCGCCAGGCCCAGGCGCGCGCTGCACACCTGCTGGCCATCCTCAAGCCCGCGCCCACGACGGAGGCCCTGACGTGCCTGCCCGCTGCGGATGGCGCCGCGCTCGCTGCGCAATGGCTTCGGGCAACCTCGGCTTCGCGCACGCCTCTTCGCAGCCAGGTTGCCGTGTACCATCCTCGGGCCGTCCTTCCTGTGCGTGGTGACGCTGCTCGCGCTGCCCCCGCTCGTGGAGATGCTCGTCGTGTGCTTCGACCCGCTGCTGCTGGTCTGGATGGGCCTCGGCCAGGTGTCGACGATCGTGCGAGTGATGCTGGTTCCCTCGACACGTCCGATGCCGAGGAAGACGGTGTCTCGCCGTCCATCAGCACAGCTGACTCCGACGACGTCGCCTACGACAGGCGGTACAGCCTCGGACTCGGACGACCTGCACCCGTTCGCGGAGAAGCCGCAGCCGCTGCCGCCGCTGGTGCTGTCTCTCGCGGAGCGTCACCTTGTGGAGTTTCTGCCGCTTCCGCTCGTGCCCATCTGCGCGCAGAGCCTAGTGTGGAGGCAGTCAACCCTCTCTCTGGTGCGGCCGACGGCGCGCCGCAGCACGATGATGGTGGTCTCGCGGTGCGAGTGGGTGGTGCAGTCCATGTTCCTCGGCCAGCTCAGCACTGTGTGGCGGGCCTGGCTGCAGCTGCTGTCGTCGAAAGTGCCGATCCTTGCGGGCCCGTGCCTTGTGGAGCTGCTGCCGCCACCGGTCTTGCCGATCGTTGTGAAGGAGCTGATGGAGACGTCGTCGCCGTCGGCGCCCTCGTCGATTGGGGCGCCGTGCCCGCCATTGTGGCGAGCGAGGTGGTCACCCTGGTGATCGCGATGGTCTGCGACGTGTTCCTGGTGAAGGCCGCCCTGGCCGCGTGCAGGCTCTCCGTGCCGCCCTCCTCGGCCTCCTCCTCCTCCTCCTCCCCCCTCGGCCTCCGCCTGCCTGCCCTGTGCAGTGTGGGAGGGGGAGCGGGGCCAGTCCGCCGACCCCCGCCTCGGCGGGAGCGGTGCTGAGGGGGCGGTGTGGAATGGGGGGGGGGGTCGTGCGCGGTGCCATGCTGCAGCCAGGCTGTCCCCTCCTCCTCCTCCTCCTCCTCCTCCTCCTCCTCCTCCTCCTCCTCTACCTACGTCCCTTCCGTGGCGAGTGACAACGGAGATGCTCGGGAGCTCGCTTGGGAGATGCTTGCCCAAGGTGAGGGCTCGTGTTGTATCTGCGACGCGGGCCTCTTCTGCAGGTGGCACGACCCTGACGACGGGTGGGAAGACTGGGGATGCGACCTGCCTCCCCGCAATGTGCCCATTCAAAGGAAGAGATCGTGCGGAGACTTCGTTAGTGTCACCTTTCTTCCTGATTTGATGCCTGGCTATGCTTATTGTTAGCCGCGGTGTCTGTGCTGTGCTTTTTTGGGGGTTTCCTGCAATGCCGCCCTTCGGCGCGCATCAAATATTCTGTCTGAGTGGATATTGTGATTGCCGACTCGCCTGCTGCCAACCGTGTGGCTTGGCTCTGCTGAGTCACTCGTGTCCGTGGCCTGGCGCACCTCGAGGCCTACACGACGGACTGCTCGTGCCCGCTGGGTTTGTCCGATCTCTCTTTTAGCTCTGTGTTGCGCTCGCTATCCTTTTCCAACCGTCTCACCTTTTCCCTGGTCCCGTCTCGGCGCACTCATCGGCTTTGGTGGTGCCTCCCCCTCTTCCTCTTCTTCCTCCTCCTTCTCCCCCTCCTACTCCACCTCCCCCTCCCCCTCCTCCTCCTCCTGTTCCTTCTCCTCCGCCTCCGCTCCTCTCAGTATACCCCTCCTCGGGTACGCTGAGGAGTGGGGCCAGGTAGAGAGAGAGAGAGAGAGGGAGACGAGCGCAACACGTCCCGAGGCATGCGCGCGGACGATGGGGGCCAGGGGATGGGGGGGGACCCAGCACGGTGCGGTGACAGAACAATGCGGCGAACTGACGACCCCCAAAGACCTCGCCGCATGGCCCGCCACAGCACGGCTTTGGGCCTCTGGAGGCCCCAAAACCGTGCGCGGTCACCCAGAATCCCCGCTGACTCACCACACGGTGCGAGGCTGTGAATATGCCCAGGGCGACCGCTTGGGGCGCCGGTGGGTCTGACCTGCTCAGGTGCGTGCGGCGAGACGACCGTGCGGGCGGCGCCGAAGACGACGCCGACGACGATGACGACGCCGACGACGTCGACACCGACGACCGACGACGACGACGACGACGACGACGACGACGACGACGGACGACGACGACGACGACGACGACCGGCGACGACGACGGACGACCGACCGACCGACCGACCGACCGACGACGGCGACGACGACGAGGCGAGGTGTGAGATGTAATATGTGAGGTGCCTCCCGCCCTCAATCTAACTACCTACTAAACCACCCCAATCGGAGCCGAAGGCCCAAAATTCGGGTTGGGGGACGGGTTCCACGTGTTTTTTTCAAGACTCCCCGACGAGGAGGGCAAATTGAGGTTTTCGGGTTGGGTTGGGGTGGTTTGGTGGGTGCTGACAATCACTCCCCTTCCCGCCCAGGGTCCAAAAGGCCTCAGAGGTTTCCTGAGTTTCTCGAATGGCCCAAAAATTTGGGACCCAACCCTAGGACATACGATCGCGGTGCGTCCAAGCCTCGATCGGGGTGCGTCCTAATAGCCCCCTTGGGGTGTATACCAGGGTTTCTCTCCTTGTCTGAGAGGCTTAATTTTGTTCAGAAAGTCAAGGGCTGCGGGAGAGAAAGCACCTGCGATTCCCGCCCCGGGGCAGAGAGGGCCCCAGAGCCGCCGTCCTCGAGCGGCGCTACGGCGCGCCGGGCCTTCTCCTCCGCGGCGGCGAGGCGAGCCTCAAACTCCTCCCGCGCCTGCCTGGTCGATGGGCCGCCGCCATCGACGCGGCCGCGGCCGCGGCCGTCGCCGTCGCCCTCTCGCGGCAGCTGGCGCGCGCCTCCGCGCGGCCGCCGCCGCCCCCGCCGCCGCTGCCGCGCGGCGGTGGCTACGGCCGCGGCGGCGACGACAACGCCGGTCGCGGCGACAACGGGGGCCACGGCGCCGCGCGGCAGCAGCCGCTGCGGCGCTGCGGTGGCCACGGCTCGCGGCGACGGCAGCGGCGGCAACGGCGGTGGCGGCGACGACGGCGACGGCAGCGTCATCGGCGATGGCGGCAATGACGAGGGGGAGAACGGAAGTAGGAGAGGGCGGGGAGACAGCAGAGGCCAAGCAGGGTCAGAAGAGACAGACGGTGGTCCAGGGTTGGGGAGGACCATCGGGAAAGGGCGAAGCCGCACGTTGGGCTGAAGACAAGCTATATGCCCGAACGGAGGAAGGTACGGTACGGGACGACGACCACAACGACTACAGCGACGTCGACGACGCCGACGCCGTCGACCAGTCCCACATCCCGCGCTGCTTTCCGAGGAGAGGAGACCCTGAGATCCGACGTCCTGAAAAAAATGTGACATCGTGGAAAAAATCGAGAATGGCGCCCCGAACCCAATCTTTCTGCGCCATTTTTCGAGCCGGATCGATCTGTACGGGTCCCGGAGACTGGGCGAAGACGTCCAGCTCGAGAAAATGGAATCGCCAGGACCTCAGGGGAGGAGGAAAGAGGAGGAGGGAGGAAGAGGCGGAGGATGAGCTCGGCATCGATGGCGACGGCGACAACGGCCAACGCCCGCGCCCGAGCCTTAGGCGCTGATCCACATCGCGCGCCGCGTCCTCGAGGGCCACCTGCTGCGACGTGCGGATGGCGGCGCTGGCGTCCTGGGGGCGCGGCGCGGCGCGGGCGGCTTCCATCCTCCTCCACCCGCTCCCCCTCCTCCTTCTCCTCGTCGTCGTCGTCCTCTCAGACCTCTCAGACCTGGCGGACACTCTGTCATCCACAGAACGACGAGCGACGACTGCATAATTAGGACTCCCAGGACGAAGTCGGCTGGCCAGGGGCAGGGGGCAGAGGCGGGGGAGGAAGGGGGAAGAAAGGAAGAGACGAGAAAGGAAGGGTGGGCACAAACCGACATTCCGTCCCAGGTAGCAGTCCCGTGAGGGGCTCGGAACGTTCCGAACTCTTGCGAAAGGGGCTCACAGACGCTTAAGAGGCGGGCAGAAGCTTTGCACGTGGCGAAGCCGCCGCGCCTCACACTGTAAATAACTGGCACATCAGTCTCCATCACCCTAGCCCAGTGCAACACCTGCTGATCACCCACATTGGCCACGCAGAAGCGCGATCATCGTCGGGTTCGCCTCAGCACAGGCAGTGACAGTGTCTGGTGTGACGGCTCGGAGGCACCTTGAGCAGCGATGCTAGCCACCACGAGGTACCAACACATACTGACTCCTGAACCGAGGTGGCATCGTCGTCGTACTCCTATTCCTCCTCTTCTTCTTCCTCCTCCTCCTCCTCCGCCATCCTCCTCTGTCGTCATCCTCCTCCTCCGTCGTCCTCCTCCTCCGCACTCCGTCCTTTATTCTGCTTCTCCTCCTCCTCCGCCCCCATCCATTTTCCCTTATACATCACTCCTCGCTGTCGCACCCCGAGACGCGTCGCTATTGCGGGCCAGGCGCTTCGCCTGAGACTCCCTCGCCATTCATGCCATGTGTTATGAGCCTGAGGCGTAACATCGGCAAGAGATTGACGGATGGAGGGCGTATAGCTTCCAAAATGTGGTTCTCGCCTCAGCGCCGCGCACGTTCGCCTCAAACGTATGCAAGAGCTTCACGGATGGATGGCGGGTGGTTTTGAACATGTGGCTCTCAGCGCCGCGCACATTCGTCTTGGAAGCTTGCAAGATGTTCACGAATGGGTGGCGGGTGGTTACAAAATGTGGCTCTCCCCATCGCGTCGCGCACATTCGTCTCGACAGTTTACAAGGGCTTCAAGGATAAAGGGCGGGTGGTATTCAACCTGTGACGCTCGCTTATAGCCGCGTACACTCGTCTTAAACATGTACACGGTCTGCACGGATGGAGGGCGGGCTGTTTCCAAAATGTGGTTGTCGCCTGGGCACCGCGCACATTCGTCTTATTCGCTTCGCCGCCGCGCACACTCGTTCCAAAAATTTGCGTAGGTTTCACTGGTGGAGTGCGGTTCCTTGTCAGAATGTGACAACCGCCTCAGCGATGTGCACATTCGTTTCAAAGTTTGTAAGACTTTTAAGGATGCATAGCGGGTGGTTTTCAAAACGCGGCTCTCGCCTGAGCACCGCGCACATTCAACTTCAAAATGTCTAGGAGGCTCACGGATGGAAAACGGCTGTTTTTCAACATGTGGCTCTCGCTTTACAGCCGCAGACATTCGTCGGATTCTTGTGGCTGGCGTCCCAGGAATGGTTTTCAGGCACGTCGTAGGATTGCCAGGGCGCAGCAGTTCCGTTGATTCGAGCTGTTGAAATCCATGGGATTGCGTTCTGGTGCGATTCAAGATCGTCAGGGCGGAACAACAAGGTCGATTCGCGGCGTCGAAGGCCCAAGCAACCGTGTTTGGGCACGCTTGATCATTCTCAGACAGTTGGATTTGTCTTTCAACGGGGCACTTCCAGCAGTGAAAATAAATCCTTGTAGGAACCTATGAAGAGGCAACTTGGAGAGAGGGCTTATTGCAATGCACCTTGTAAACCCACACTGCTCCTCCTCCTCCTCCTCCTGCTCCTCCTCCCCCTCCTCCTCTTTCTCTGTCCTCCTCCTCCTCCTCCTCCTCCTCCTCCTCCTCCTCCTCCTCCTCCTCCGCCCGCCGTCATTATCTTTCCTCCTCCTCCACCTGCTCCTCCTGCCGGGGGCCCAACGCCTCGAAAAACGGCGCGTGGCCCCCTGGGGTGCACACAATGTCCGGTCCCGCCGCGCGCGCGCCGGGCTAGGCCCGCCGCCAGCGCCGCCCCCCCCGCGCCGCGCCGAGCGCGCGCCGCTTCGTCGCCCTCCTCTTCCTCCTCCTCCTCCTCTTCCTCCTTTTCCTCCTCCTCATCCTACTCTCCGTCATCCGTCCTCCTCCTCCTCCTCCTCTGCCTCTCCGCCTCCTCGACTTGACACTGCAGGCGCCCAGAAGGCGAAGTAGGAGACAGGAAGCAGGAGGTCGGAGGCAACAGGAGGCTAGGGGGAAGACGGGAGGAGGCAGGAGGAGGAGGAAGGGAAGGAGGCGGGAGGAAACAGGAACTTGCAGCACTGTTCGATTCAACGAGAAGACCCAATCATAAGAAGTTTTGGGGAGGGGGGGACAGCACAAATACAAAAAACATCACCGCCGCACTTACACACAAACTAAAGAGCACGCCTTATTCAGCCACTCAAACGGAAAAGACCAATCTAGTCGGCAAGACTGTCCAGCCGGGTTGGAGCGACACAGCACAATGCTGCACCAGCGGCCACCTCCGACAGAGAGCCTCTGGGACTCAGATCGCACTCACTGGCAAGTCTCCCCCCCAGACACACACACAGACACATACACACAAACACGCACACACACACACACACACACACACACACACACACACACACGTCGTGTTAAATCAAAACGGAAGATGTTGTTTCAATGTTATGGTTCCATGGGGCCTGTCGGGGCCCGGCGGCGAAACATTGGGGACCGTCAACAAGGCGACACAGGATGAAAAGGCAACAACTGTCAAAGCACCACTGCGGCTTGGGTTGGCCCCTTTGCTGAACTATCACCACCCTGGGGGGTCATCGGCACTCTGATTGGGAAACCGCAGCAGGAAATCGCGACCGCCTGTCTTTTCGGCGCTCTCGGCCTCTGAAGCCGCTTCCTACCCCCAGCACCGTAAAAAATACACATGATGCAAAGCCAGCCCCTCGGCCATTCACGCGCCAGGAGAGTGACCCTAGGCAAGAGTCTTTGGTGTGCAGCTGTGGGGTGTCGTGGAGGGGAGGGGGGAGGGGGGGGGGGCGGGGGGCAAATCCAAGCGCGCACGCCAGTGCTGGGCGGGATCCCTTTCGGCCCGCACCAACGGTCACTCCAGCGAACCGGGGGCGTGCGAGAGAGGGACGTCCAAGAGGGGGGTTCGCAAATCATTGCCGGAGGCATGTGCGCGGACAAGGGGGAGCACGAAATCAGGAGAGATATCACGACTCCAGCCATGATATCGACACACCCCCAGTCGTCACCCCTCTCTTGGACGCCCCCGAGCGACGGGTTACTCTGGGGCGCAGAGGAATGGGGGTGCGGTAAATGAGGAGGTAGAGCAAGGTGCACCGTCTGTGCCCGAAAGGCGCCCTGAAGGGGCCCTGTGGAGCCCGAAAGAGGAACGCTTCACCCCACAAAATTGATCGCCCCCTCCATGAGCTAATGCCCGACGCCCGCACGCGAAGCCGACCTCGGGGAAAAAAGTCGAACTCCCCGGGGGCCCACGCGAGGGGCCCTGCCACCAGCGGGGCCGCGCGGCGCCACGGCTTCCGTCGGCGTCGTCGTCGGCCGTCGTCGTCGTCCGCCGTCGTGATCGTCGTGGCGTCCCGTCGGCGTCGTCGTCGGCAAAGACGTTGTGCGTCGTCGCCGTCCGTCGAAGAGCCGTTCGTTGTCGGCGGCGGCGTCGTCGTCTGCTGTCGGCGTCCGTTGTCGTCGTCGTCGTCCGTCGACATGATCGTCATGGTCATCCGCCGCCGGCGTCGTCGACGAGGTCGTCGTGCGTCGTCGCCGTCCGTCGTCGTGCAGTGCCGTACCTTGTCGGCGGCGGCGTACTCGTCCGTTGTCGTCGTCGTCGTGCGCCGTAGTCGTCCGTCGTCGTCTTGCGCCGTCGTCGCCGTCGTCGTGCGTCGTCGTCGTCCGTCGTCTCCCGCGGGGCCCGCGATGCGCCTCGAGGCGGGCCAGCTCCGAGCGCAGCTGGTCCGAGTGCTCCGCCGCGGTGGCGCGCACCATGGCGCGCAGCTCGAAGTCGCACTGCGAAAGCTTCG
Source organism: Prorocentrum cordatum (assembly GCA_963575745.1). Lineage (NCBI taxonomy): Eukaryota > Dinophyceae > Prorocentrales > Prorocentraceae > Prorocentrum > Prorocentrum cordatum. Next base: position 83,758 of record CAUYUJ010002525.1, read on the forward strand.
AGGCCTCCGCCGCCAACAGCCCCGTGGCCCCTCCTGGGCCCAGGATCGGCATTCACAGTCCAAACTGACAGTGAGGAAGCGCGATAAGGACGCAAGCACCTCAACGCCCACGACGAAGCTTCTCGAACGGGGCTCGCCATCGAAAGAGGTTGAGGGTTGAGGATGGAACGAACAGACAAGGATGCAGGGGGGTACACCCTTCCGATTTCTTTGACTTCACGAGGACCTGTATCAAGGATGCAGGGATGCAAGGATGTCTCCGACTTTCCGGTTCGATGCAGGGAAATCTGCATCACCGATTTCGACTGTTACGCCCCCCTTGGGTCGGCCGGGGAGGCGCAGGCCACCAATCCCGGGCCCGGGACAGCGGCCTGGCCGGAATGAATGAGGTGGCCACCCGACGACGACGACGTCGACGACGACGAAGACTACATCCGCACGGAGGGGAGCGCACGCCAAGCTCCCCCCAAGCTCCCGGAAGCCTCCGAGAGCCCCCTCCGAGAAGCCGACCCCCCCGCCAATCGGCGCCGCCTCCACCCGGAGGGGGAAGAGCCGCTCTCGAGAGGCGCGCTCGAGCAACAGACGACAGCAGCGGTTGCAGTCATCGAGCTGCCACACGGAGCAGCGAAGGAGCTTGCGGCCATGGCGTGCCTCGGAGACGAAGAGGCTCCCCGACCTGGATCCGAGGAGCAGCCCGAAAACCAGAGCCCCTCCTGGGCAATGTGGGCAAAGCTGTCCTGAATTCGGCATCTTGACTGCAGGCTCGAACTACCCGTCGGTCGGGAGAAGAGAATCGAAACATGAAGCAGGAAGGCGTTGGAAATAGATGGGGCTTCCACCCGCCCCCTGAAGAGGAGGGTGAAAGGAAAACCACTCGATCCTTGAATCAGGAAGAGTCGAAAGTAGATTGGAATCTGGGAACCCAACAATACCTGCGTTCAACGACCGACGTGTAGCTCTCAACCGAAGCTCGCCAGGGCAAGCTCGAGAGGGCTCCCTATGGGATGCAGTGAGGGGCCTGGGGGACGAAGAGGGGAAGCGGAGGAGGCGGATCAAGGGGAAGCGCGAAAAGGCGGCGGGGGAAGAGAAACGGGAGGAGGGTGGGGGGCTGGTGGGGCGAAGAGAGAGAACATGAAGGGAGGAGATGGGAGAATATCCCCGCTCTCCCTCTCTTCTCCTACCCGGGGTCCTACCCCCTCCTCCGCTGCGTCGTCCTCGGACTGATGCTCCCTCTCTCTCTCTCTCTCTCTCTATATATATGCGCTTTCTGGGGAAGGAGGCGGAGAGGTCCTCTGCGTCGTCGTCTCTCTCTCTCTCTGTCTGTCTGTCTCTCTATATATATACATATATATATATATATATATATATGCATATGTTCACCTTCTGGGAACACGAGGCGGAGCCTCTCTGCGTCGCCATCATATTGATGCCCCTCATATCACTTCACCTTTTGGGACACCATATAGGAGAAGGATGCGGAGGTCCTCTGCGTCGCCCTTCTATTGATACCCCTCTTTTTTCCTCTCTCTCTCTGTCTCTTTCCTCTGGGGATACCACAGGGGGAGGAGGCGGATGTCCTCCACAACGCCATGGTATTGATATCCCCCCTCTCTCTTCGGACTCTGGGGAAACCACACTTGCCATCGCTCGGACGTGTGTTCGCCTTGCATGTTTCGGTTTCGTGCATAACTTTTTGTTGCAAGATGACCCAGGATGCTCTTCGATGGCCCCCACCGATAATGAAACCTTGTGTTGATTATTAATGTAAAACGCACACGTCCGAGCTAAGCAGCAAGGGAACAGGCGGAGGTCCTCTTCGTCGCCCTGGCACTGATACCCCACCCTCTCTTCACGTCCAGCGTCTGGAACAAGCAAGGCGGAGAGGGGCGAGGAGAAGCGAGACGCACCATTGTCTAAGTCGGCGGCACAAAAGGTCCTCAAGCGCGGGCAGCAAATGGAAGTGCGAATTGCGATCGAGCATTGCCGGAAGCACAGTGTACGAGATGTCGCGCACTAAGCGAGACACACCAGCGGCCAGCGCTCAAGCTCTCAGGGTGCGCAGGGCAGCGGGCGGGCCGGCGCGGCGAGGCCTGGATGGCCTGCGTGTCGACGACCTGCCGCCTCAGCCGGGCCTCGACCTCCGCGAGCTCCGTCTCCTTGCCCCGCGCCGCCGCCGCGTGCGGGGGGGGGGGGCTGAGAGCTCCCAGGGGGAACTCCCTCCTCTAGGGGGAGCAGGGGGGGGAGGAGGAGGACTGAGGAGAGGGCCTCCATCCTCCGGTTCTAGGATTCTGGGATTCTAGGTCGGCCTCGCGCGCGTCCGGGGAGGGGCGCGAGATCCAGGTAGAAAGGGACAAGACAACCGCTGACGACGACAACGAGGAAACGACTCAACGACGACGAGCGACCGCAGCGACGCGAACGAAAACGACAAAACGACGACGACGGCGGCGGCGGCCAGCACTACTCAGCCTCACGCCGCGCGCGAGCCTCAGTGCCCCGTCCCTCCCCTGGGAGGATGAGGAAGAGGAGGAGAAGGACACGCCTACACGTCCGAGCGCACCGAACAAGGGAAGATTGGAAGGCAAGGCGGGTGGGAAGGACGGGCACATACAAACAAACAACTCGGCGAGCGTGAAGGCAGGACACGTGCACCGAATACAAGGGGTCGGGGGACTGGGGAAGGGGCCCATTCCACCCACCCCTCCCCGCGGAGGAAGAGGGGAGGAGGAGGACTGGGGGAAGAGGCCCATCCGTCCTCCAGGAGGAGAAAAGGGCAGGGGGAGGACGGGAGGGTCGAAATCCCCTCTGCCTTCTCTAGAGGAACAAAAAACTGATGAGCATAAACATTTGGCGCTCCGCGCGGAGCCCCAACAAATTATGTTTATGCAATTTTGTTTCTCTTCGGTTCTTCTGGAGGGATCTCCAGAGGCTTCCAGACTCCCGCGGGATGCCTGCACCCCTGCTCCGTCCTCTCGGGTGGGGGAAGAGTGCGCCGTTCGCGCGAAAACAGTTCGCGCGAAAACTGCGGCCGTTCGAGCGAAAACCTTTCGGCGCGTGCGCGCGAAAAAGAAATAAAGCGCTGCGGGTTCTTCCCTGATCCTCCCCGTGGTCCCCTCTTCTCTGATATCCCCCTCGACCTCCCTCTCCTCCTCATCCTCCTCCTCCTCCGCCGTCCTCCTCCTCCTCATTCTCCTCCTCCTCATCCTCCCCCTCCCCCTCCTCTTCCAAATCCTCCCTCCTCCTCCTCCTCCTCCTCCTCCTCCTCTCCTCCCTCCTCCCCCCAGCCTCTCCTCCGCCGTCCTCCTCTCCTTCTCCTCCTCTTGCTCCTCCTCCTCTTCCTCCTCCTCCTCCTCCTCCTCCTCTCCTCCTCCTCCTCCTCCTCCTCCTCCTCTTCCTCCTCCGCCGTCCTCCTCCTCCTTTTCCTCCTCCTCCTCTCACTCCTCCCCCTCCTCCTCCACCTCCTCCTACTCCTCCTCCTCCTCTTCCTCCTCCTCCTCCTCGAGCACGCAGCGTGGAGCAAAGAACCGCGGCTTGGCTGCTCCTGCACCCGCGATTAGCGGGAACCGGGATTCCTGCGCGTTCCAGGCAGGAGCTCAAATCCCGGTTCCCGCCAGCCGCGGGGCGCAGGGGCGCCAAAGACCAAAATTTCCACGCCCCTGCGCCCCGCAATTGGGGGGAACCGGGATTTCAGCACGTTCCGGACAGGAACTCTTCGAAATCCCCGCCAGCCGCGGGGCGCAGCG
>CAUYUJ010002525.1:97500-150000 GCA_963575745.1 Prorocentrum cordatum
TCGGCCTTCATCCTGCCCTCTGCCGTTTGCAAGCTCTAGGTTTCAGGACATATCCACCTCTTCCTGCAGAAGCACCTCCAGGGGTGGGCCCTCCTCCTGGTAATTTCCCTCGGGCTAAGGCCTTTCTGGAGTTGGGTGAGAAGGCTCTTAAATCCCAGGACGCTAACGAGGTCTCCAGGCTCATCTGCAAGGCTTATCATTCGTGGGCGAACCTCTCGGAGTACGAGCTTGTTATGATGATGGGGGGAGGATCAGGCTAATCGTGGGGCTCGTGGGAAGGGCCCTCAGATAGTCTGGAAGCCGATCCTTCAGAAAGACTTTAAGCAATGTAGGTACCCAGAGCTGCGAGCGATGAGGTGGCTGTGTGCTCGATTCAAGGCCATCGTGCAGCTGATGCCCTCGATCGTTGCAGGTGCTGCTTCGCCCGAATCTCGTCGCATGGTCAGTGGGCTGATCGATGCAATCAACCAGTCGGAGTGGGCCCCTCAGAAGCTGGACCACTTTGAAAACAAGCAACACCTTCAAGCTATCAGGGACCTGCTCAAGGACTAGAAAGTTTCAATCTCTCATCCCCACGTTAAGCTTGACGCTACTCCGAATCTGTTTGCGCCAGGACCCCCTGCCTCAGTCGGGGAAGGGAATTGCGTGCATGTAGCGGGTGACCCTTCCCTTGGAGGGCTTGAAGGCTTCGCGGACCTGTTATCCCCCTGTCTCGACAGGCTCGAGGCCCTCCTGGCTCACCAAAGGGAGGCGCTTGAAACATGCACCAAGCACTACCAGGGAGTGGCCGGGAAAGACTGGCACGCCTGGTTGACAGAAGAGCTTAGTCAGGGTGCTCGGAACGCTCACTGCGCCATTAAAGACCCCATAGTCTGGAAGCCCTGCACCACGCTGTCTGCCGAAGGGCAGCTCGCGTCTGACCCCCAGCAGCTGCTCGACGCTGCGGTCAAAACATATTCGGGCCTTTGGCAGGTTCGACAGACCCCCCCTTGGCGGCTGTGCAAAAGTTCTGAGCCCCTCCCCCCCCAGGATATCGAGTATCTCAGGAAATTGAGCAGGAAGTACCCTTCGAGGAGCGCGGTCTCCTTCGATGGTTTCCACATGAAGCACTTCCTGCATTTGAGCGACGGCAGTCTGGAAGTGCTCTGTGCGACTCTTTCTCTGTCGGAACGGCCGGGCATCGTTCCTACTCAATTGTCTGCTGTCCTGGTGGCCCCCCTGGCCAAGGAAAAGGGGTGCTTCCGTCCCATCGGCGTCTTTCCCTCGGTTTTCCGCCTCTGGGGGCGGGCTCGCAGGCCTCTTGCGGAGGCCTGGGAGACAAGGTTTTCTCGGGATAACTGGGCGGCTGGAAAACACAGGGGCGCCCTTGACTGCGCCTGGCGTCAGGCTTTCAGGTCCGAAGCAGGAGTTAGGAAAGGCCCTTGCGCGGCCACAGTTCTCTGGGATATGTAGAAGTATTACGAGCTGATCGATCTCGAAGCCCTCGAAATTCGCGGTCGCAAACACCAGTTCCCCCTGCGCACTCCACCTGTGTCTCGCCGCCTTTCGTTCATCGAGATACGCGTGCCTCTCGGGGATCGCGGTCGGCCCTCTGTACGCCACCCGTGGTATCATTGCTGGATGCAGTATGGCCACTACTCTCATTCGGGCGCATGCGCTCGACGCCTTCGATACTGCCCCTCGGTCGTTTAACCCGCTCACCATCGATCGAGAAGCAAAGGAGTTCACATCGTTCGATGCCTATATTCATGATACCAGTCTTTCTGCATAGGTTCGAGGTCGTTTGCGCGTGCATCCACCCTGAACATGGCCGCTTTGCTTCTCGCGGACATCAGGCAGATGCTTGGACGTTGTGTTGCGTGAGACAAAGTGGCTCCCGTCTGCTCTCGCAATTCTCTCGGCAATCAGCTGGAGGCTTACCTAGGCCAGTTCGGAGCGCTGGAAGCCTCCGCTGTTAACCTCGGATGCGACGACACAGCTGGCAAGGCTTTCAGGACGGGAAAAGGGAGAATACGCAAGAGGAAGGAGAGGAAGAGGAAGACGCTCAGGAAGGTCAAGAGGTTGAAGAAGATGCGTTCACACTTTGGCAGGAAAGCTGTGAAAGATTTTGCATCGGAGCCTATGCCTGGCTATATCTTTGGCTGCGAGATCCAAGGCCTCATCGACGGTGATGTGCACGGTCTTAGGCGCATGGCTGCCAGCGTGATCAAGTCTGATGCTGCGAGACGTTCTCTCACTGTTCTTTCGCTCCGGGAAGGGAGCCCTGTCTGGTGCGGTTCGGTTGCCCCCATCCTTCGGCATGTCAGAGAAATCTGGCTCCTTCGGACGCTTGAGTTCCAGGGGGCCATCGACTGGGCCACGATTCGAGCTTCCTGGGGGAGTGTCTTCGCTAGCCGTCAGAAGACTGTTACCTGGATGAAGGTTTCGGGGCCCAGGAGTGCGATGTTCATGAGCTCCAGGATGGGATGGGACATGAAGAATCTAGCTGTCTTTATTGATGACATGGGCCGCGAAATCTCTTGCACCCTGCAGTCGCCCGCTATGTTCAAAGCGCTGCTCAGGCAGGCTGTTCTTCGCCAACTGGAGAGGGCTGCATACCACAAGCCGGTCGAAGGTGGCCTGATCTGAGGTCTTGCTGCTCCAGCTGCTGACGAGGGCTTAGCTTGCCCCAGCGAGCAGTTGGCCCCCGATCGCACTCCCCTCGAGCTGTCGGGATCGAACCGTCTCTGTTTTGATCTCGTCACGGCTGGTCTCCGCTCGAAAAAAACACGGCTTGGGAAAAGGGTTCCCTGAGAGCCCTTGTCTGCAATGCTATTTGGACCAACTCGCGTGCGCTGAGGTGCGGCTACCAGGTCAGCCCCCTTCGTGCTCTTTGTAAGACTACACCGTATCTGGGAGTGCGGGGCCTGCCAGGACGAGCGAGCCGAGTTGGTTGATGCTGGTATGATTCTGTGGGCCAAGGAGGCCCTTGTGAATAATTCCTCCGACCTGATCAATTTCCCCATCGGTACTTTCGCTCACCCTGGAGACCTCGTCCCGCCCCCTTTCAAGCAAGATGGAATGGCTGGCATGACTGTGGGACACTTCAAAAAGGATTCCTGTTTTCTGGTTTGGAGCATCCTGGGCCCGAGTCTGTAAAGCACCAAGGAAATGTGTTTTGAAACGGCAGTTGCTTTTACTCAAAAATCCGCGGGCTCCCCAGGGCTGGTTGGGCGTTTGCGATGTTATCTGGCCAAAGCCGCATGCTGGCCCGTGTTTACGGGCCCGCGTGGGCCCACATGCAAGAAACCCCGCAAACGGTAGAATTCTCTAGTCCGGCCGCGGGTGTCAACCTTGACGAGCAGTCTGTGTTGTATTCCGATTGCGCCTCGTTGTTTCCGTGGCCTCTCGGGCTCCGCGGGACCGCCTCGGGGGGCAGATGGCCTACACCGGCTCGGTGCTCGATGCTCGAAGCCACCTCGGGTGCTGGGCCGCGTTTAGAAGGCCTAGTCAAAGTCTCGGCTCACAAAGATCTGGGCGAGGATGGCATATCGGCGCTGGAGCGATGGCGCAGAACTGGCAACCAGCATGCTGACACAACGGCCAAACGAGGAGCGTGTCTTCACCCTCAGGCGGAGCCTGAACTCTTGCAACGCATCGATCGCGCTGCCAAGATAGCCAAATCTGTTATTTCACTTGCTGCGAAGCTGCTGCCTAAATGGCCTCGCCTCGATGTTTCGCAGGCTGAATTCATCAGGCCTCCGAGAGACGTGAGATCTCCGGAGTTCGGGGCCCACGAGTGGGCCTGGACGGGAGTTTTGGCACTGCACGGCATGTCTGCGAGGAAGGCGAGTTGCCGTTTGCCCTCCGCCTGGCCGATGTGTTGTCCCGCCGAAGGTCAGCCCTAGTCTGATCGAGCAGAACGGCCACCAACGTGCGGTTGTGGACTGCTCGGATGGCTCGTTCCTGTATTTGTCGCCGATGCGGTTTTACAGCTCAGGGGGCCGCGTGATGAAATTGGGTGCTCCCTGTGCCCAGTCGAAGACGGGGGCTGGCCACACTGTTTGGACATATTTTTTCCAAGGCAGGCACCCACATCTGATCAAGAGGGAGAAGAATGTCAGATTCCTCCCGTCTCCCTGGACTGTACAGTAGGGAGATGAAGCAGATGGTCCCCTGAAGAGGGGGTCGAACGGCAGTGGAGCGTGAACAAAAAATCGTCCTCCTCCTCCTCTTCCTTAACCCCTGTCGTGCGGGTTGGCGCTACAGCGCACGTGCGCATCTCAGTGCGCACCGCAGAATGGTCTATTGAATCGGTCCACTTGGTTCCCGGACGGACAATTCAGCTGGAGCCTCCTGGACGCAAATGGGAAGAGGTAGGGTGATGCGGGCGGACTCGGGATGACTCGTAGATTGCAGAGACGATCCGTTGTCCATAAGGATTATGTTCTATTGTTTTCTGTGGAATCCACAAGCGTTCCAATTTGTCAGAAGGCTTCGTTTAAACATCCTCTATACAACAGTGGTGCTGTGTTGCACACGGTTGCTGTGGTGCACACAAACGCCATGGTGCACACAGGCAATGCAATGCACGCGGGCATTGTGGTGTACACTGGCGCTGTGTTGCACACGGTTGGTGTGGTGTACGCAAGCCTTGTGGTGTGCACAAGAGCTGTTGTGCCCGCGTGCACGGTGGCACCAACTGACGTTGTGTTGCACGCGGATGCTGTGGTGTACATAGGCGGCGCGGTGTACACAGGCGCTGTGGTGCACGCAAGCACAGTGGTGTACACAGGCGTTGTGTGAAAATCGCAACCTACATGCTTGCGCTACCCGTCCTCCGTCATTCCGAAGCATTCCCAAACGCCGCCGGCGCCAAACGTGACGACATCGATCCCCTCCACCCCCCCTAGATGATTGCCGCCATCGGCCCGGTATAAAAAAAACTAGCTTCAGCCGCGTCCGCGCGCACGACGACTATGAGCGACGAGCGACAAACCACGAGCGACGACGACGACGACGACGACGACTGCGAACCAGACTCCTATGCGGTCACCTACGCGGACACCTACGCGGAACCCAAAACGCACGGCGGCAGTGCCCAGAGCGCACTGAGGTGGGGAGCGTTACGTCATAGGGGGGGGGAGCGGGGGCCATGACGCCCATCCTGCCCCAAGCAATGAAGAAACTGGCTCCTGGGCCCTGAGGGGCCCCTTCGGGGCCCTTTTAGGGCACGGAAAGGCGCACTTTTCTGCAGACCCCCAACTCTCGTCCCCCCATTGCGGAACGCCCGAACGGAGCTCGAAGAGCTCACGCCAGGACCTCGTGACAACAGCTCGGCGCACGCAAGCTTCTCAGGCTGTGAAGTGCCGCCGCCACTTGCCTCTCGCTGCAACCGACCCTGGCTATGCTAACTCGCTCGCTCGCTCGATACTTTCTCTGCCCCCCTCCTACTATCGTGCCTCGTTTTCCCTTATCTAGGACGACAAGACTCTATATTGACACAACGTGCTATTGATACGTTCCGGGGATTCCGGGATTTCTAACAATTTTCGCGCGGGGCACACTTTGCGTCGAGTATTGTCTACTCTGTCTGGCGCCGCTGGTCGGTCACCTACTCGCAATCGAGTGGTCGCCCGTAGGGGGCTATTTGGCACTCGCTGATCCGAATTCTCGTTGCCGAGCGCGGGGGGGACGGCGGCGCGCCGTCCCACCGCCCGCCGCCGCGCACTGCGCGCCTCGGCGGATTTCCAAAAACCTGGCGTGGCAAATCACGCGCGACTCTGGAAAATTCTCCGGGGGCAAATTTGAGAAACTCCGGGAACGTCGTTGAACATGTCCGGCCTACTTTTTAAAAAATAGCAGAATCGATTTTGAAAAATTCCGGGTTCGATTTTGAAAAATTCCGAAATAGATTTTGAAAAATTCCGGATTTCAGAATTCTTCAGATGTCCTGCGCGGCGGGCGCATTCCACACCTCAAAACTGTTTTTTTGAAAAAGTCCGGGCTCCTTCTTGAAAAATTCTGGAACCGCTTGCGCCAGAAAAACTGAGCCTTTTTGCGAAACATTCTACAATCCAGAAATAATTTCCGGGCGGTCCGACGGGCGCGGCCGGCTGATTTACGCACCGCGCCGCGCGCGATTGGGCGCAGCGCGCGCCGCGCGTTGCGCCCGCGAACAGCACTCGAAGGGGTCACTTCGGAAACAGCGCCGCGGCAGCTGCGACTCGCGGATTACCCAAGAGCAACACAGCATACAACTCGGCATCTCCGAGGGCGCTCCGATGCGCAAAAAATGCACCGCGCACATCGCGCAAAGAACCTGCGCGACGGAATGCGCTCGACCATTCGTCCCTGTAGCCCGCTCGGAAGAACAGGAAAACCTGGAAATCTTGAAAACTATCAATATCAATACTTCATGCTCCTCTGATTATCCTCCAGTCTACTCCTCGTCGCGTGGTGCGCCCCGCCTAGGCCTCAGAAATCAACACTCAACATGCCAGTGCTCTGGGAGTTGCCTGCAAGGTGCCCGTGCGGAGTTCGAAGCCCCTGAGACACCTGGCGCGCAGCTCCATATAGCCATCTCGAAGATGACCTTGCGGTCCGTAAAGCGTTTCGGGCATCTAAGAAACAATGTGAGCAATTAGCTTTGAAACTGTGTCGGCTCCCGCCGGCAGGGGCGGCCACATCTCAAGATCTATACACCACTCCTCTAGATCACAGGGCACGATTCCGACGTGCTGAACATGAGTATGCTGCGGTGGTGGAGTTGAGCCCTACATCCCCCATCCATAGGCTGCGGTCGGAGATCTCTATTGGGAAGCTCCTTCGGCTCCACGTTCTTGATGTCGGTTAGCTTGGCCAACACCTGAGCACCGCAGCGCGCATCGAAGCTCCAACTGCCACGGGACATTGATCTGGCCCACTTGTTCCAGCTTCAGGGGAGGACCTAAGGAGCGCGAAGACAAGCAGAATAATGCAAAAATGACCACACCACTGACAGCCACCAATCAGCGTACTGCACGCACACCTGCCAGGGCTCCGCGGAAAACCTAGCATATTCCGTCGCATGCCGAATTGTCCCGCCCTGCGCCTCCAGCAAATCGACTGGCGGCCAGAAGGAACAACCGTGCACATGTATAATTACGCTCTTCGGCTCAACCCACAGCGACTGCGGAGTCACGAAGACGGAGAAGAAGAGCGACGGAGGCGGTGAGGTGGCACACGGGTAGGAGGCGGGGGCAAGAGAGAGAGAGAGAGAGAAAGTCAGGCCGACAATGACAAGGGCCCAGACGGCCCCAGAAGAGTGCGAGGGCGAAGGCAGAGACGTTGGAGGAGGCCGGGGGGTTGGGACACCAGAAAATTGATCAGGAGGGGGGGTGGAGACAAATCCGTTCAAAATCGGTCCCAGGACCACTCCTGGGGTCCATCTGGTGCAATGTTTCACCCCAGATCCATTCTTGATAGTCCCTGGACCCGAAAACGCCTCCCGAGGCCGAAAAGGGAAATTACTCGAGAAGTACCCAACCTTCTCCACGCGAGCCGAATATTCGCACGAACATGCCATACAAAGAGCACATCGCCAGGTATGCACGATCTGCGCTGCCCTCACCTCCGCCGCGCCCTCCAGGAGCCCACGAACGTAGCGACAATTGCGCAGTTCGCAGCCACCCGAGGGAGCCGCGAGATACCAAATGGATCTGCGCTGCCCTCACCTCTGCCGTGCCTTCCAGTGCGCAGTTCACAGCCCACGAAAGTACTAACAGGTGCGCAGTTCGCAGCCACCCAAGGAGCAGCGAGGTCCCAAATGGATCCGCGTGGCCCCCGACTCAACCGGGCCTCCCAGGAGCCCACGAAAGTGATGACAATTGCACAGTTCGCAGCCACCTGAGGGAGCCGCGAGGTCCCCAACTCAGCGATAAATCCGCGTTCTCCCCGACTCCGCTGGACCTCCCAGGAGCCCACGAGTGGCGACACTTGCGCAGTTCGCAGCCTCCTAGGGAGCCGCGAGGTCCCCAAGTGATCTGCGTGGCCCCCACCTCCGCAGAGCCTCCCAGGAGCCCACGAAAGTGGCGACAGTTGCACAGTTCGCAGCCTCCCAGAGAGCAGCACAGGAGAAGGCAGGAGGAGGGGGGAGGAGAAGAAGTAGTGGATACCACAGTGCTCCACTCAAACCGAGCATACAACACGGGAGGGTCGGGGAAAAAACCTTCCCGGATCAGAGAACCTCGAACCTGCCCGCCCGGGAGCGCAGCTCGTCACCCCGATCGCCCCGCTTGCGGCCGCGCCTGCTTCTTGGCCTGCGCCGTCTCCGCGTCTTCTGGGGCCGCCGCGGCCGGGGCGGCCTCCGCGGGCTTGGCGGCCGCACCTGGTGGGCGGGGGCGGGGGCGTCGGGCGAGCAGCGCCCGCGCCTGCCGCGTGGCCCCCCTGCGGGAGGGAGAGAGAGAGGGGCGGGAGGGGAGGGGGGGAGGAGGGCGGATGAGGATGGTCGAGGAGACGGGCGAGGGGGAGAGGGGAGAGGAGGGAGAGGAGGGAGAGGAGGGAGAGGAGGGAGAGGAGGGAGAGGAGGGAGAGGAGGGAGAGGTGGAGCAGGGAGAAGGCGAAGAGGAGGGGGGGGTGGGGGCGAGGCCAGAGAGATGGCAAGGGGAGCCCGACAAAAAGAGGAGGGGACGAAGCGAAGAGGGGCGTGGGAGAGGAGAGCGAGAGGCGACGCGAAGAGGAACCGTGAGGAGGGGAGATGAGCATACACCCACGTGGAGAGCAGAGGGCGGGAAGCGGGGCAGTGGAAACAGGGGCACTGGTGAGTGAGGAGAGAGAAAGGTGAGGAGGGAGCGAAGTGGGAAAATGGGAAACGTGAAGGGGGAGGGTGAAGGGGAGGGGATGACCCAGTCTGAACCTGACGGTATATTTATATATATATATATATGTGTGTGTGTGTCTACTAGAACCATCGCGCGCGCTTCGCGCGCGCTCAAGTTCTAGCTAGGATCCTCGTAATCGTCACCATCGCCATCCCCCTCGATATCCTCCTCGAAATCGTGGATATCGTCGTCAGCATGATCACAACCATCACGATCACCATCACCGTCATCATCGTCACCTTCGTCATCATCAACGTCATCATCAGCATATTGTGGGGCTTCTAGGAAAGTACTTGAGGGCCCATTCCAGTCCTGCTTGACGTGCGCTTTGGGACAGATGTTGCGTGCGGGGAGCGAAAACATGAGGAATCATGTTATCGGAGAGCTTTCTGGTAACATGATGGCGTGCATGAAGGTTCATTGGGGGGCTGCCCGGCAAGTATTTTGGGACGCATGGTTGGGGCCGGGGGCGGAAGCTTGAGGAATCATGTTCCCGCAAGGCTTCCTGGGAACATGATTTGTTGGGGTGTCGTTGGGCGCCTCCGGAGGCTTCGGGGCCTGACGCGTTTCCGCACGTGGCGGCAGGTAGCGCTGCTTGGGACTCTCGTTTTTTTTCCAGGCAGGCGTTTAGGGAACATGGTTTGGGCAGAGGGCGGCTACCCGAGAATCCTCTTCCCGGGAAGCTTTCCTGGAGCATGATTTGTTCGGCTCTCTTAAGAGGGAGGCCTCTGGGGGCTTACAGAGGGGCCCCTTTTGGCCTTGTCGGCAATCCTATTGGAAACATGGTTGGGGCGGTGGGCGGATCGAAGCCCACAGAATCATGTTCCCGGAAAGCTGTCTGGGAAATGCGATTTACCGAGGTGTCTTGGGGGCCCGCAGGGGGCTTCCCTGGGGGCATATTGGCGCTTCCAGGGGGGCTCTTGGGAGCCTCACGGGGCTTCTTGGGAACCTCTTGATGGCCTCTGGGGGCGTCCTAGGAGCCTCTCAGGCTTGCGACCTTGAAATGTCGCGCTCTTCGGGCTCTCTTGGGTCGCTCTTGGGGCTCTCTTGGGGCGCTCTCGAGGCCCTCTTGAATTATCTGGGGAGCCTCCTGGGCCGTCTGTGCTTCCTTGGGAGCCTCTTCGGCCGTCTTGAAGCGATCTGAAGGGCCTCTGACGCCGTCCGGGACCATGGGGAGGCGGAACATGGGAGAGCGCAAGAATGCTTAAAAAACCATCAGAAAGTGAATGATTTTCAGCTTCTGGGGCCTTGGTGGGGCCTCTGGAGGCGCTGTTGGGGCGTTTTGGCGGCGCCGTCGGCCGTCCTGAGGCCATCTTCGGTGTGTCTGGGGCCTCTGGGGGCTGTCTTGGCAATATTTAGGGCCCTCTTGGCGTGTCGTGGCGTTTCTGGGAGCGGACCCAGGCAATCCTGGGAGCACTGGGACCCCCCCAGTCCCCCCATAGGGGGGTATGTATATATATATATATATATATATATATATATATATATATATATATGTATGTGTACATATATATTTATATATGTCTATATATATGTCTATATATATATATATATACAAAGTGGACTCTCTCACAGGACATCCCCGACGGCGGTTGGGTCAGACTTGAGTGAAAAGGAGAGCGAACCAGTACCAGTAAACACAAATACCATGGGAGGCAAGCGGGGGCTGAGAGCAGCGCCTGCAGCTGGGCCAGCAGCTTTCTCGCCGCCTGCAGCAGCAGCCTTTGCGGCCCTCTGCTTCCTGCGTTTTTTCCTCGCGCCGCGGAGTACACAATAGCACACAGTGGAGAGGAGAGGGGCACAGAGAAGAGGAGACACGACGAGGCGCTTGCGCCCTCGCGCTTGCCAGAGGACCAAAGAAACCCGAGAGAGAAAGAGAGGAAGAGAGGCGTGAAAGGAACACTGTTGAAAGGTATGCGTACTTGGCTCTCGCCTAGGAACGCTCATGGTGGCTGTCAGAACCCGTCGACCTGGAGGAAATGGTTTTCCAGGGAACCGTACTTGGTCCACCTTTCTGGGAATTGGGGTGCTCTGGTGCGCGAGAGGCTATTGCACTTCTGGGCTTCCTTGAAGCGGCATTTGCCGACGATTCGAATTGCTGGCGCCGGTTCTGCGGCATGACCAGGACAGTGCTCGAGTACGTCTACAATTATCATGGTGCATTTCATGCGTAGGAGTCTGCAAACCAAGTGTCGTTCGAGCCGTCTGGGGACAGCATGCACATCCTAGACACGAGTCGAGAAACCCGCATGGCAGATTGTTCAAAGCACTCGGGGATCTGATCGACGTCCGTCAGAATTGCAATTGGCTGCGCAACATTTTGAAACAGAAGCCTCTTGGCGTCCCCGAGCTCTTCTCCAGACAAAGCATGCCCCTAGTGTGGCACAGAGATGATCAGACTATACAGCTGCCAAAGTATGCCTTACATCGAGGGCGCCACTAAGGCGGTCTATCATGTCACAAACTATGCGATCTGAGTTCCTCACGTCAGAAATATAAAAGGAAGCGGGCTTAGGGGGGGCACCGTCGCCAGCCGCGTTCTGAGGGGGCCTCTCTGGAGGGGTGAGAGGGTCACGAAACGTCGTAAATAGTACGGTATCCGAATACCCTGCGCGCTCTGGCGGGGCCTCGTAGGAGGTAGTATCCGAATACCCTGCGCGCTCTGGCAGGGGCCTCACTGGAGTGTGAAGGGCGCGAGACGTTGCAAATAGTATAGTGTCTGGATACCCTGCGCGCTCGGTCGGGGCCTCCCTGGATGGGTGTGAAGAGCCAGGAATTCTGCAAATAGAATGGTATTCCGACTCTCTGCGCGCTCTAGCGGGGCCACCCAGGAAGAATGTGAGGGGCACGGCACATGGTGAATAGTACGGTATCAGACTACCCTGCGCGCTCTGGCGGGGCCTCTCTGGAGGGGCGTGCACCCGAAACGTAGTAGATCCGCCGACTCTTCAGCGTGTTTGAGACGCTTTTCCGTTTTTGTCGTCATCGTCCCCTCCGCGTCGAGCGATCTAGCCAAACAGAAATCATACAACGTCGTAGTCGGTTCGAAGATAAGTCCTTCTCGTTGATCCCTTCCCTGCCGGGGGGTCGTCCCGGGGGGCGCTCGGGGGGGGGTCCCGGGAAGAGTCCCAGGGGAGTCCCAGGGTGTCCCCGGGGTCGTCGAGCGGTCACCCATGTGGAGAACGGGGACAGGGGGTGGTCTCCCTGACGGCAAGGGAGTACCCTCCCCCGCCTCGGCCCCGGCTCTGGCCCCCGCTCTGGCCCCGCCCGGGTCCCGGCCACGCGCCGGCCCAAACAGAGCCCCACCCGACCCCGGCCCCAGCTCCGACCCCAACAAAGCCCAAGAGGCCCCCGGGACACCCCAAGCAGTGCTCCAGAGCGCGGGCGTCGTCGCCGCCGCCGCCGTCGACGTTCCCGTCAGGGTCTCCGGCACCAGCCGCCAGGCCTTCACATTAACATGGTATCCGAATACCCTGTTCGCTCTGGCAAGGCCTCCCTGCTGAGTGTGGGGGGCATCAAGCGTTGCAAATAACACGGTATCCGACATCCGGAAACCCTGCGAGCTTTGGCGGGGCCTCCCAGGAGGGGTGTGAGGAGCACGAAACATGGTAAATTGTCTAGTGTCCGAATACCCTACACGCTCTGGTGGGGCCTCCCTGGAGGGATGTGAAGGGCACGAAACGATTTAAAGCGTACGCTGTCCGAATACCCCGCGCGCGTCGGCGGGGCCTCTCTGAAAGGTGTGGGGGGCACCAAACGCGGTAAATACATAGTTTCCGAATATCCTGCGCACTTTGGCGGGTCCTCCGTGGAGGGGTGCACGCGGCACAGAACGTTTCAACTAGCATGGCGTCCGAATACCTTGCGCGCTCTAGCGGGGCCACACACGAGTGGCGTGAGGGGCACGGAACGTTATAAATCCACCACCGTGCCTCGAGGCCCGAAGTGAAATTAGCCCCACGCTCTCATGTGTCTTCTGTTCACTGTGCTCAGGACTGGGGGATTCTGGCATTCTAGGGGCTGGGGCCCCAGATTCTAAAATTTCATGCGCGTTCCCGCGCGCTCCTGGCTGCCTCGCGCGACTTTCCCAAAAGCCTGGGGGCCCCAATACGGTCCCAGAGGGCTCCACAAAGCGCCCAAGAGGGTCCAACAGGCCTCCAAAACAGCTCATGAGCGCTCCAAGACGCCCAATATGGCCTCAAGACGGCCCCAAAGAAGCCCCAAGAGCGCTCCAAAAGGACCCCCAAGAAGGCCCCAAGACGCAACAATCATTGATTTTTCGTATGGTGTTCGATGTTTTTCGCGTTCCGGCGTGTTCGAGCTCCCGACGCTGTAAGATGGCCCCAGAGGCCCTCAAGACCGCCCCAAGACAGCCCAAGAAGCCCCCATTCAAAAGAAAAGGAAAGGAAAGGAACGGAAGGCCACGCGCCCTAGGGCACGTCGGCGCGCCCCAAGCGAAGACGGTCCAAGAAGGCCCCAAACCGGCCCAAGAGGCACCCAACAGAGCCCCAAGACGGCCCCAAGAGGGGCCAAAGAAGGGGAGCACGAACCGACAATTCGGGCCTTCCGCCTCAAGAGGCCCCCAGGAGGCTCCCAGGAGGGCCCCAAGATGCCCCACGAGACCCCTAGGAGCACCAAAAAGAAACCAAAAAGGACAACGCGTTTCCCCAATAAATCTTGAAAAAATCCCCAGCGAGAGCGTGATTCCTGAGTGTCGAGGGCGTGGCGTCTGAAGAAACTGCAAGGATGTCCCACGCGAAAGCGTGATTCCTGCATTCAAGTATGAGGAAGTCCCTCGCGAGAGCGCAATTTGGAAATAATTTGCGGAAATATCAGGCGGGAGCCGCTGTTGTTGTAAACCAGGAGCCAGGGGCACAATTTGAGCAGGAAGACCTTCCCCGATAAAAACACAGCGAGCCTCGGGAGGGGCACTTCAATGGAAAAATACATGTTAGGCGAATGCGTGAATCCTCCACAATTCGCCAGAAGTCTCGGACGAGAGCGCGACCCCTCAGTAAATGATGAGGAAAGAGAGCGCGATTCCTGAATGGCGAGGGCGTGGCGCCTGAACACATTGAGAGGAAGTCACAGGCGCGAGCGCGATTCTTGATTAAATGTATGGAAATCCCTAGCGAGAGCGCGATTCCCGAAAATTGCGGGAAAATTTGGGGAGCGCAATTTGAGGAAGATCTTCCCTGATAAAAATCCGAGTGCGAGCCCCGGGAGGGGCATTTCATGTGTTACCGGAGGTGGGATCAACAATAATTATTCTTTAGTCGTGAGAATTTAATTATTATCCCAAAGCGACCCTACCTAGGAGTTGGAGCCCCGAGGAGAGCAATATTAGTAGTAACGGTAAACGCCGTCCTCCTCCTTCTCCTCATCGTCGCAGTTGTAGCAGTAGCGGTAATAGTAGTAGTAGTAGTAGTAGTAGTAGTAGTAGTAGTAGTAGTAGTAGTAGTAGTAGTAGCAGTAGCATCATCAGCAGCAGCAGCAGCAGCAGCAGCAGGAGTAGTAGTAGTAGTAGTAGTAATAGTACAGCTTACTACCTACATATACATCTGGACCTGGACCTACATCCACATCTACACCTACAGCACATCTACATGTACACATGCACATCTACATCTACATGTACATATACAACTACACTCACATCTACATCTACATCTAAATCTACATCTACACCTACATCTACACCTACATGTACATCTACATCTACACCTGCATCCACATCTACACCAAAACCTACATCTAAATCTACATCTACACCTTCGCATTGGTGTTGCTTTTGCTTTGCATTGCCTTTGCTATTGCTCTTGCTTTTGTTTTTGCCTTTGTTGTTGCTTGTGCGTGACTTTTGTTTTTTTTTCTGTTGGTTATGCTAGGCTAGGGTATGCTAGGGTATGTTATGCTGCGCTGTGTTGTGCTAGGTTATGCTAAGCTATGACATGCTATGCTATGCTATGCTATGCGATGCTGCGCTATGTTATGCTATGATATGCTGCGCTATGTTATGATGAGCTATGCTATGCTATGCTGCGCTATGCTGTGCTATGATATGCTGCGCTATGCTATGCTATGCTATGCTACGTTATGGTATGCTATGCTACGCTGTGCTATGCTAAGCTCAGCTATGATATGTTATGATATGATGTGCTGTGCTATGCTATGCTATGCTATGATATGACTTGCTATGCTGTGCTGCGCTATGCTATGGTATGAGATGGTATGGTATGCTGTGCTATGCTATGCTATGCTAATGCTGCGCTGCGCTAAGCTAAGCTAAGCTGAGCTAAGCTAAGCTAGGCTAGGCTAGGCCAGGCTAGGCTAAGCTAAGCTAGGCTAAGCTAAGCTAAGCTAGGCTAGGCCAAGCTAAGCTAAGATGAAAAAAGCTAAGCTAAGATGAGATAAGCAACGCTCAGTTAAGGGGACATAACTGGGGGAACCGCGGGGCGGATGCCGGGGGAACCGCCCCGGGCGAGCCCTACTGCCCGGCCCCTTTAAGCCAACAGAGTAAGAACCCTTCTAAGCAGAGCCTAGGTAGGGAACAACAGTACAAGCCACAACTGTTACCAAACCCTCGATACCCGCCCTCTTCTTATATATTTCTTTCCTGCAACATGCATGTCGTGCAGCCCCTAAGACAGGGGAAGGGCAACAGCGGGGCCGCGAAAGACATGCATATGGGGCCACGACGGGCGCGTGCGAGCGGGGGGCTCGAAGACCATACGTACATAGGGCCACAGAATGCGACAGCGGGGGCACGAAGGGCGGAGATGGGGCCACGAAGGCCAGCGAGGGGGCCGCGAAGGGCGATAGCGGGGCCACGAAGGGCATGCATATGGGGCCACGACGAGCGCAAGCGAGCGGGGGCCACGAAAAACACATAATGCGAAGCCACATAGGTTGACGACGGGGCCACTGAGGGCAGCAACGGGGCCACGAAGGGCATGGAATGGACCATAAAGGGCGACAGCGGGGCCACGAAGGGCATGCATATGGGGTCACGACGGGCGCGAGCGAGTGGGGGGCCACCGAAGGCATACGTGTATGGGGCCGCAGAGGGCAAAGACGGGGCCACTGAGGGCAGCAATGGGGCCACGAAGGGCAGCGAGGAGGCCACGAGGGGCGACAGCGGGGCCACGAAGGGCAATAATGGGGCCACGAAGGGCAGCGAGGGGGCCAGGAAGGGCGACAGCGGGGCCACGAGGGGCATGCATTTGGGGCCACGACGGGCGCGTGCGAGCGGGGGCCACGAAGAGCATCTAATGCGGGAGCACAAAAAGCAGCGACGGGGCCACTGAAGGCAGCAACGTGGGCACGAAAGGCGAGAACGAAAACGACCGCAGAACCAGTACGGGCAGCGATGGGCATCGAGAGCGGGCGAAGGGCAGCGAGAGGCGACTACAGTCTCCAACGGGCGGGTCGGGCAGGCGGGCCCCGACGGGTCGTTGGAAAGTAAAATATTGCTTGAATCGCTGGGAAATCTTATGGGAGAGCGCAACTCCCATACGAAAGCGCGAATCCTGACTGTCGGGGGCGGCATCCGAATACATCGTGAAGAAGTTCTAAACGAGAACGCGATTCCTGAGTAGATTGCAAGGAAGTCTCAGGCGAAAGCCTGCTTTCTCAAGAAACTGCGCGCAGCTATCAAGCGGGAACCCTTGTTGTTGTGACTCGGGGGGCCGCCGCCCGTGTCGAGGAGCAGCATCTGGGAAAAACGTGAAGGAGTCTCAAGCGAGAGCTCGATTCCTGAGCATATTGCAAGGACGTCTCAGACGAAAACCTGGCTGTTCAATAAGTTGTGAGGAAGTGTCAGGCAGAGCAGTTGTTGCTGTAGTTCGGTTCGGGTGCCCGCCAACAAGTTTGCGGCTCAAGACTTCCTCTGATTAAGAACAGGGTGGAGCCCCGGGAAGGGCGCTTCGATAGCAAAAACACAACGGTTACTGGGCGGGGGGATCAACGATTATTATTTTTCAAAAGTGAGAGTTCGACAACAGAAACAATAATGTTAAGACTGTTCGCTCCTATCTGCCCAAGTGCCGATCAATCGTATATCCCAAAACCTCGGTACCCGCCCTCGTCGTCTTCGATAGTACCCCCTTGGGGGTGTATCTTCCATACCTGCCACGTGCACTTAGTGCAGCCCCTAAAACAAGGGAAGAGAGAACCGGTGGAAGGGAGATGGAGAATAATGGAACACGAGAGAAAAGAGTAGGAGGGGGCAAGGAGCAAAAAACAATTGGTAGAACCAAACGGGCATACCGGGTGGGCTGACCCATAGCGGGCAGGTCTGGAAGGCGGGCCCAAGCAA
Source organism: Prorocentrum cordatum (assembly GCA_963575745.1). NCBI lineage: Eukaryota > Dinophyceae > Prorocentrales > Prorocentraceae > Prorocentrum > Prorocentrum cordatum. The sequence goes on from CAUYUJ010002525.1 coordinate 114,658, forward strand.
CCAGGTCGAGCAGGCGGGTTGCTGAACCGTGGGCCCTGCATGAATCGGGAGACAGCCTCGAGCGACAGCGCGATTCCCAAGTAAATCGCGAGAAAGGCCAGAGTGAGAGCGTGATTCCTGAGCGCCGAGGGCGCATCGTCTAAACAAAATGCAAGGAAATCCCACGCGACAGCGCGATGCGTACATGAATTGTGAGGAAGTCCCGCGCGAAAGCTCGATTTAGAAATACATGGTGATGAAGTATCAGGCGGGAGCCGCTGCTGTTGTAAACCAAGGGCCAGAGGCCCATTTTGAGCCCCGTGACTTCCCCTGATTACCAAACAGGGTGCGATCCCCGTGGGAAGCACTGCAGTTTAAAAACACAGTGGTCACCGGAGGGGGGATCAACAACAATTATACCTCAGTAGTGGGAGTTCAACAACAACAACAACAACAACACCAACAACAACAACGACGACGACGACGACAACAAACACAACAACAACAACAACAACAAAAACAACAACAAGAACAATGACAACAACAAGGCATCAACGCCTTTGTGTACCCCACCTCCTGGGGCACAAGAGTGCGGCGTTTTTATTCACGACACACGACTCTCGTGCCCTTCCTCACCCACGAGGGGTGGGCGGCCAGCAGCCGGCATTCCAGCAGCAAAGACTCACACTAACAACGAACCAAAGCATCCAATGGAACCCGTATAAGGGGGTAGGGGGGTAGCTCGACCCTGTCTCGGCCAAACGTTCGCGCGCTGGCGAGGCGACGCTGGTGGCTGCCTCCGCTAACAGCGTTCTAATAGGATCCCACTAAAAAATGGATGGGAATCTAATTGGATCCGACTAGAAATTGATCGAACTGCTTTAGCGGATCCGATGAGAGCTGAATGTAGTCCGAGTAGGGTCCGACTAAAATTGGATGGAGCCGTGATGCGATCTTACTAGACATGGATGAACCTCTTGAAAGATCCTACTAAAGATGAAAAGAGCTCGAATCAGATCCGGAAAACAAGATGGGTGGCCTCTAATATAATGGTGGTAGGGATGGATTGGGCTATGATGAGACCCTATTTGGGGCGAATCGAGATGTAATGCGATCCTTCTACCGATGGGTGGACCTCTACAAGGATCATACTGGAAATGGATGAACCTCTGGCAGGGCCCTGCTAGAGATAGATGGACCTCGGATAAGACCATACTAAAGATGGATGGAAATCAAAAACAATATCCTACTAGAGGTAAATGGACCTGCGATGGGACCTTGCCAGTGGTGCATAGAGCTCTAACAGGATCCTACTAGAGATGGGCGGACCTCTGACAGGATCCAACGAGAGATGGATGGACCTCTAATCCGATCTAAGCAGAGATGGATGGAGCTCGAGCAGGAACCTACTAAAGATGGAAGGACCTCGAATCTGGTCCCACAGGGTATGCTTGGACCACTAATAAGATCGTATCACAGATGGATGCAGCTGGATGGGTTGTATTACTAGTGGGGCCCTACTACTACTAGAACTGTGCTCCTACAGTTCCTCCCACGAATCGAATTATACCAGAGATGTGCGGACCTCTGATAGGACCCTAGAGAGAGATGGAGGTCGGAATAGAAGAAAAGGAAAAGGGTAGTAGCGGTAACCGTAGCAGCAATACTAGCAACAGAAATAATAGTAGTAGTCGTAGTAGTAGTAGTAATAATAATAATAAGGATCGTAGTAGTAGTCGCAGTAGTGATAAGAGTAGTTGTAGTTGTAGTAGTAGTAATAATAGCCGTCGCAATCGTGCTCGCAAAAGTAATAGTAATAGAAACATTACGGATTGCTGTAAGAGTAATACTAATAGCAGCAGTAGTCGCAATAGTACGGTTGGAAACAAAAATAATAATAATAACTATTACAGTGCGACCCTACCTAGGAGTTGGAGCCCCTAAGAAAGCAGCATTAGTAGTAATAGTAAAGCTAAGCTAAATATAAGCTAAAGCTACGCAAAAGATGAGCTAACGCTAAGCTGAAGCTAAGCTAAAACTAAACTAAAGCTAAGCTAAAACTAAACTAAAGCTAAGCTAATGCTAAGCTAAAGCTAAAGTAAAGCTAAGTTAAAGCTAAGTTGAAGCTAAGTTAAAGCTAAGCTGAAGCTGAGCTAAAGCTAAGCTAAAGCTAAGCTAAAACTAAGCTAAAGCTAAGCTGAAGCTAAGCTGAAGCTAAGCTGACTCTAAGCTGCAGCTAAGCTGCAGCTCTGCTGCAGCTAAGCTAAAGCTAAGCTAACGCTACGCTAAAGCTACGCTAACGCTACGCTACAGCTACGCTAAAGCTGAGCTAAAGCTAAGCCAAAGCTAAGCCAAAGCTAAGCCAAAGCTAAGCTGATGCTAAGCTAATGCTAAGCTAATGCTAAGCTGAAGCTAAGCTGAAGCTAAGCTGAAGCTAATCTAAAGCTAAGCTAAAGCTAAGCTAAAGCTAAGCTGAAGCTAAGCTGCAGCTAAGCTGCAGCTAAGCTACAGCTAAGCTACAGCTAAGCTACAGCTAAGCTACAGCTAAGCTACAGCTAAGCTAAAGCTGAGCTAAAGCCAATCTAAAGCTAAGCTAAAGCTAAGCTAAGGCTAAGCTACAGCTAAGCTAAAGCTAAGCTAAAGCTAATCTAAAGCTAAGCTAAAGCTAAGCCAAAGCTAAGCCAAAGCTAAGCTAAAGCTAAGCTAATGCTAAGCTGAAGCTAAGCTGAAGCTAAGCTAAGGCTAAGCTGAAGCTAAGCTAAAGCTAAGCTGCAGCTAAGCTGCAGCTAAGCTACAGCTAAGCTAAAGCCAATCTAAAGCTAAGCTAAAGCTAAGCTAAAGCTAAGCCAAATCTAAGCTACTGCTAAGCTACAGCTAAGCTACAACTAAGCTAAAGCTAAGCTAAATCTAAGCTAAAGCTAAGCTAAAGCTAAGCTAAAGCTAAGCTAAAGCTAAGCTAAAGCTAAGCTAAAGCTAAGCTAAGGCGAAGCTGAAACGGAGCTGAAGCGAAGCTAAAGCCAATCTAAAGCTAAGCTAAAGCTAAGCTAAAGCTAAGTTAAATCTAAGCTAAAGCTAAGCTAAAGCTAAGCTAAAGCTACGCTAAAACTGAGCTAAAGCTAAGCTAAAGCTAAGCTAAAGCTAAGCTAACGTTAAGCTAAAGCTAAGCTAAATCTAAGCTAAAGCTAAGCTACAGCTAAGCTGAAGCTAAGCTAAAGCTAAGCTAAAGCTAAGCTAAAGCTAAAGCTAAAGCTAAGGCTAAAGCTCGCAGGGGACTGGGGGAACCGCGGGGCGGGGACCGGGGGAACCGCCCGGGGCGTGTAGCACTGCCCGGCCCCTTTAAGCTAAGAGAGTAAGAACCCTCTAGGCAGGGCCTAGGTAGGGAATAATAAAAGTAGCAGTCGTCGTAAGTGTAGTAATCATTGCAGTAGTAAGAGTAGTGGCGATCGTAATAATAATAATGATAACAATAATAATAATGGTAAGAATAATAATAATAATAATAATATTAGTGGTGGTGGTGGTGGAAATAGTAGCTGCAAAAATTGTACTATTACAACTACTACCGCTACTCCAGTACTACTCGGAAGTTGTAGTAGTAGTAGTAGTAGTAGTAGTTGTAGTCGTAGTCGTAGTCGTAGTCGTAGGTCGCTGTAACATGAGTAGTTCAAGTAGTGGTGGTAGTAGTAGTAGCAGCCGTGTTCGCAATAGTAGTCGTAGTAGTAGTAATAGTAGTCGTAATAGAATTTATAATCGTAGTAGTAGTAGTAGTAGTAGTAGTAATACTAGTAGTGGTGGAGGTAGTGGTAGTGGTAGTCGTGGCAGTAGGGTAGTAGTGGTAGTAGCAGCAGCAGTACTACTACTACTACTACTACTACGACTACTACTACTACTACTACTACTACTACTACTACTACTACTACTACTACTACTACTACTACTACTACTACTACTACTACTACTACTACTACTACTACTACTACTACTACTACTACTACTACTACTACTACTACTACTACTACTACTACTACTACTACTACTACTACGACTACGACTACTACTACTACTACTAATAATAATACGACTACTACTACTACTACTACTACTACTAACACTGAAATGATTTCGGCAATGGTGGCAGTGGCTAGTAGCAGCAGTACAATTAATAGTGGCAGTGGTCATAGTAGTGGTAGTAGCAGTGGGCGTAGGCTTGCGCGTGGGCACTGGGCGTGGGTGCGGGCGTGGGCGTACGCGTCGGCGTGGGTGTGGGCGTGGGCGTGGCGTGGGCGTCGGCGTGGGTGCCCGCCTGCTGCACTCCCACCCCCCGCCGCCCACCTCCCCTTGGGGACGGGGCACACAGAGGCGCCCCCGGCAACAACAACAACAATCATGTTAAGTCTGTTCGCTTCTATCTGCTCACGTGAAAATCAATACGTGTATCCCAAACACTCGGTACCCGCCCTCGTCGTCTTCGATCGTACCCCCTTGGGGGACATATCTTCCTTACCTGCCACGTGCGTCCAGTGCAGCCCCTAAAACTGAGAAAGAGAGGACGGGTGGAAGGGGGAGGGAGAATGGGCGCGAGAGAAATTAGCTGGAGGGGGTCAACGAGCAGAGAAAAAGTGGTAGAACCAAACGGGTAGATCGGGTGGGCAGACCCATAGCGGGCAGGTCGGGAAGGCGGGCCCAGGCGACCAGGTCGAGCAAGCGGGTTGCTGAAGCGTGGGTCCAGCATGAATCGCGAGGACGTCTCGAGCGATAGCACGATTCCCTATGAACATCGTGATAGAGCCCAAAGCGAGAGCGTGATCCCTGAGCGCCGAGGGCGCATCGTCTGAATACATTGCAAGGAAGACCCACGCGAGAGCGCGATTCCTACAACAAGTGTGAGGAAGTCCCGCGCGAGAGCGCGCTTCCCCAATACGTTGCGAGAAAGTATCAGACAGGAGCCGCTGTTGTTGTAGACCGGGGCCCAACAATGCAGTTTGAGGAAGAAGACTTCCCCTGATATTTTGTTTCAAAAAAACGATGCGGGCCTCAGGAGGGCACTTCAATTCAAATTTGCCTGGCGAAAGACACAACCATATGCAGTTGTGAATACCGTCGTTGTTAGTATCGCCTTCGGTGGATCTCCTTATGGGGCCACGAAGCGCGTGAAGAGTGTGCCAAAAAGATGCAGGGCGGAGCTTCCCCTGGGGCCACGAAACGTGTGAGGGGTGTGCCAAAACAGGGCGGCGCCGCCATGCGGACTGCGCCACTGGGACCTTCGGTGGAGCTCCCGATGAGGCCACGAAACGTGTGAGGGGTGTGCCAAAATGGGGCGGCGCCGCCATGCGGACTGCGCTCCTGGGACCGTCAGTCGAGCTCCCCATGGGGCCACGAAGCGCGTGAGAGGTGTGCCAGAATGGGGCGGCGGCGCCATGCGGATTGCGCCGCTGGAACCTTAGGTGGAGCTCCCTGTGGGGCCGCGGAACTTTGAGGAATGTGCCAAAATGGGGCGGCGCCGCTGCCGTGCGGACTGCGCCGCTGGGACTTCAGGTTGAGCTCCCTATGAGGCCACGAAGCGTGCGAGAGATGTGCTCAAAAGGGGCAGCGCCACCATGCGGATGACGATGATGCGGATGACGATGATGATATTGATGACGTTGATGGCGATGATGACGACGATGATGATGGTGATGATGGTGATGGTGATGATTATGATGATGATGGTGACGATGATGCTGATAATGGTGATGTTGATGATGATGATGATGATGATGCTGATGATGATGATGGTGATGATGATGATGATGATCATGATGATGATCATGTTGATGATGTTGATGAAAGTGCTGTTGATGATGATGATGGCGATGATGATGATGATGACGATGGTGATGATGAAGGTGGTGATGATGATGATCATGACGATGATGATGATGATGATGAGAAGAGGAAGAGGGATGAGGCACCGGGAAGGGGAGGAGGAACGCGGGGCACTGCCTCTTCAAAATGATGACACCAACAACGCAGGATGGTTGGGAAACATATAGTTTACAGGAGGGGGAGGTCAATAATAATTATTACTCAGGAATGAAAGTTCCACAACAACAACAATAATGACCATAGCAACACCAAAATTCAAACCAACAAAATGCATATCAAAACGAAGACGAGAGAGAGAGAGAGAGCGGCACAACAAGAGTGTGAGAGAGAGGGACAGACATACAGAAAGAGAGAAAGAGAGAGCGCACACACACACACACACACACACACACACATATCGACGTCTGGGATGAGTCACGAAGCCAAATGAGCTGGCACGTAAGAAATCAAACAGAGAAGTCAGCAGTGGACCCCTCGAGAGAGAGAGAGAGAGAAGGATGACAAGGATCAAGCCGAAGAGTATCGAAGGCGCCTACGGCGAGTCGCCACCACCCAGAGCGCCAGAGCGACAACCACCTCGAGAATCACCCGGGGTCGGGGCGGGGCTTGGGGCCGTCGCCCCTGCCCCTAGCCCATCCCCCGCGCCGCAGAACCGAGCGGCACCCGTGGCCCTCGGAGAGGGGGGAGGCCAGGTGCGGCCGCGCCATCTCTGGCATCCTGCCATCGCGGCCTCCCATCCCTTCCAATTGCGCCCATGCTTCCTCTGTCCGCGGACGCGTGTCACGGCGGACCTGGAACTCCCAGGAAGACTCCGTGATCGGAGAAGGGGAGCTGCGTACGTAGGAGAAGGGGGGGGGGAAGGGGGGGAGGGGGATACGGAGGTTTGTGGGGGGGCAGGGTGTAGGAAGGCGTGGGCGGGCGGGGTACAGGAGGTAAGGAAATACCAGTCCCGAAGCGAGTCAGACCAAATTGAGTGGAGGACCTGGCCGCCTTTCTGTCCTGGTTGAGAAATTCTGGCACGAGGCCTTTGGAAATCCGATCGAGATGTTCCCGACGCGTCTTGGTGTATAGCGGGGCACGCTCGTCGCATCACGAGCATCCCTGGGCTGGGCTTCGAAACTGCTGCTGGCCATAGAGAGACGAAGGGCGGGCGGCAACAAGGCACTGGACTGCGGCACGAGGAGGGGTGAGACGGAGGCAAACCAAAACTCGACCTAAACAATCTGTTTCGTTTCGTCTTTGTTGTTCCGTGTTCCCTCGCTGTGCCATCGTTCCGCCTTCGCTGCAACGCGAAGTCCAAACGAAAACGGTCCACGGAATCGCCCAAACGCCGTTTGGGTCGAGCCCCGTGGCAGGCGTCGCCGGGGGGCGCGCAGTCCGGCGAGCGCGGCTGCTGCTGCTGGAGCTGGCAGAGGAGCTCGACTTCGAAGAGCTCCGGGAACGGCTCTTCTTCTTCTTGTTCTTCTTGGATCTAGGACGGCGAAACACGAGAATGCAGCATAGGCGGCCAGCCCTGGGAAGAAAGTAAAAAGGAGCAGGCCCTCTCAGAAGACGGCGGGACTTCTCAGAAGCCCTCTGGCCTTCTGCGAAGGCTTCTGTGTTTTCGGGGAATGCTTAGAAAACTTCTCAGAAGGCCCGACGCCTTCTGAGCCTTCTGAGAAGACACGTCCCTTCTCACTCCCCCCCCCCCCCGGGCTCGCCGCCGACAGGAAGGATAGGTGTGGAGAGGAAGGCGGGGCAACGAATTGCAAAGGGGAGGAGCGAGGAGTGGCGGTAGGGAAGACATCCTCTGATAATTGCGCTGCGACTCCCGCTGCTGCACCCACTTCAACTAAAACCATCGCCACGCTTCGCTCGAGCTCAGGTTCTACGTGTCTTGGACACCAGCGCAAACTGGTTACCGAAAGCGCGACTACAATTCGCAGTTTGGTCAGGGTGAGGATGTACATCTGCGTATCATAATATTCGGATTCATCGCGTGTGCCTCCCTCTGCTGTTGTCCCCGCCACCTATGGCCCCTGCACTCTGCAGATGGAGTCACATGGGCAATCCAACGGAGCCCATGAAGCCCCATGGAGTCATTCAGAGAGAAAAATGTTGCCCGAAAAGTGTGATATGTTCCCTAGGCGTGCGATCGTGGCTCAGGATGACATGCTTCTGGGATAGACACTGGGGATGGAGACTCGGGATGGACACAAACACACGCACACACACATACACACACCGGGGAGGGGCACCGGGGATGGCCACTGGGAATAGAGACTGGGAATGATAGGGGGGTGGCCACTTGGGATGAACACTGCGGATGGACACTGGGGATGGACACGGGGACGGACACGGGGGATGGACATTGGGGATGGACGCTGGGGACGGACACTGACGACGGACACGCGCACGCGCACCGTTTGCGCACTTCTCTCTCGTACCCGCAACTGTGGGGACTGAGTATGGGTGTTCCAACTGAGTCCACCTCCCAGACATTCGACTACATCGATTTGGAATCAACGCTGGCAGATATGACTAATTAGTTCGAGCAGTTTGGGGGGCCCTCTTGGGGCCCTCGTGCGGTCTCTTGGGACTGTCTTGGGGCCATCCTGGAGCCGCGTGGGTCCTCTTGAGCTCTCTCAGAATCAACTTGGAGCTCGTGGAGCCTTCTGCGGGAGCCCAAAGGGAGCTTTGGTGAGGCTTTGGGAGGGGAGGAATACTTCCTGTCGTCTGGGGGCCCCTCTTGATGGGAAGCCACAGAGGTCCCGTGAGTCTAGAGTGCATGAGAATCCCCCTCCACCACCACTAGCACCGACGTGCAGCATTCAGCAAGACCGGCAGCGGCGCCGCAGCTCGTAGGAAGAGGGGGGGGTGAACTGGACACAGAGGCGAGGGCACAGGCGGCCAGGGAAACGACAAGAGGAAAAGAGGCAGGACATTGAGAAGGAATGATGGGCAGTCACAGGAAGGAGGGAGGAGTTGGAGCGGAAGCGGCATCAGGAAGGGCAGAAGAAGAAGGATGAGCAGCAACAACACCATCAGTATCAGCAACATCGCCGTCAACATCAGCGGCACCGGCAGGGTTTCCTGTCTGCCGACGTCCGCAAAGAACGGTGCGCCCCCACGCAAGCGCCCCGACTGCCCGACCTCACAGACGCCCCCCAAGCCCCGGGACGAGGTGGTGGGTGAGCCACCTGAGCTTGGTCAGGGCGATGCTTCGCCCGACCCCCACCTCCAGACACCACGGTGCACGAGGCCAGAGCGGCAGCTGACATCGACGAGCAATGTGACCATGAATGCGCGCGCCCCTCCCTTTGGCTCAAGCACTGGCTCAAGAGCTGTGCCAAAACATTTTTGTCTAGCACACTCCGCTGTGCCGAACAGCTGTGCCAAACAATTTTGTCTAACACACTCCGCTCCCAACACATGCCGGCGAGCACGTGGCAGCCAGGCCTCCCAGTGCGTGGAATGCTAGGTGAACGTGACGTCCCACAACGTCATGGATGGTCTAGATATCTCTCCGCTACGTCCGCTACGTCCGGTGGAGGTGCAGATATCTACAACGGCAGCTCCAGGTACTCCGCCTGAGGCATTGGCAGAGGAACGTTCCGTCACCGTCAAGGCGCCCACCGACGCAATGGAGAACATCTTGGAGAGGAAGCTCAAGGAGAGGCTCGACCCTATGACGAAGCCAGTCGAATCGATCAATCGATCACACAGCGGGATGGACACGGTGGAGCTGAACATGAAGAACAGCATGGACGAGATGAGGATGCGCATGGACGCGTTTGAGCAGTCCTGCGCCTCCAGGGACATCACCTGGATGATCTAGGAGAACGAAAACAAGATCCACCATTGGAGCGAGCAACTGGAGCAGATAAAGATGTACTTCGAAGGGACCCACACCGCTCCACCATCGTGGAACAGTACCCCGAGAACTACACCCACGGATGAACGAAAGGTCATTGCAGTGGCCAATGGACTCGCTGACATGTAGGAGGAGGAGGCAAAGGAGTGAATTCAAACGAGATTTGGGAGTTTGGGGGACCTATGCCTACTGAGGTGTATTCCAAGGGGGAATTCACTGGCATCCTGTTCCTCAAGTTCCGCACGCAGGATGAGAAGTAGTAGGCAATAAGGGCAGTGAGGGAGCAGTCATTGAAGTTCGGGGATAAAGAGGTCAACATGTTTCCAGACGCGCCTCCAGGAGAATGCATCCCAATCTCATTATTGTCTGCTCTCAAACGTTTCTTGGTTGGTTGGGACTACGACAGGAAGTGCGGTTGGGTGGACCTCCCGAGCAAGACTTTGTACGTCGGTCGAAAGAAAGTCATCAGCACGGGAGTGGGCAGTACCGATCTCATTACGGATTTCGGGGAAGGTTGGGGTGTTTTCCTCGGAGTGCGAAGCTTGAGGAGATGGCGAGCATGTATGAGGAGAGGTTGACGAGAAGCCTCACGCCGAAAAAAGGCAAGGGCAAAGGCAAAGGCAAGCAAGAGCAGTGCAGGACGGGCCGAGGGCACGAAACAGGGACAGCGCCGATCGAGTCTGGTTTCACCCCATCCACGGGAGGGGAAACTGCATGTGGTCTGCAAGAATGCACGGCTCAATGGCCCACACAGACTTGCACAGCGAACGGTCGAATTAACGACATTGGAGTGGGACGTCGTGCCGTTCATTGAAACTCGCGCGGAAAATCAAACAGCGGAACTGGAGAGTGGGCATCGTTTACATATGCACCGTGAAGATTACTCTGCATCAGGTGTGGGTGTACTGATACATGCACGGCTGGTTGGCAGCATCCGGTCGGCACGCTCCGTGTCTGATCGAACACTCGGCGTCGACTTGCAGCTTGCGCGACGGAAGGGAAGATTTCGTTTTGTGCTGTTTACATCCCTCATGCGGGATATCCGGCTGAAGCGTACGAGCAGGTGCACCAGACATTGACACGAACAGTTCGTGGTGGCAACGCCGTCCTTGTAGGGGGCGGCGAGGGGGCCAGCGCCTGGGCCGGCCGCCAGCGCGTCAACTGTCCGCGGGCAGGGCGCACGGCAGGTCAACCCTGCGCCGGCCTGGAGGGGTGCCCGGCTGCGGTGTGCGCGAGAAGGCCAGGGGCAGCGCGCGCCGCCCTGGACCCGAAGCGGCTGCAGAGTTCCAGGTGCGGCACTTGCTGAAGACCTGGCCCGTCCCCTCATCCATGACCCCAGCAGCGCAAGTGAGCAGATATGGAAAGGAGAGGGAGGGGGGGTAGCTTCCAAAGCCCCACCCCACTTAAAAAACGAAGCCCAGCCTAATTAACCTTGGGCTCTGGATAAGGTGGGAGGGGGCGTAGCTTTGAAGCCCCCCCCCCTTGGCACGGCAATCTCAGGAGGGGGTAGCTTCAGAAGCCTCCCCCCCCTTTGAAAGGTAAGCCTGGGCTGGCCTTGGGGTCCAGAAAAGGAAGGGGGCGGGGGAGCTTTGAAGCCCCCCCCCCCTTGACATGGCAATCTCAGCTGCGAAAAGGGGGGGAGCTTCCGAAGCCCTCCCCCCTTTGAAAGGAAGCCCGGGCTGGCCTTGGCTCCGAAAAGGAGAGGGGAGGGGAGCTTCCAAGCCACCCTCCCACCCCTAAGCTAGGACCCCCCCCTGGCTCCGAAATGTCCACAAAAGGGGGGAGGGGGGAAGGAGCCTCGAAGCTCCTTTCCCAAGGGAGGGGGGGGGTAGCTTGAAGCTGGGGCCCCCATTTAAGTGAGAAGTGCGCCACAACCGCGCTCTTTCGGAGATAACTCTGGGCAAGTTCTAGCGTTTCTGAGGGCTGTATCGGACGCCGCGGCCGTCTCAGAGCGTTCTGGAACGCTCTGAGAGCGTTCCGAAACGCTATGAAACGATGTATCCCTATCCATCTGCCTCTTACTTATGGCGCTCACAAGCCCTTGCCTTTGACAATACGCTTGCCAGCGTGTCGCCCCCTGCTGGGCCTCGTCAGCACTCGAATGATATCGGCAGCGGCATGAGTCACACGATGCTGCAATGCTATGGCGGACATCGGCAGCAGAATCGGGAAGTCGAATCGGCGGAAATCGGCAGACTACTATGCCTCTATCGAAAAATCGGAGCCCGAACCGGAATCCCGAGTCGAATCGGATCGGAATCGGCAGCCATTGCAATCGAATCGGCTCAAATCGAAGGAATCGAAACGAACCCTGGCTATGGCTCGGACGCGAGGCCTCCTCAGAAGGCGGCGGGACTCCTGAGAAGCCTTCGCGCCTCCTGCGAAGCCTGCTGCGCCTTCGGGGAAGGCCCAGAAGACTTCTTTGAAGGCCCGAGGCCCTCCGAGCCTTCTGAGAAGGCCCGCCCCTTCCCACTGCCCCCCCCCAGGCTGAGGGGCAACGATAGGGGGCCTGGCAGGAGGGAAAATATCGACCTCGAATCGGCGACGCATCGCGAAATCCGTAAATTCCTGGGCAGGTTGGGGCTATCGGGCCCTATCGGCGATCAACGGGCCATTAGGATTATGTTGCTCCCATCGTATTTCAGGACCACATCCCAGAAACAATTTTGAGCAACCAGAAGTATCGAAACAATGTCGAACGAGTATCGGATCCCAGGGCCCGACACGCGAAAACCCTCCAGTTTCGATACTTTCTTGGTGCTCGAAATTCTTTCTGGTAGTCAAGGCTAAAGTACGTTGAAACATCACAACATTAGGAGTGGATGCACCTCCCCCTCCTGTGCCTATCCCCCTCTATCGCTGGCCCTGACAGGCTCGCTGCCGAATGACATGCACAAGCGCCTGCATGCGGCGATCGCTCCACACCATCCCCAGCGCTGGAACGCAAGAGTGGCCCTGGGTACGAGGGAACTTTGGTGCGCTGCTGTTGGGGGGCTGCGGGACTGGACTGGACTGGAAGCGGTGTCTGTGAGGGTGGCCCTCCTACCGCTGGTATCGCAATCACTGAGGAAAAAGGAGCGACAAGGAAAATCGCTGCAACGCGTCACAGAACTCACCGAGCCGAATAAAGCCAAGTCTGCTCTTGCACCCAACACATGTGCAATCCAATCTCTGCGGAGGGACCGAACACAAGCGCGCAAGACGCCACTGCCGCATCGCGCTCGGCGATCGGGGGACCCCCGTAGGACTGCACCTGAAGGTCCACTCGGGCCACTCCGGCGAGGGGTCGCTCTCACGCGTAGGCGAAATGACTGCCGCCTCTGCCGCCCAGTCGTGGCTCCTCCCCCCCCTCCCCGCGCGACCCCCGCGCCGCCCCCGCCACCCCCCAGACGGGCGCCGCCCGCTCCTGGAGCGGCTTCTGGACCTCCTTCGAGGACACAGGCAATGGCATAAGCATATCGAAATTCCGAGGGCCTCTCTCGAGGACACAGGACGCAGACCTCCTTCGAGGACACAGGCATAACAAACAAAACCTGAGATCCGCGCGGAGTTCTTGGTTCGAAGGTCGACGGTTCGAAGGTTCTGGGGTCGAGGCTTGGGGCGTCCCCCCTTTGGAAGACAATATAAATCATAACTTTCGGAGATCCGCGCGGACTTTTTGGATCGGCGCTGGACCCTCTTCTCTGGCTCGCGGAGCGCGCAAGGGGCGGCGCCTCCGGCGCCCATGAGGCCCCAGCGCCGATCCGAGAAATCCGCGCGGACCTCGTAGGCGTTGTTTGATTCTGGGTTTCGACATTGGGCAGAAGGGTGGGGGAGGGGGTGGGGATCTGTGTCTGGGCGGATCTGTGTCTGGGCCGGTGCTAAGTCGATCTGCTTCTGCCGGTCGCGCAAGCAAACTGGGCGTGAGGGGGTCCTGGCCAGTCGCCAGAAGCAGCCGCCAAAAGCAGCCAAGATCTGGTGCATGGAGGGGGGGAGTGGGAGGGCGTGGAGGCCGACGCCGATCGGCGAAACGATCTGTAAAAAACAGCGGCCTCCGAAACAACCAACGGCCTCCGAAATGTATTACGATTATGCCACTCGGCGGCGAACGAGGGGCGAAGTGTGAAGGAGGAGGCCTTCTCAGAAGGCGGCGGGACTTCTGAGAAGACTTCTGGCCTTGTGAGAAATTGTTTGTGTCATCGGGAAGGGTTCGAAAAAACTGCTCGGGAGACTGGGGGGCTTCCAAGCCTTCTGAGAGGGCCCCCGCCCCCTTTTCACCTCCCCACCCCCAGGCTCGCCGCCGAGCCACTATTTTCGGCGGTGGCCAAACCTCCCTTTAGTAAACCTCCCCTGCGTGAAAACGGCCTGGGGCCGAAACCGACGTACCTGGACCCGCAAAAATGACGGCCGCGACGCCCTCTCGCGATCCGAAAACGGCCAATTCCTGATGGGCTCGTTTTCCGCCACCACCACTAGAAGTTGGAGGGGGGAAGGAGGTGGAGGACGAGGAGGAGGAAGAGGTGGAGGAGACCCCCTCCCCCTCCAACTTATCATGGTGGTGGCGGAAAACATGCCCATCGACTCCTCAATCGACGCGTCAGGGTACTCCAGATTTCGTAATAAAGGGAGGGGGGTCTCATTTCGGGGGGGGGTCTCTTCCAGGCTATCTTGGAGGGCCTGGGGGGGTCTGGGGACGATGTTTTGGAGGGTTCCCCCACGGGGGAGGTCTGAAATGGCTTGTCTTGGCGGGTCCAGACCCCCTCCCTTTTATTACGAAATCTGGAGTAGGAGGTCTGTCAACCTCCGAGGTTTAGGGGGCCACGTGCGAACCCTACCCCTACCCCCCACGATTTCTGAGGGGGAGGGTGGGGTTCACTTCGCTCGGGAGCTCCCGCACGAAGTGAACCCCACCCTCCCTCTCAGAAATCGTGGGGGGTAGGGGTAGGGTTCGCACGTGGCCCCCTAAGGCTTGCTTCCCGGCTCCTGGCGTCGCCCGAGGCGCTGCTCCTGGAGCTGGCGCTGCTCCTCGACCGCTTCCTCGCCGAGGGCGGCCTGCGCCTCGCGCTCCGGGCGCGGGCTGCCGTGCTCCAGGCGCGCACGAGGCACAAGGAGCGGGCGGGGGGGAAGCGCGGGGAGGAGGAGGAGGAGGAGGAGGAGGAGGAGGAGGAGGCGAGGGGGGAGGGAGAGGCTCAGATTCGGCGACCAGCGCGCGGGGGGGAAGCGAGAGGGGGCGGGCCTTGTCAGAGAAAACCTCTCGGAAGTCCCCTGGCTTTCTGCGAGGTTTTCTGGGCTTCCCCGAAGACCAAAAAAACTTCTTAGACGGCCGGAGAGCTTCTGAGAAGCCCCGCCACCTTCTGAGCAGGCCTCCTCCTTCACACTTCCCCCTAGCTCGCCGCCGGTATGCGTTCCTATTCGCATGTTTCTATTGCCCAGAACCCCCCCACCCCCACCCTAAACCGGACCCTCCCCCAAGGACGCCCCGGACGCCCTTTCGGACGTCTCGGAGGCCCCCAGGACGCCCTTGGAAAAGGTCTGCTGGCCCTTCCGGGCCTCCCAGTGCGCATTGCCGGGCTTTGCGAGCAGACTCAAAGTAATGAGAGGTGTCATCGGAGAGGCGCAAGAGAGACCCAAGACAGCACACTAGAGCGCTCCAAGAGGAACCTCGATGGTCCGAAGACGGCCCACGAGGCCCCCAAAACGCCCCAAGAGGCCGCCAAGAGAGCCCCCAAGAAGCAAACATCCTCCCATCAACAATCAAAGATTAAACATTGCATTTCTGGGACTTCCCCGGGGTCCTTTTGGAACTCTCTTAGGCCGTCTTGGGGCCCTTTTGGGCCGTCCCGGGACCCTATTGGGCCATCTTGGCGGGCTTGGGCAGTTATGGGGCCCTCTGGGGGCCCTCCAGGGTCCCCATGGGTACCTCCTGTGGCCCTCTTGGGGCTCTCTTGGGAACCTTTTGGGACCCTCATGGGCCTCTCTTAGGCCGTCTTAGGGCTCTCTTGGGCCGCCTTGACGCCCTCTTGGGCCGTCTTGGGGGCCCTCTGGGGCCGTCATGGTGCGGTCTTGGGGGCCACCTGGGCTGTTTTGCACGCTGTGAAGACCAAAGAAGCGAATATGCAAAAAACGCACGTTTTTCTAAGGGAATGGGGACGATGTTTGCCTCTTGGCGGTCCCCTTTGGAGGTTTCTTAGGGCCTCTTTGGGGCCTCTTGGGTTGTCTTGAAGCCACATTGGGCCCTCTTGGAGCGCTCTTAGGCCGTCTTTGGGCCCTCTTGGACCTCTCCGACGCCGTCTGGAAGGTATCTAGGCCGCACTTGGGGCTGTCTCGGGCCGTCTTGGGGGCCTCGTAGGCTCTTGGAACTGACCTGGGCCATCTTGGGCCGAAAACTGGGGGTGGACCTGCCTACCCCCCCACACCCACCCTTGTTATGTCTCCCGGCTAGCGGATCGCGACGCTTCGCGCGCTTTCCGTCATCTGGTGAGACTTCGTGGCCCTGGCCATGACATCCACTCTTCCCCAGTCACCACCCCTTCTCTTAGACGCTCCCGAAGATGGAAGCATCCCGCAGCCGCCGGCCAGGTGGCCGGCCGGGGCGCGCGGCCATGACCAGGGCGCGTGGGGCGGCGCCTCGCCGCGGGCGGCGACTTCGAGCGGCGCGGGGAAGCGGAGCGCACGGACGCCACGTCGGAGGCGGCGGGCTCCTGTCCGAGAGGGAGGGGGGGAGGAGGGGAGGTCATGGAGAGGGGAGGGAGTAAGGGGAAGGACAGAATGAGACGGGGGGAGCAGGAGCGGGAGGAGCAGGAGGAGCAGGCGGAGCAGGAGGGGAGAACAGTGAGGCGGGCAGGGAGGGCAGACTGTGCGGACAGCCGTCTGAAGCCAGCGAGAAGCAGAGACAGGGAGAAGGGGGGACGGACGGTCGGAGGGAATGGAGGGGGGCAGGCGAGGCAGGCGAGGCAGGCGAGGCAGGGGGGGCACAGGCCCAGCCCTGAGCAAATCCGTGCCGCACACACCCACCACCGTGCAGCAGGCATGGAGTGAAGTGTCCTCGGGTCCCTTTGAACTGTTCTCTCGGTCGGCATCGGATAGCGCAAACACTCCTTGAAGGCCACAATGCCCAGGAGTCACAGGCGTTCCCAGGTGCTCTTGGGGATCGTCGCGTGACTTTTCCAGAAGCCCCAGGACTTTGAAAAGGATTATATCTCCAATGTTCTCACCTCAGGAGGGGAGAACCCGAACTGACCAGTCGAGACCTGTTGTGCCGAGATGCCCGTCAAGACCGCCAAGAAAGTTCAGAGACGCGCCCGGAGGCGACAAAGAGGCTCAGAGAGGCCTCCAAGAGGTCCTCAATAGGCCCCTAAGAAGCCCACAAGAGATGTTTCAACAGACCCCGATAAGCATCCAAGAAGACTCTGATCCAGGCAATGTGGCTGGATGGGCCGAAGGCCATTAGGTATCACATAGTTTCTCACCCTCCATGTTCCAAAAGCATAATGCGCAGTGGATTGAAAGAAAACACGCGCGCTGGCATTGCGTCTTATATCCCTCATGTCATGCTCTCATCCTCCGATGTTCAATATCCGACCTTCGATATCCCTTATGTTGGTACACCATATGCCGTAACCCATACTTACGTCGTACGTCCTGCATCCTGTCCTAATTTGGAGGCGGCCGGGGGGTCTGAGCTGAATGGGCCCCGGAAAGAATCTACAATTGAGGAGGATACAAAAAATCCGTTCAAAATCGGTCCCTGGACCTCTGCTGGGGTCCATCTGATGCAATGGTTCACCCCGGGATCCAATTTGATGGTCCTGGAGCCCACAAGCGGCTGCCGGAAACCGGAAACAACAAAAAACAAAAACCTCCTCGAACCCAGAATCTCGAACCTCGCACCCCCCGTTCTTGCTGGCTGGAACCAGTGCTGGGCCACCTCAGACCCCAAGCTGACTCCAATGCCCCGTGCTATCCCCTGGTCCTTTTGCATCTCCGCCTATAACCGCAATAGGTCTTCAGAACCCCACCCCCTCAATAGTTGGAAGCTAATTGTCTCTTCAGCGACCTGATTGACGGACTGGGGCCCAAAAACTAATGCAAAATAGTTCCTCCGCGAGGAGGAGCAGGAAAAGGAGGACGAGGTGGAGGGCGGGAGGGAGGACAGGGAGAAGGACCAAGAGGAGGAGGAGGAAAAGGAGGAAGGGGAGGAACAGCAGGAGCAGGAGGAGCAGAGCAAAGAAAATTACCATGAAGCCCCTGTCAAGCTAACGACCTCGGAGCCGGAAAAAACGGCACTACAGGTTTCTTCGAAACCAGACGTTTCACGATTCGAGCCCCCCTAAAGCTCACAGCACGCAAACTGGCTTGGTCGATGGGCACCCGTATGGATGCGCAGCCCTGAGCGGGGGCCCGCACGTCAGGCGCAACGACCTCTTCCCGCCCCACGCCCGCCAGAGCACACACCCCGCCTCCCCCTCCCAGGCTGCCGGCCGCCACGGCCACGATTCGAAGGCATACTAATGACTGGAATCCCAGGAACACCAACTACTGCGAGACCTTCTGGATGAAAAACTGGGGGCGACTTACAGCCCGATCTATGTCCTCACGGGTCGGTCGACCAGCTGCTACAAAAGATGTCTAGGGGGAAAGGATTCTTGGGCATAGTCACAATGGGGGGGTCTCCGAAGCGACTTTTCGAAAATCGTGCAAGTCATTGGTCCCGACAGCCAGGACAACAGCTTAAGCCAACAGGACACTGGACAACGGCGACGGGCACAACCAGATCGATCCGAATGGGCAAAGACACAGCTAAGACAGCAGCGAGAAAGAAAGGGACGAGCACGTGCAACCCGACAATCCAAACCAGAGCGAAGGACACGCCAGGGCGGAAATAGCGTACCAAACAAGTTTTTGGCACGCTATTTCCCCCCCGCCCCTCCTGGGCGCCATGTGCCCGAAGCATCTTTACCCAACTTCGGCCCAACAGGGCCAATATGATCAGATGTTCTGGTAGTAGACGTGCCACTCCTAGTAATGGCTCCAAGGAGCGTCTTGGGCTCGAGGACCCCGGAAAAAAACCCGGCGGCAATATCTGCGGCGTCATTGAAGTAGGTGATGATGTCCCTACCGTCGACGTCGGCTCTATGAGGCACGCCTCCGTAGTGACTGTCGGGATGGTATTCTGACTCACCATCCGCGCATGAATCTTCTGCGATCACCTCTTGCGAGCGCACGTCCAAGGTCGCGCGGTACCTGACAGCCCGGAGCGGGGGGGCACCCGCTGACTCGGGGTCTGTCAAGTAAGACTTCGCGTTAGCCTCCACACAAGCCCATCGCTCTAACTCCACAGGGTGGGCGGGGACTGCCTCGTCTACTTGACCCAGAGCCTCTCTCCCCCCCACGTTGAGATACGGTATCTTGTCGCCCACCGTCAGGTCCAGCCCCATGCCGTTGGGCAGGCGAAGATACGGCGTTTTGCCCTTCCTCCAGCAGAAGCTATAGCCGCTACACCCATGCAAAGTTCGCCCACGGATATCACGCTCGGCGCTCCAGGCATGACGATCGCGTCGAACTTTCCACTCATCATCAGCCGGTCGCAGGCCACCATCACGGTTCCGAGAGCGCTGGAGAGCCCTCCTGCCGTGTTGCGTCATCGGAACCTTCAGTTCCTTCATCTGCCCGATGGCGCCTGCGTTCTGAATATACTTGAGAGCGATGAGGTTGGATCCGCAGCCAGCGGCGATGATGAAGCGCGTCGATCCTGGCTTCACAGCTCCGTTGCTCCCCCGTGCTGATTTCCTTTGACTGTGCCGATTTCCAGACGCAGCGTCGGCATGGCCTTCGCTAACATCGTTGGCGGATCCGCCCTCTGACGTGGGCTCTTGCTCCCAATCCAGCCACAGCCTCCGTGCCTCGTGCTCCAGCTCGCTCGCGTCGTCGTTGGCGAACTGCTGATGCACTCGGGTAATCTTGTCACGCCAATTCCTCCACTTGCTCGGGAAACTGAATGGGTCGCCGTGCCTCGCGACGATCGGCATCGGCTCTTCCTTCCTCAGCTCCCGCAGCGCCCATGGCGTGGGGGTGCGCGCAGACGGGTGAAACTTCACCTCTCTGTTCTTGACGGCAGCCTTCGGCCGCCTCCTTTTATTGCCCCCAGCGTCATGGCGCAGCGAGCTCTGCTCGGGCTTCCTCGACTTGAGCAGGTCTAGCGCCCCCATCAGGATACGATAGAATCCCGCCGGCTATCGTGCGCCTCAGCATCCTGACACGGGAATTTTCGCCGGGCTCTGCGACGACTGAGGGGCGGCGAGCGTCTAGAGGGCCCGCTCCCTGTAGCACATTGGTCGAATGGCATTGGCTAAGCGCTTCGTTTGACAATGATTTTACAGAGCTGGCCAGCTGCTCCTGCGGCATCGCTCGGGATCGTGACCCGGCGAATGGCACAGCTGAGGCGGCCTGCTGCACCTCCGTCGCGGGGACCGCACAAGATTCTCCCGGGGCAATCCCCGCCAGGGCGGCGCCAGCACCACGGGTGCTGCACGCCGCCCCCCCGGATCAAGGATGCCTGGAGGCGTCGGCCGCGCGCCGGCACTTGTCTCCCAAAGGCATGTTTGACCGCCCAGGTGGTACCGGCACGTTGCCTTGGCCTTGCCTTTCTGCTCGCTTATTTTGCCGCCCTGCGCTTTCCCGCCGTCAGGCGCGGGGGCGGCCGACTGCTTCGAAGCCTGCGCGTTCTTCTCAGCTGCGGCCGTCTGCTCCGCGTTCCGGCTGCAAGGAAGACCCTCGCCGGCCTTCTGCAGGTTCTGCTCCCGGATGTCCCGCTCCATCTTACCCTTCTTCGTGAGCGGGCGGCGCTCGCGACCGCGCGAGCCGTCGCAGTCCTGGGGGCCCCGGCTGAACGCATAGCAAGCCTTGCGTTTGTTGTTCGGCGGCGGGTTGCTGTTACCACCCCCGCCCTGCTTCTTGGACCAGTCAGCCTTTCCGCCATTACTGTCATTTTTGCCCTTACATGGCCCTTTGCTGTCTCCTTTACCTTTGCCCTTGGAGTCGGCTTTGCCCCCCCTGCCTCCATGGGTGGGCCCTGCCTGGGCTTGTTCGCGCTGCTGTTCTGCGCGGGCGTCGCCTCTCTGGGACGCAGGCATTGGCAGTCATCCCGAGTGCATGGGCGCGCGCCTTTGAGCCAGCGTCGGCATACGACGGCCTTCTTAAGCTGGCCGTCCTTCATGGCGATCGAGCCCATACCTCCATCGCCGCCCTTGCCAGCTACAGATCTCACCCCGCGTTTGTTGACATGCTGCTTCTGGGCCCTGCGCCCCCCCCCCCCACACGCACACACACACACACACACACACACGCACACACGCACACACACACGGACACACACACGGCCCCCCAGCATCTGCCTAGCGATCTGACCCAACAGCCACTCATATGACTTCATGCCCCTGTCGCACTCGTCATTGCTATGGTCGTACATGACGAGAGTCATCTGCACGCAGGTGCATCTCCTCATCTGCTTGTAGAAGTGGTTTTGGATCGAGGGCCTGAAGAACTTGCGAGGCCGCTCCATCTCCCGCGTCACTCGCATCCATGCAAGTGGTAGAGGTCATTGCGGGCCTCCTGTCCTGCACCCTTGATCTGGATCGCCATGAGGTCCTCGTAGGTGTACAGCTGTCCGTGGTCCTCGCGCGTGGTAGCGTGTATCTAAATGATACGGAGAATCGACCTACCTGTTAACAGCTGTCCTTTCTTCAGATTATTCGTGTCCGCGCGGTCGACCCCGTTGGCTAGATGGCGGAGCGCATGAGAGGAATTGGGGTCTCTCTGGATTGTCGTCAGCTTCGCTATGAGGTCAGCTGCGATTCGCACGTCGAGATTCCCCAAAAGCGGGCCAGGGTCTTCGAGCTTCTCGGCCTTCACCGCCTTGGGCTCGAAGGCCTCGATTACCCACTTCGACGCGGAGACGTGGTTTTGCAGGGAAAACGAGCCCACCGCCCCGATGACTGATTTCTTCCACGTTCGGAAGCTTCCAGCATCAGGCAGGGGATCAAGCGTGACCTCGTCGATCCTGTCCGCCGCTGCCCATGGGGCAAGGGGTGGAATCATTCCCCCGCACTCTGGAATTCCCAATCCGCCCCCTCTTCCAGGCGGGCCCGGTGGTGGTGGGCCACCACCCCCTGGATGGCCTTGATCGGGTCCCTGAGCAGCGGCGTAGCGCCCTGTCCTCTCGTCGGCGGCCTCCTCGTCTTCTTCATATTCCGTCTCGTCTTCCTATTCATCGTCAGACTCTTCCTCGTCGGAGTCTCCTTCATCGCTCGACTCGTAGTCGTCGCCCTCGCAGTCATCGTCACCATCGTTACCAGGATCGTCGCCTCCAGGCGCACCGCTGGCGCCGCCCTTCTCCCCACTCAGCCTTCCACCCCCGCCTTCGGCATGGCCTTGGTGGGGCGGCATGTCAGCGACGCATGCAAGGTGCCCCGCTGGGGCCGTCGTCTTCATTGGCTGGGCAGGCGGCGCGCGCCCTGGAAAAGAGTTTGTCACAGGCTCTTCCCTTTTTCTTCCTTTTCTGCTCTTCCCTCAGCGCCTACGCCTCACTCGGCCCGGTGCTCGCGGTGATATTGTTCTGCCTTGTTTGCGCTGAGTTCTGATAATTTTATCAGCGCCTCGGCCTTCTTTCGCATCTCGTTCGCTTGAGTCTGCGCTTCTTCTTCTTCTTCTAGTTTCATCACGCAGTGCTCTGCAGCTTCTTCGAGTTCTCGGACACGACGGGCGGCCCCGGCTTCCGCCTGGGCCCCGATCTCGTCTCTGGACCGAGCGTGCTCTTCCTCCTCTCGCATTATTCTCATCATCTGGGCATCTGTTTCCTCCTCGCTGCCTTATCAGTGATTCTTCGTGGTCACGAGCTCTGTCTTGCTCGCACTGGTGGCAACGCTTCGCTACCCAATCGAAATGCAGCTCACAGAACGGTCTTTCGCACCTCTGGCATCTGCGTGGGGCATCGGGGGCGTTGCAGATGAAGCATCGCCTCATGTCGGTCATGGCCGGTCTGGATCGGGAGCCTTCCCGCTGACTGGCGGCTCCTCCGGAAGATCGGACCTGCGTAGCTGTCGCCGACACTGCCCTTCTGACCGTGCTTGCCATGCCCTGCAGGCCGTCTTGCACAAGGTGCCTGCTGCCGGTAATTAACTGATCTCGCGTTGGGCCTCCAACTCGCGCATGGTCATGACAGCTTCCTTCTGGAATTGATGCTTCGCCGCCTCCACTCCCAGATGAGCTTGTACCTCAGCGTTCTGCATGGCTCGAATTGCTTAATCTGTTCCGTTCCTCGCAATGGCATGGCCAGGCCGAGACGTCGCCGCGGCCCCCTGAGCGCGATGGCGCATGAACCTCAGCTCAGCCTCTCGGCGGGAGGCCGATTCGCGTTCAGCGAGCGCCTCGACTCGAGCCCGGTGAAAAGACTCCGCTTCCCCGCTGCCCCCCCCCCCCCGGATTGCCGTCGCAGTCTCCGAAGCACGGTTGAGCTCGGCGAATACCTTCGCAACTCCAGCTTGCGACGAACGGGCCTCGGCCTCCAGCTGTCGTTGCTTAGTCCGCGCGGCTCGCAGAGATGACATGGCCATTTCTTGAACATCGACAGTCCTCCCCCCCAAGCGGCGCTTCTCAGCGATCGACTTCTCGGCGACCTGTTCCGCCTTAGAGACAGTTTGCTCATGGAGCGCACTGGCCTCCTCTTGCTTCAGACGAGTACTATTATCGAGCTGAGTCGCTCTGTCTCGAGCCCCCCAAATGGCTTGACGCGCCTGTTCAGCTACAGCACGTTAAAGTATCGCCTGTTCTTCGGCCGCGCGATCCGCCGAGAGCGCAGCCGCATGGAGGATTGCTTTCTCCTTTCTTTCTTTCTGAGTAATATCCTGCATGTCTTGTTCAGCCCTCTGCGCGATCATTTCGGTATGTTTCCTCCGATTTGTTTCCATGTCGATCGTCATTGCCCGCGTGGCGACGATCTCAGAAATGCGCTCTTGCTCTCTTTGCTGCTGTTTCTCTTCGCGCTGCTGCTCCCATTCGTGGTTCTTGAGAGCGAAGCAACCGTGCAACTTCGGGGGGGCGGAGTCATGGCGCAGGCAATTTAAGTTGCACAGCGAAAACTGGAGTGAGCACCCCTGGCACACTGGCTTCCTGCACGGGTCGTCGTTGAAAGCGCGGCCAGGGCAGCAGCTCTCAGGACCGCCCGCGCAGTTCGGCCCCCAGTTGGCGCAGGTTCCTCAATGAGATACCTGGATGTAGACGATCGCGAGATAGACGAGCCAGGTCGAGAACTTCTCGGGGTGGATCCGGGGTCACCTTTTCCCGACCTTGACCTCTGGGAGACCGACATCGGCGACTGGAACATTGTCTCCCCCTGCCCCAGTTTCCCGAGATCGGGCCGGGTGCATCGCGGATGCCCGGCCCACCAGATTCGTTCTTAGGACGATTCTCGCAAGGCGACACTTTAATATCGACTGGATTTTCTCTGGGGGTCTTGCCGATTGCCGAGGAACGACTCCATAGCGGGCCCCCCGGACGGTGGTCCCGAGGCCCCCGGCTGCTCTTCACTTTCTTCCCAGATCGATCCCCCCGTCGGATTTTGGACATGGCCCGCAGTCTCTTCACCGCGTGTCCTTTCGAGCATAGACGTCTCGATCGTTCCTGATGAGCTTGACGCGGAGAACGTGTCTGCCCTGAGTTCATGGGTGTTCTCCACCCCTTCTTCGCCCGACGAGCTGGAGTGGATCACGCAAGCCTGGGCGACGTTGTCCGCGAGGGGGTTGCGGGGGCGGCTCTTGCCCCCGCACCGCTCGCCCTCCTCGTCGGAGTCGCCGCCGGGCACAGGCGCGTCTCGCCTGCCGCGGTCGACGGGCATGCCGTCTAACATAATATTGTCTTGGATGCGTGGGGAAGTCAAGGGTGGCGGTCCTTCGACTTGAAACTCATGATGACTTTGTTTTGATGAGCCAAAGTCCCTTCCCGCATTCGCTATTTCATGCGAGGTGGGTGTCTTTTGGGCCCAAACGCGACTGACATTGTCGGTCATCCTTGGATCAGCAATTTCGGCGGATAACCCATCTTTACCAAACTTAGGCCCAACAGGGCCAATATGATCAGGATGTTCTGGCAGTAGAAGTGGCACCCCTAGTAGCGGCTCCAAGGAAACTTCTTGGGCTCGAGGACCCCCGAGAGACCATGGCGGCAATTTATACGGCGTCAGCCGTTGAAGTATGAGGTTCGACTGTCTGATAAGCGGATAAGAAAAAGAGATGCTGCGTTGCCGCGCGCTTTTTACCTCCGATCCCAAACAGCTAGAGATCAATCAACATGCTGATCGGGGAAAGATAATAAGGCTCATAGACGGCGGCAGGAGACGCGCGGCAACGACTCCAAGACATACCACGCCTCCAGCGAGGCACAATCGAACTCTGTAAACTATTGTTCGTAATACCCCACCTGACATTGCTATGAGATTACCCTGTCTTTTCCTGGGCTATATAACATGCTATGCACCATTGCCATCTACTCTTCTCGCAAACGCGGACACGCTCTTCTACCGCATGCCAGTCTGCAACAACAGCTACACATTTACACGCGCGCAGCGCCCCTACCTCACCTCACGGGGGGGATCCCCGGTCTGCGTCAGCAAGTGCCTGAACGGCGAAAAGGACAGCACTCTCGAACGACTGCACACGGCGACCTCCCAGGCCAAGTCGCCACAATCAACTTTCGAGTCCAAAGCGGCTAAATAGCGGCACTCGCCGCAACGCCACAGAATGCACGGGGCCTGGCCCAGTGAGGCGGTTGCTTGTCGACGCGTCGTTTCACCTTGATCCTTCTGCTGCCCCCTCGCCCCCCCCCCCCCAGGCCCCCCCTCCAAAGCCCCCAGGCGCACCTCGCCATTCGCCCCCCCCCCCCCCCCCCCCCCCCAAGCGATTAAGCAACGCCCCTGGCCAGGCTGAGACCCTAACCCCGAAGAGCTCGCACGGCAGCTGTCGTCTGCGCCGCCGCCCCCAATCGCGCGACCCGATCCCACCGACCTGGATGCAACGTCGGCCACTCCGCCACCCCTGCCCCCCCCCCCCCCCCCCCCCCCCCGCAATGCGGGCCGAACTGGCATTCATCCATTTCGGAGGGGCCCCTAGCGAAGCCAGCGGGCAACGTAGGCACTAGCGCACACAGAGGGCCACTGTGACTACCCCAAGCCTGCTGAAACGACCCAGCTGCACGATCTAAATCCAAGCCTCTGGCGCAGCCTGGCGGCGACGATCCCGAAGTTGCAAGGGGCGTCGCTCACGCTGGGGCCGCGCGGATCGACGCGCAAAGTCCACGCGCGCATCGGGAGGGCCGCCAGCGCCCTCTCGTCGGAGCCGCGGGCGACGGACCGCTCGGAGATGCGAGAGCGACCAGGCACGTGCGCGCACCAAGCGCGGCGCTTGATGGAGCGCCAGATGGATCTCCCAGGCGGCTTCCGCCTGCTCGCATCTTGCTGCGAGATCGTCCACCAGATATCCTTCTGCGGTGGTGGTGGTCCGCTGCCAGGTCCACCAGCCTTTGCTTTTGCCTTCGCCTTGGCCTTCGCGGCCGCCTTCATTGCGACCCGCTTGGCCTGGTAGACCCCCTGGTACAAATTCACATCGCACTCCTCCTTCTTCGCGGTCTGGACTGCGGCCCTGACGTCCTCATGGTCACGGGCGGACAAGGTGTCGATGCCCTCGTCGATCTCGGCAAGCATCGCAGCCTTGCGCGAGTCCACGCCCCTGACCCCGATGCGCTGCTTGACGATGTCCAAGGCGCTCTATACGCCGACGTTGAGGACCTTCATGACCAGCTGCAAGAGGGAGTCGAACATGGTCGACTGCGTATCCAAGCCCATCGCGCTCGCGATGTCGTCCACGGCGCCTGCGCCCAGGGCCCAGAGGGCCTCGAGGGCCGCTAGCTGCATGAGTGGCAGTGGGGCCCCAGTCTCAACCATCGCGATGCCGAGGCAAGGCGCTCTGAAGAAGTTCTCGGGATCTTGCTCGAAGAAGTGCAGGGGGGCTAACGAACTGGACGGGCGTGGCCTGGACAGCTTCGGCATCAGCGACGACGATCAGTTGGGCCTCCGTGGCGGGGTCGGGCAAAAAGGCGTCGAGGGCGGGCCTGCCTGGCACGCTGACCTTCTGTCTAAACATCGGCCACGCCAGCGCAAAGGACTTGTCGCAGAAGCCCAGCGCCAAAAAGGAAGCGCCCTGCTTGTCGGCGGCCACGGGGTTCACCTGAAACGCAGACTTGTGCTTGATGCTAAACAGGCTGGGCAATGTCGAAACGCCCGCCATCTTGGAGAAGTCGGCCTCGCACGCCCAGAGCACGGCGAGCCCCCCCCCCCCCTTGCGCCGACAAGCCATCCGACGTAGGAGACCACCATGTCTGCGGCGTCGTCCGTCGAAGCCTTCGTAAGTTTCTGGCAGTCCAAGGTTCGCAGGCTCTTGTAACAGTGGAAAACATTATGCTTCAGCACCGTCGACTTCTTCGCCCCCATGGTGCCGGGGAGCGCCCGCCAGAACTCACGCATGCATCCGAGGATCTTAGATGACCAAAGCGTGCGAGGGATGAACTCTGGCGTCCTGAAGCGCTTGCCCACGAGCTTCGACCTGTTGTTCCTGGCAATGTTGACGGCGTCCTCGCACGGCAAGCTCGACTTCACGCCCCTCGACCTCCTGTGGGCAAGGTCGACGATGGGCTGAGTCGGCTCCCAGTTCACCTGGGACCGAGGAGGGACAGGCGTTGTCCTGGCCCGCTTGGGGAGGTGGCCAGGGGGGAAGACGGCGTGCCAAACTCCTGCTCGCCCTCCCCTTCGGCCTCGGGAAAGACAGAAGCGGGGGTGAGCACGTCGACCCCGCGGCCCCCCAAAGGACCGCCCCAGCTCCGCCCGCTCCCAGGACGACGCCAGATCTCTCACCTGGCCCCCTTGCACCACTAGGGCGCCTGCAACGCAACTACGGCTTTAATGGAAGACGCTGGCGCCGCTGATTTTAATGCCGGCTGGGGGAGGCCCACGCATTCTAAGCCGGCTGCGGATTTGGCCCGGTGCCCAGAACTCCCCACACACACACACAAGCGCATTCCTAAGCCCACCTGTGCATTTCCAGGCCGACCCCCCCCCCCCCTGCGCCCTCGCCCTTCCCTGGGACCCCCTCCTGCCCCATCGCCATATGTCAAATCCTTTTCTCCCCCGAGGGGCAGCGATTGAAAATGAGCAGAAATCGCAATTGACAGAACCCCCCTTTAAGGGCCCTGGGGGGGGGGGGCGGGGGGGGGGGGCAGAAACACATGCTCGAAGCTTCGCACTGCGGCCCCCCGACCCCCAAAGCTAGACACGCAAAGGCCCGCTTGGAAAAAATGCATCTACAATGACCAGGCACCCTAGCATCCAGCCCCGACCTACCCCAAGATCCAAACGCCAAGCCTGAGGGCCACGAAGCCCAGCCAAGAACTGCTGGACCGACACCTTGCGGAAGTTGGACCTCCTGGCGATGATCTTCATGTCCTCAGTCTTGTACTCGTACTTCTCGAACTTCTCCCAGATGTCAAAGTCACGCTTGAACTCGTCGATGGTCGCCTGGCCGAGCCCCTGGGAACCAGCTAACTTCGCAAACATGCCAGGCCACTGGTGCGTGAACGTCATGCCCCACTTCATGCGAGAAGCTGCTAGCGAAAAAGTAAAGGCCCCGATGAGGTCGGCCAGTTCGTCCTCCAGGCCGACGCCCTCGTCGGGGCAGATCCAAATATTGGCGGCATCGGCGACGAATCCCGCGTCGATGAGCAGCGTTGAGTTGCGAAGCTCGGCGACGATCTGGCCCAAATGCTCCCCGAACTTGCCGTCGACGACTTGCTCCTTCATCCATGCCCTATTGCCCTCGGAACTACGCAGCGTCTTGTTCCGGCACTTGCGCCACTCGAGCAAGTGCCCCATCGCGCCCGACACCATCGTGAGAAGGCACCTGTTGGAGTCATCCGAGAGAACGTGGACGCTCACGGCCACTGCGTTCTGGCACATGTTCCTGACCATTGTCCTCGAAGGTGATATTGTTGCCATCCGTTGCGCCCTGGCCCCCGTCTGCCCCGTTCGCGTCGGATTTGAGCTTGAGTCGTCGGAGGCGTGCCTATCCTTTGAGGTAGTCATGCCCGATCGCCAGGGTAGTGCGCCCGAAGCGACCAACCTCCGTCCAAGACACGTGCTTCTTGGGCATCGCTGACAACGACATGAAGCGAGCGCGCGCGCCGCGGTGCCCCTCCTTGACAAACCACTGCCGCTTCTTGAGCAGCCCCCAAACTTGCGGCTCCAAGGGTTGGTCCGCGACGAAGTCGTGGCCGCGGCGCTCGAAGCAGCGGGCCAAGTCAGGTAGCATCGACGAGAACAACGCTGCCCCCCCCCCCCCCCAGCCCTTCCTGATGACCTTTTCGCAAGCAACCCCGCAGCTCAGACGTCCGCCGGTCGTCTTTGTTCGGCCCGAAAGGCAAAGCTTGGCATCCACCACGCTGCGAGTGGCTCCGCGGCTGCAGTCCGTGAACAAGTCGCAGTTCAGCTCGCGCGTCCTCTCCAAACCCATATCCTCGGATGCCGCCAGAACCCCATATCGCCACGCATGCCAAGGTGAGGCCGCTCCTTCCAGTTCGTCACGCCCCACTTCGGGCCCTCCACGTCGCGCCCGAAGAACGCCAGACCCCCCGCGGGAGCGTTCGTCCCGAACTGCGCGTCTAAGTCTAGGTTCATGCACCAGTGCTTCGACGCCAGGCCGACGAGAGTCGTCTGTCCCCACCCTCCGCGGTCGCCCCCAGTATAACGCGATGCCCAGCTCTTCAGGTTCAACTGGTCCACTGTCAGGCCCTCTCCCTCAGCCTCCGCTCGCTTCCGTCTGGCGGCGCCCGATGCCCCCGACAGGTCGGTCTCGTCGTCCTCCTCTGTCCGGCAATCCACCTCGGGAGACGGAAGCAAGAAGCCAAGGCCCAGGAACTTCGAAGGCCCCAAAAAGCGAACTGACCACCCCAAAACGTTTACACGAGAGAAAATCACGCCCGCCACAAGTCACGATGTCCAAAATGCCGCCCCCTTCTGGGAATATTTTTCTGGGCACAGTCAGACTGGGGAGCGCCCCCAAGACACCCCGCCCCCCCCGCGAGCCAGCCTCGGGGGCTAACCCTAGTCTTAACATCACTAGTTCTCTTGAGGCCTTGGAGGGAGGACAGGTGGCACCATGGGGTTCGCGATCACCGCCAAGTAGTTCCCATTGTGAATATGGGGAACTGCCAGCCTAACCTCCACGCGTCATCCCTCTCAGTGGAGACAAATGACGCCACCCGCCCGACGTAGCGCCTCCTTGCTCGCCTCGACGGCGCCCGCCAGCAATGGGGCCCTTCTCCGTCAAGACCTGCGCGCTGAACTCTCAAGACCTCCCCCCATTATTGCAACCATATCCTCGCTGCTTCGCCGCCCCCTTCCGACCCCCCCCCCCCCCCTCCGCCGTCTGACCCCGAAGTCCTTCTCCCCGCTGGGGTCAGCGCGGGCGGCGGGGGGGGCGCAGGCGGGCGGGGGCCGATTGGATCTAGCGACGGAAGAAGGGCTCATAAGAAGAGGACTTGGCATGGAGGAAATCTGAAAGCACAGCCGACTCCGCCACACGCCCCCCCCCCCCCCCCCCCCCCCCCCCATCGGCGAGGAAGGGGGGGCGACGGAGAAGGGGGGGTGGATGGGGCGGGGTGGGGACACCACAGGAGATGTTCGATGACAGAGGGGCGCAGTCCGCCAGGTCGAACTCGGCAGAGCACCCCATCGCCACTCATCGCCGCCTCTGCAAATGGATCTCTATCTTGCGCGACGCGGTAACGAGCACCTGCGCGGCAAGGCCGAGGAGGGCGGTGGGCGACTTGCAGAGCTCCACGAACTTCGCGATCTTGATGGGGGGCGAACCCACGGTGACCTCACCCGAACTCTTCAGCAACCGCCACAGCAGATGCGCTTTGCCCGCGCGATCTGGCCAGGTCGCGACAGGCCCGATGTTGTCCACGCACGCTACGCCGCCGCTGCAGAAGATGTCCACAGTCCTCATTGGCATCAAGTGGCGGGCGCGAACGCTGCCATTTGCCCTCGCACTTCTGGGCCAGCTCCAGGTTTAAGGACCATGGGCTGGCGGGCCCGATGAAGGCCAGGTCCACCATGCCGTAGAAGAGGGCACGGGCCGCCTCGGCCTGGGCAAGCGTCGGCAGGCCGCACTTGCCACGGGGATGGGCACACCGCGGGAACGCGGTCGCGACGAGGGCGAACGTCGACATCGAGCGATGGGGCAAGCACCTCTCCATGAAAGGGGAGCTAGTTGAGGTTCTTCGTGTCTCCACGGTCGTCGGTGCCAAAGATGATCTGCTTGCTGCGCTCCTCGCCGCCGAGTTCAGCCCGCGCCGCCTGCCACGCGCCCCTCTTCCTGTTGAGCCCGCCGTTGGGATAGCCGCCGTAGCAGTTCAAGCCCAAGAACGGGCACATCGACTGTGCTTACCTGAAAAGCCTCTGGCCAAGGGGCCGCGCCACATCCATCTGGTACACCGTGAATTCCGAGAGCGTCGCGCCCTGCCCAGTGCGACAGCGAGCCGCGCCGCTGTCGAATTCCGACACGCGGATGTCGTGGTCGCACATCCATGGGCCCCGATTCGGCATGGCGACGAGGGCCAAGGCATGCCCCGCGGCTGCGCTTGAAGAGCGCCGCGTTCACGCAGCCGCCGAACTCGCGGGCGCGCGTTGCATCCTGCGCGATGACCTCGCCCTGCGGGCCACATCCCACGAGTGGCCGCGTAGCACCCGCGCTCGAAACGTGAAGCTCAATCTCTCCGAGCAGCGCCTTTCTCTCCCCAGTCACCACACTGCCGACAAAGATGTTCTCCCCGACGACGTCCGCGACGAGGCAGCTGTCGAGAGGGCGCGGGGCGCGCCACGGCGGCGCCGACGTGCCGTCGAGCACGCGCCACGGCACAAGTGCATCTGGCGAACTCCCTTTCCTCCAGCTGGCGAGTCGACATCCAAGTCAAATTGCTCATCGCCCCCAAAGACCTTCGGCTCGACCTCCTCGCCACCCGCGCCCACTGGGCCTGGGGGGCCCGCGTCGGCCAGGCCCTCCGTCGAGCAGCCCAAGAACGACGATGCTCTGAGAGCGCGGACCTCTCGCTCTAAGGCGTGGGCCCACATGGCTACGGATCTAAGACTGGATTGGGGGTGGCACCTCTGCGCCGCGCGGATTTCAACTGGCGCCCCCTCTGCGCGGCCTCAGTCAGCGACCGACATGGCGAGCTTTCCGATTCGCGGGGGGTCGATGGCGGACGCGGTATCCAACGGCGCCTCGACGAACCAGCGAGGCCGCTTGAACGGCAAACGACGCTGCCACGAACCTCCCCACACTCCTCGCCCCCCCCCCCCCCCCCTCCCCACGTGCGCACCGACGATTACGAAAGGACGAGCAGGAACAATGATGAAGGATGATCAGGGCGAAGGAGGAGCAGGATAAGGGATGAGCAGGAGAAATGATGAGCGCGTACAAAGTATGCCAGCGACCATGGCATCGAGCATGAATTGGTCATCAGCAGCCTCTCGTTGTTCAGCTTCGCTGGGGCCATGGATGGGGACCTTGCAACTCGGCGATGCAGAAGGAGCAGCAGCCCCCGCCGCCTTCACAGGCGCGCTGAGCACCACCCCCGCAAATCGCAATCGAATGAAACCAAAGGCACGGCAGCGGCGGAAGCCCAACACACCTGAAGCACAAATTGCCACGGCGAAAAGGAGATGGCGAAGGCAAGGGAACCTATGTGAGGACGGGCGCATTCGGATATGCCGGAGGCTTTCTGAAGCGGCATTGGGCGAGCGCCGCGGGGTAGCCATCTGGGCCGCGGGGAGTGCGAGGCGCCGTAAAGTACCGAAGGGGGCCTCAGGGGGCCGCGCGCGAGCGCGGGGCACATCGGGGAGCTTAGGGGGGCGCAAGGGGGGCCGAGGGAGGGCGCGGGGGAGCGCGGGGGAACGCGCGGGGGCGCAGGAAACCACGCGGGGACCGCACGGGGGCGCAGGGGGCCGCACGGGGGGCGCAGGGGAGCGCAAGGGACCGCAGGGGGGCGCAGGGGGGCGCATGGGGAGCGCAAGGAAGAGCAGGGAGCGCAAGGGAGCGCAGGGGAGCGTAGAGGGCGTAGGGAAGCGCGGGGACGTCGAACCCCACGGCCCTCCCGCTTCCTCCAATGCCTCGGAAGTCTGACCCCTGGCCCCCCGACTAAGAACCCCCCCCCCCCCCCCCCCCCCCCCCCCCCTCCGCATGAACTCTCAACGCCGGGGCATCGCCAACGCCCCCTGTACCTGCAGCCCCCCACGCACCCCTCGCCCCTAACTCCTAACCCCTCTCGCTCATCAGCCCATCGTCCATCATGCCACGGAGCGCCTCCGCCTCCTCGTCATCTTCCTTTATCCCACCCCCCCCCGCCACCACCGCCACCACCACCGCCGCCGCCGCCACCACCACCACCACCGCCACGCACCCCACCCCGCCCCACCCGTTCCCTGACTACATTTGCCCCACCTCATCGTCGCTCGAAAAATGTCGCCCAGAGTGACGATGCACAGAAGTCGGTCACCGTGATGTCACTCGAACGCTGCCTTGCATCATCTGACGCCTATGCCCACTCACTTAGCTGCTTACACCTCCACTGCCTTTACGACGCGTTGGGATCTAAGTACGTCGAGACGACCCTCTCCACCGGCCCGCTCGGCGCTGCGCCCCTCGTCGCCAAAGCCGCGAGCGCCTCGGTCACCGGGGCCACCGCGGAGCCGATTGCCGAGCGGATTCCATCCCGAAGATAAACGCACACTTGTCTTTCTGGCCCTCGAACTGGCGATGGGGACGGACACGGAAGTACAGAACCAAGTCGCAGATGTCGGAGATGCCCCAGAGGCTCAGCAAGTCAGACTTGCTGAGCCTCTCGTCCCAATGCTGCTCTCGCACGTTTTTGTTTGGCACATTCTGCCCGCACCTCCGTCGATGGGCCCCCCTCTTTCTGCCACTTGTTTCGTCGCCCCGTGCTCCAGGACTGCCATGAATAACATGATGCGTGGAGCGCCGCGTTCTTCGCGGTTGTGTTCTCCACGTTCGGCGCAGCTCTTTCTATATATGCGCCCTCCTCGTTGCAGGCCACTCCTCCCGCGACTGCGGCTGCGATCCCCCCCTGGCCTGCGCCCATCTCGTAGCGCAACCAGCACGTCGCCCCGAGGTCTGCGAGCTCTCGATTTCTGACGAAAATGAACCCGCAAATTGCCAGGGTGATTTTGTCGAATGGGACTCGACCTCCTTGGCCGTCCGCCCGTTGATTCTTCTGTATCTTGGAGTCGGGCTGAAATCCGTTTGCAGCGGAGGCGCTGACACCGCTGCGCCCAGCAAGTATCTGGAGAGCCTCGGTTTCCAAGGTAGATCCCCATCGGGCTTCGGTGGTTACACTACGGGAAGCAGATGCAAATGGCGCGATTTCGACCGGAAGATGGCTCCTGAGATGACGCCAAACAGAGAGCGCACCCACCCCAACGACCACACAGCACACGCGTTCGTACGACGGGGCCACGAGCGAATGCAAAGTGCGGGGGCCAAATGCCATACAGTTCCCTTTTCTGCAGCGAACGTAAGAGATGGCGGGCTGCTTTGACGGGCGTCGCAAAATTTTGAAGGCAGTGCATGCACACGTTGCTCGGCGTGAGTAGATGTGCCACACGATGTGGATTATGACAGTGGCGTCGGTGTTCGACTCGTGTGTTGCGGGTACTGAAGACACTCTTGCAGAGTTCCCCATCGAGGTCCATCGGGCACCGTAAGGGCAACGCATCCTCGAAGTGTTCTTCGGCATGTGTTAGGAAACCTGCAGGATATATATATATATATATATATATATATATATATATATATATACCAGGAGGAGGAAGACAGACCGAAAATGTTGACTACGAAGTTTTGTCTGATCCACCCTTTGGAAAAAAAAACTAAAACTTCCGAATCTGCACATAATCACAGGTCACACGAAACATCTCGCACACCTTCGTATGGAATAAGCCTGGAAACTCGATTTAGATCAACTGCAGCCGGTGTTGTCCACAGCGTAACCTGTGCGGTCGGTCTGCCCTCGCATAGCTAGGGCGTTATCGACTCGATGGGCGGCGACCCGAACAGCGTTCCTCCATATGTGCACTCAACGACTGATACCCCTGAACTCTGCGAGTCATCAGCTCTGGCGAGGAGGGGACAAATTTCCAATGTTCAAGTACCTGCTTGTTGGACAACGACGTCACGCGAGAGCTCTCCCACGGCACTGTCTTAGTAGCATAGCTATACGCCCCAGACGAGCCAGGCACACATCCAAGATTACAGCATCCGCACGGAACTCTCCAAGCCACTCAGCAAAACGTTCTGGATGAATCGGGTGAAAAGAATGCGCTTCCATCTCTAAGGAGCTCCCAGACTCCAGGCCCTGCCCAAGGAGAAGAAACCAGAACGAGCGGCAGTACGCTTCCTGGAAATCTCAGCCCTGGCTGAATCTCTCAACTGCAGGGAGGCCCAAGGTACATAGCTCGTTTCTTGAGGGATCCTTGGAGAAGATGTCGGTTTTGT
>CAUYUJ010002525.1:155000-170000 GCA_963575745.1 Prorocentrum cordatum
CTGAGGTAACTGTTGCAAGTGCATCCCCTTCGAACAGGGGGCTTCCAACGACCCGACTAGCATAATCTCGATGACGAACCAGTGCTAACCAATCGAAAAGACGGCGACATGTTCACGTCAACCGACTAAGTCGCATTCGAAAGTTTACTGACCGAGTTGTGCCCCCAAGCAGCCAGCGACGCCAGTGGAGACCTATGTCGGCGAACCCCCCAGCCAGAGGAGGGAGGAAGAGAAGAGCAGGAGGTCCGAGATGTCCTAAGAAGTGGCTTCAGCCCAAACACTGAGTGCGTCACAACCTCTCGGCCATGCTAGCTGAGCTGCGAGCCAGGAAAGAAAGAGTACGAATAGGACAGGAGAAAGAGAAAGAGGTTATGCGCAACAGGGGGAAGGAAGCAGGAATAGGACGCAGAAGGACCTGGTCTAGTACTGTGCGCCCCCCCTTGCAGGCGCAGGAGCGAACCGACCATACAGCACAAACATACTGCAATATTATGTTACCCAGGCGGTGTGGCCAGAGAGAGCCCGCCACCGAGCATACACTAGAAGATGTCTGAGCGCGCGCGTCAGCCCTGAGGGGCCGACGCACACATGGTGCTAGAACACCATCGCGCTCGCTTCGCGAGCGCTCGATTTCTAGTCGGTCCACACGCCCATGGGCACTCGTAGTCCAGTCGCGTCCTCTTCGCTTCTCAAGCTGCTTCGGGGCTGTTTTGCAGGCTTCTGGATTTGGCACCTTGGCCTTAGGGTTTGCATGTTCATCTCAACCGTTGAATCTGCATGAACACCTCAGCCTTAAAAACTGACATGGGCACTCAAATCTGAAAAATCTATATATATATATATATATATATATGTGTGTGTGTGTACTAGAACCATCGCGCGCGCTTCGCGCGCGCGCTCAGGCTCTAACAGGCCCCAGGCCTTGACGAGTTCACTGCTCCACTGAAGTGTTGTACTACAAATGGTTGGAAAACGGGAGGTGAAGAAGCGCCCATGACGCTGAACGCATTATAAGCAGTGAGAAATCCATGCGTGTCAGTCCGCATTCCGGAAGGCTTTCGGGGAAGATGGTTGCGTCGGTGGGGGAAGGCCTGATGAATCGGGTTCCCAGAAGGCCTTCTGGGAACATGGGTTTGGGGGGCGTCTTGGGCCGCCTGTTGCGGCGTGCCGTCGTCGTCGTAATGTCGTCGTCGCCTCTTGGGCGCGCGCCATCGTCATCGGCGTCATCGTCGTTCTCGTCTTCGTCGTTTCGTCGTTTTCGTCGTCGGTTCAAGAAGGCACTTGGGGCAACTTTGTGCGAAACGATCCGCGAAGGGCCGCGAGAAGGCGATCAATCATGTTCCCAGCCAACTTCCCAGACAGCCCTCCAGTAGCGCGATGGTACTTTGGAGCCTCCGGAGACTCTCGGGCCCATGATGAACCATGTCCCCGGAACGCTTTCTGGGGACATGATTTCTTGGGATGTGTTGGGGGGGCTCATGGGGGGTCGTTCCCTGGGGGCTTCTTGGGGGGCCTTTTGAAGCTTCCTGGGGGCCGTCTGGGCGCCTCACGGGGTTTCGTGGGAGCCTCTTGGTGGCCTCCAGGGGCCTTACTGGGGGCCTGCAGGACCAAAGACCTTGAGATTTCGGTTCGCGGTCCCCCTCGGGGCCCCCTCTTGAGGCGCTCTTGGAGCACACTTGGGTGGTCTGGGGGGCCTCCTGGGCCGTTTGGGGGCCCTCCTCGGGGCCCCGCGGGCCGACTTGGAGCGATCTGAAGGGCCTCCGAGGCCGTGAGGGAGCGCCGGGAAGCGGGAGACCTGAGAACGCCAAAATCCTTGAAAAACCCTCTGACGAGAAATTAATGTTGTCTCCCAGGGCCCTCTTGGGGAGCCTCTCTCTTGGGCCGTCTTGGGGCCCTCTTGAGTCCTCTTGGGCCGTCTTGGAGCGGTTGGAGGAGCCTCTTGGGCGGTGCTTTTGCGCCAGAAACACGAAACAGCGAGAATGCAAACAAAACAAAAAAAATGTTGTCCTCTCGGGGCGCTCTTGGGCGGCATCTTAAAGGCCTGCTGGGGCGTCTTGGGGGCCGCCGGGGCAATTTAAAACGCATCGTGCGGCCTCTTGGGGGCTTCGTGGGGCCTCCTGGGGGCTTCCTGGGGGCCTCTTGGGGCCTCTTGCAGCCATCTTGGGGCGGAGAGCTTGATTTTTCAGTTCGCGTTCCCTCTCTTGGGCCTCTCTTGGGGCCTTCTTGGGACCCTCTTGCGCCGTCTTGGGCGTCTCTGAGGCCGTCTCGGGGCTCTCTTGGGCCGTCTTGGGGCCCTCTTGGGGGCCTCTTGGGCCGTCTTGGAGTGGTTTGGAGAGCCTCTTGGGCGGTGCTTTAGCGCTGGAAACACGAAACAGCGAGAATGCAAACAACATTGGAAAAACACACATGACAATCAACGATGTTGCCCTCTCGGGGCGCTCTTGGGCGGCATCTCAAAGGCCTCTTGGGGCGTCTTGGGAGCCTCCGGGTCAATGTAAAACGCAGCGTGCGTCGCCAGAGACCCCCGGACGGCGTCTTGGGGATGTCTCGAGACCGTCTGGGGCCGCGGGGATTGCTGTCTGAGGGCTCCCCGGGGCGATTTTAGGCCTCCCAGAGGCGGGCCTGGGCCCCAGTGCCCACATTTGCGGTCGAGGTTCTGGCCCTCGGCCCCTGGGCCCGGAGCGCCGTGAAATATGCACATGTACATATATATATACACACACGTACATTCATTCATTCATTCATTCATTCATTCATTCATTCATACTACATACATACATACATACATACATACATACATACATACATACATACATACATACAAACATACATACATACATACATACATACATACATACATACATACATACATGCATGCATGCATGCATGCATGCAGACAGACAGACAGACAGACAGACAGACAGACAGACAGACAGACAGACAGACAGACAGACAGACAGACAGACAGACAGACAGACAGACAGACAGACAGACAGACAGACATACGCACATACATAAATGAATATATACATATATATATACATATATATATATATATATGTATTCGCATGTTGGGGTGACACCGAGCCCAGGGCTGCGGAATGATGCGAGACTCCAGCCGCCCTTGCGCGTCTGAAGCCGCAGCGCGCTGGGGACGCCAGCCGACGCCAGAGTTCGAATCCACACGAGGCGGCGGGAGGGCTCCAAGAGGTCCAGGAGACGAGCAGAGGAGGTGGACTCAAAGCCCGCTCCTTCAGCATCTTCACGCCGAGGCCGTACATGCGCTCCAACTGCTCCGCGCCGCCCTCGCCGGACAGAAACCTGCCCGCTAAAGGGAGCCAAAAGGAGCGCCACATCCAGGAGACGGGCAGCGAGCCTGGCAGAGCAAGCAGCAGTCCAGACTGTTGAAGTCTGGCTGTTCGGGCGCACTGCCCTCGCAAGGCCTGCAGTTGGGCGAGAAGACCGGGGGCCCAAAGCAAATGTGCGGAGGAGCACGGCTGCAAAGGCCCCTTCTGGCATCAGCGCCAGAAATCGCCCAACTCACGTAACAGGGACATCAGAGACGGGGCCCAGGGACACACTAATAAATAGACACAAATCCCAGGATTCCCTTACGCTTCCATATTTTCTGGACTTCCGTCTTCCCCCCACTTCCCCTATGTTCCCATATTTTCCTGGGAATCGACGATTCTTTGTGCTGTGTGTGTTATTCTCTCCTGAATCCCACCAGCCCCCTGGGCGTACTGTGGTCTAGGAAGGTTCCTCTTCCAAACCCCCTCCTCTCCTTTGGGGAGGGGCTTACCCCTTCCCCCTACCCCCTCCCCTGGACCTGGACGGGGCGCCCGACGAGGTGTCAGAGGGTAGTCTTTCGCCCCAGACGACTCCAGAGGGCCTCAGATCAGAGAGCCCAAGATGACCCCCAAGATGGCTCAAGATAGCCCAAGAGGCCTCAAGTCGGCGGCTCCCAAGATGCTCCAAAAATCCCCAAGAATGCTCCAAGACGGCTCCAAGACGCATCCGAGACATCCAAGGAGGCCGCCAAGAAGCCAATATCCTAACAAAACCAAAAGAAAATCAATGATGTTTGCTTTCTCGCCTTTGCGCTTCCGCTGGCCATCCGAGGCGGCCTCAAGATGGCTCCAAGATGTCCCACGAGGGCCCCAGGAGAGACCCAAGAGAGCACCAAGACGGCCCCAAGAGCGCCCAATAGCGTTCCAAGAGCGTCCTAAGAGAGCCCCAGGAGGCGAATTTGGGAGCTCCCTTCTTGGGGGGCGGGGAGGCGAATTAGGGAACCCCTCTTCTTTGATCGAGATCCTCCAAGATGGCCCCAAGAGCACTCCTAAGGCTCCCAAGAGCGCCCCAAGAGGGCCCCAAGAGGCGCCCAGACGGCCCTAAGAGGCGTCCAGGAAGCCTCCAAGAAGCCCCCAAGAGACCCCCAAGAGGCCTCAAAAGGATGCCCGAGACACCCAAGACGCTCAGAGACGGCCCTGGGCTCGCGAAGATGCCCCTCCTCCTCATCCTCCTCATCCTCCTTCTCCTCCTGTTCCTCCTTGTCCACTGTCTCTTCCTCCTTCCTCCTCCTCGCCCTCCTCCTTCTCCTCCTCATCCGTCTCCTCCACCATCCTGCCACTCCTCGGATATCCGACGGCTTCCCCCGCCCTTTGTTCTTCTGCATGCAACCCCGCTTCCCAGATCACCTCAACTCCCCTGGGCATCGTTTCTGGATGGGCTGGTTGGGATACGCCAAGCGTCAACAATTAAGGATGCGCGCGACCAGGCGCCTTTTCCGTCCCAACGCTAAACCTCATCCGCTCTCCCCGGCTCTGTTTGCGTGTGTCTCTCTCTCTCTCTCTCTCTTTATCACTCTCTCGGGGACCACCCAACTGGTAGGGGCGCCTCATGGAACTGAAA
The DNA here is from genome assembly GCA_963575745.1 of Prorocentrum cordatum. NCBI lineage: Eukaryota > Dinophyceae > Prorocentrales > Prorocentraceae > Prorocentrum > Prorocentrum cordatum. Next base: position 159,912 of record CAUYUJ010002525.1, read on the forward strand.
GCTAGGGGGTGGGATGCGGAGAGTCCTGCTCTCCGAAGTCCACAAAGCCTTCAGTGAGCGAGGAACAAGATTCGTTCGAGCAGGGGCGGGGGGCGCACGCAAGTCGCAGAGGACAGCAGCAGTAATTAGCTGGCGCTGGTCCCCATCTCTTCCTCCTCCTCCTCCTCCTGCTCCTCCTCCTTCTCCTCCTCCTCCTTACCCTCGCTCGCTCTTCTGCATCCCGTCTTCGTCAGCATCATCAGCTTCAGCATCAACATAATCATCATCAGCAGCAGCATCATCAGCACAATCATCCTCCTCCTCCGCCTCCTCCTCCTCCGCATCAGCATCATCATCAGTATCAACATCAGCATCATCATCATCATCAGCATCATCATCAGCAGCAACAACATCATCATCACCATCGTCGTCAGTATCATCATCAGCAGCATCATCATCAGCAGCAGCAACATCATCATCAGCAGCATCGCCATCAGCAGCAGCATCATCCTCATTATAATCATCATCACCAGCAGCACCCTCATCATCATCGTCAGCAGCAGCAGCATCAGCAGCATTAGCATCAGCATCATCATCATCATCATCAGCAGCAACAGCCGCAGCAGCAGCAGCAGCACGATCATCCTCATCATCGTCATCAGCATCAACATCAGCATCATCAGCATCATCAGCAGCATCACCATCATCATGGACACCACCACCACTGCCACCGCCACCACCACCCTGATCATCACACTCACCACCATCACCACCACCGCCACCACTATAACGCATCAGCATCAACAACATCATCATCATCATCATCATCATCATCAGCATCATCATCATCATCGTCATCATCATCATCATCAGCAGCAGCATCATCAGCAGCATCATCATCGTCATCAGTATCATTATCAATATCAGCATCAGAATCATCGCCCGCATCAGCATCATCAGCAGCATCAACAGCGGCATCAGCATCAGCATCAGCATCAGCATCATCATCATCATCATCAGCATCATCAGCATCAGCATCATCACCATCAGCATCATCACCATCAGCATCATAATCAGCAGCAGCAGCAGTATCATCATCATCATAAGCATGATCGTCATCATCATCATCATCATCATAATCATCATCATCATCATCATCATCATCCGACGCAGCATCATCATCATCAGCAGCATATCATCAGCATCATCAGCATCATCGTGATCAGAATCTTCATTATTCTCAGCATCATCATCAGCAGCAGCAGCATGGGCATCATCATCATCATCATCATCATCATCATCATCATCATCATCATCATTATCGTCAGCAGCATCATCAGCATCATCACAATTCACCTCGTCAGAATCACCACCACCACCACCACGACACTCACCACCACCACCACCACCACCGCCATCACCATCATCACCACCACCACATGCATCACCGCCACCACCAGCATCATCAGCATTAGCATCAGCATCAACATCATCAACATCATCATCATCATCATCATCATCATCATCATCATCATCATCATCATCATCATCATAGTCATCATCGTCATCATCATCATCATCATCATCAGCATCAGCATCATCATCATCATCGTCAGCAGCATCATCAGCAGCAGCATCATCGTCATCAGTATCATTATCAATATCAGCATCAGCATCATCGCCCGCATCAGCATCATCAGCAGCATCAACAGCGGCATCAGCATCAGCATCAGCATCATCATCATCAGCATCATCAGCATCAGCAACATCACCATCAGCATCATCACCATCAGCATCAGAATCAGCAGCAGCAGTAGTATCATCATCATCAAAAGCATGATCGTCATCATCATCATCATCATCATCATCATCATCATCCGACTCAGCATCATCAGCAGCATATCATCAGCATCATCAGCATCATCGTGATCAGCATCTTCATCATTCTCAGCATCATCATCAGCAGCAGCATAGGCATCATCAGCATCATCATCATCATCATCATCATCATCATCATCATCATTATCGTCAGCAGCATCATCAGCATCATCACAGTTCTCCTCGTCAGAATCACCACCACCACCACGACACTCACCACCACCACCACCACCGCCATCACCATCATCACCACCACATTCACCACCGCCACCACCAGCATCATCAGCATTAGCATCAACATCATCATCATCATCAGCATATCATCATCATCAGCATCGTCGTAATCATCATCATCGTCGTCATCGTCACCGTCACGAATGCCTCGACGAGAGTGGCGAAGCTTTGGAGTATACGCAGAATCGCAAGGGATCGGTGTCGCAGCATCGCGCCGAGGGATTACACACGAGCTCTCGAAAGACACGAGGTTGGTCGGCAAGATGATGCCTGAGCTGAAGCACCTCGGCGGCATGTTTTCTCCTACTGGCAGTAACGTGGCTGAACGACGTGAGCGTATTGTGGCAATCAATTGGGCTTGGAATCAAGTAAGCGGATGTTGGAGTTCTCAGGACGGGTGGCGTCCGAGGCGTTTGCTTCTCGGAGGTTGCATTCATAGTGCTGCTACCTCTGGTGGCGAGAGCTACTTGTACACGAAGGCGGACTGCCAGGCGCGGCAAGATGCGGTCCATGCTGGAGAGGAGGGCCCACACCGAGGTCCACGGCGTGAACAAGTCGTGGCCCACCCTCAATGTATGGCGGTACTGAAGACTTACTCCCATCGCGCTCGAGCTCACTGTACGCAGATTGTGCCGGTGGCGAGACATGATGTGCGAGATCACTCAACATCTTCATTTTCCGGCAGGCATTTTCGGAACACTCGATGTGGAAGGCGAGGCCAATCACAACATCCCCATTTTGGACGAGAACGGCGTGATCAACCGAGGCGCGGACATAGACCCATGTGCGAAGCAGCTGTTCGACGACATCGAAGTTCTTCTTGGATTGGACCTGGCCTCTGATCGCAGGGATATGTTGGTACCTCGCAGCATCAAGATATTGATCGAGAACGAGGAGGTACGTGACATGCACACAGCACTGGACCCACGTACGCTTAGAGGGGCATTTTCCAAAGCAATAACATCCGACGGGTACACCTCTGGAGCCGTTGCTACCACAGGAGCACGAGATCACAGGGGTCGAGGGCGCCAAGCTGCACAAGTGCGAGATTGTACTGGAGGACGGGTCGAAATGTGGCCGCAACTTCGCCACGGTCTCCACGCTGAAAGCCCATCAGACGCACCGCCAGGAACCTAGCCACAAGATGCGCAGTGTTTTATCCTTCCTGGTCGTGGACTACATGTGCGAGGCGGTGTTTCGCAGTCGGGATCACTGTTCTCGGCATGGTTTGTCTGCACTCTGTTCACTGATCACTGTTCTTGGACTGCACGCCGTTGCGTGCGGTCAAACACGGGCGCAGCTTTGGCAGTACAGACCGCCAGACGCCAGACACGCTCGAATGTACGATGTGCAGAAAGCCTTGTCCTCCTCCGTCTTCGTCCCTCGGCATCGCATCCGTCGTCGTCGACTCTGATGAAGGCCCCTTAGTGGAGCAGGATACCGTAGACATCACCGAAACATCAAGCCGAGCGTCGTCAGCAACACCCTCAGCTAGAGCAGCGACTACGACAAACGGCAAGCAGAGAACCACGACAAGCAGCGAGCAAACAGTAAGCCAGAAAACGATGAGCCAGCAAATGACCGTATTTAGGCCGAGAGGGCGCCGAAAACTGAAGGAGCAACGAAAACCAGAAGGGCGAAGAAAACCAAGAAGGCGCTGAAAACCGGAGCCGCGCCGAACACAAAAAGATGCGCCGGAAACCATACAGCGCCGAAAACCAAGAGGACACCGAAAACTGAAAGGGCGCCGAAAACCCAGAGGGCGCCACATACCAAAGGTGCGCCGAACACCCAAGAGGCGCCGAAAACCAAACAGAGCGCCGAAAACCAAGGGGGCGCCGAAAACCAATGATCCACCGAAGCCAAAATGGCGCCGAAAAAACAATGATGCGCCGAAAACCGAAATGGCGCCGAAAAACCAAAGGGGCGCCGATAACCAACAGGACGCCGAAAATGAAAGGGGCGCCGAAAACAGCAGAAGCTCCGAAGACGGACAGGGCGCCGAAAACAAAAAAGGCACCGATAACCAAAGGGGCGCCAAAACCGCAGGAGCGCCGAAAACCAAAGAGGCGCCGAAAACAAAAGGGGCGCCGAAAACCAACGATGCGCCGAAAACCAAAAGGGCGCCGAAAAACCGAAAGGGCGCCGACAACCAACAAGGCGTCGAAAACCGAGGGGCGCCGAAAACCAAAGAGCGCCAAAAACTAAAAGGGCGCCGAAAACTCAGGGGGCGCCGAAAATCAAAAGGCGCCGAAAATCAAAAGGCGCCGAAAACCAAAGGAGCAACGGAACCCATGAAGGCGCCGACGACCAACGAAGCGCCGAAAACCAAAAAGCGCGCAGATAACCAAAAAGGGCGTCGAAAACCAAAAGAGCGCCGGAAACAAAAGGTGCGAAGAAAATCCGCCGACCCCTTGGGGATCATCGGCGTGTGAGATGCTCCCCCCTCCCCAAACCTCTCCCCCAGGAGCCCGGTCTGGTCGATTTGGGGGGGGGGTTGCCCCCGACGAGCGACTCACGGGCTCTTCTGGGCCCAAGAAGGCCTAAAGATGGGCCAAGAAGGCCCCAAGAGGCCTCCAAGACGGCCCACGAGGGCCCCGAGACGCCAAACCAGCGCTCCAAGACGCCCAAGATGACCCCACGACGGGCCAAGAGGCCCCGAAGACGGCCCAAGAGGTCCCAAACAAGCCCCCTCAGGAGCCCCAGGGGGCCCCAAGAGTGCCCCAAGAGGCCGCCAGAGGCTTCCAAGAGGCCCCCAAGACGCCCCGAGGAACCCCCAAGAAGCCCCCCAGAGGCTCCGAAACGGCCCCAAGACGGCCCAAGAGGTCCCCAAGACGGCCCAAGAGGGCCCCAAGACGCCACCAAGAGGGGCCCAAGAGAGCCACCAAACATTCAAAACATCTAGCTTTCTGCCCCCAGGACCACCAGGGAGCCCCAAGAGTGCCCGAAGAGGCCGCTAGAGGCCCCCAAGAGGCCCCCAAAACGCCCCAAGGACCCCCCAAGAAGCCCCTCTGAGGCTCCGAAACGGCCCCCAAGTGGTTTCAAAACCGCATTCGACAGGCCTCCGAGAGCCGTGCCGCGAGATCCCAATACACATCCAAGAAGCCTCTAAACCATAACCCATGACCAAGAGCATTCCTTCCGTGTCCCTCTCCTTCTCCTCACCCTTCTTTTCCATCCTGGTCCATAAGTGGCTTCAAAACAGCCTTCCAGAGGCCATGGAGAGGCGTGCCGCGAGACCCCCATACACATACAACAAGCCTCTACTCAGGGTCTCCCTTGTCCTCCTCCTCCTCCTCCTCCTCCTTTTCTTGCTCCGCTTCCTCCTCGTTCCTCTCCTCTTCTTCCTGCCCCGCTTCACCTTATCCTCTTCGATGCTTATTCTCCAAATTTCCCGCCTCACCGCCCATCCTTTTCCCCCGTCCTCCTTTTTCTCCCCAGTACGCGCACCCGAGTGGGCATCATGTGCATGCCTTGCACTTCAGGGTGCCCTTCTTTGCGTCGCGCGGGACATTGTGCGGGTCGAGGTACGCAGACTTTGGTAAACGTCTCTTGCACGGGTCGTTACACTGATACGCCTGGCAACTGCGCGCTGTGAACCCGAGTGCCTTACAGGCTCCGTGCACCACGTTGGCTCCTTTTGCCTGTCGATGATATTCCACTTGCTTCTGCTTCAAATGTTTCGTTTCCGAGAACGCTCCTCCGCACGCCGCGCACGTCAGCCAACCGCGGGCGCGGGCCACGAAAACCGTAAGCGCTACTCTATTTGTTGGCACCAAAACAAGAATCTGCGCTGGAACCGCGGAAGGAACCGCTGCTCCGCTACCATATATGGGCGGCGTGAAAATCGCCGACCCCTTGGGGATCATCGGCGTGTGTGATGTGTCGCCCTCCACAAACCCCTCCCCCCAGAGCCCAGTCGGGTCGATTAATTGCGCACGTTGGTGGCCGACCCGCTAGCAACCAATACTGCGCCACTCAACGGAACAACGCGCAAGGAACACTAACACATGACACTTTGAGACCCCCCTCACCCCACCCCTACCCGGAAACGCACACGATCACCACAAAGCCTGCATCTGCAGCCGGACTGCCCAGGGACCGCCCCGCAAAAAAAACTACGCACCCAAACCAAGCACCCCAAGGGGTCGGCGGTGTGGCGTAAGCCAGAGAATCAAAACGGCGCCGAAAACCAAGGGAGCGCCGAAAACCAAAGGGGCGCCAAAGGCCCAAGGGGCGCCGAAAATTAAGACGGCGCCGAAAAACAAAGAGACGCCGAAAACCACAACTACGCCGAAGACCAACGGCGCGCCGAAAACCAGAGAGGAAAAGTAGCTTCGAGACCCCCCCCCCTTCAGCCAGGGCCCACCAGCTGGCCCCCTCCCCCCTCTGTTACAAAAGGAGGGGAGGGGGGTAGCTTCGGAAGCCCTCCCCAACATTAGAAAGGAGAGCCCGGGCTTACCCCAGGCCCGAAAAGGAGGGGGGGTAGCTTCCAAGCCCCCCCCCCCTCCTCCAGCCGGGGACCCCCCAGCTACAAAATCCAATCAAAAGGAAGGTGGGGGGAGGGTAGCTTCGAAGCCCCCGCTCCCCTTTGAAAGGGGAGCCTGGGCTGACCCCAGGCCCCGAATGGGGGGGGTAGCTTCTCAGCCCCAGCCCCCCCCCCAGCTAAAAAATCACCACAAACTTGATACAAAAGGGGCGGAAGGGGGGAGCTTCGGAAACCCACCCCCTTTCTAACGGACGGGGGTAGCTTGAAGCTGTGGCCCCCCTTTTACTGAGAAGTGTGCCACGAGCGCGATCGGTCCCCCCCTCCTCCTCCTCCTCCTCCTCCTCCTCCTCCTCCTCCTCCTCCTCCTCCTCCTCCTCCTCCTAGCTTCAGACACACACCCCATAATGAACGTTGAGGCGATTCCAAGACTGACGATCCACCAGCGGTCGGCACCTCAGGCTTGCCATGTTCGGCCGCCGATGCATGTCGCGAGCCTATGCGGGGTATTGGCGGCGATGAGCAGCCTTCTTCGAGCTGTAGTGTAAAACCCTTTCTCTCTATGCTCCACTGGTCGTGCTGCAGAGATTTGTTCTTAATTGGACTGTGATATTATGATGATGCCAGGAACGTGTATTAAGGAGTGGGAGGGACGGGACTACCACACTGAGGATGTGGGCAAGCACTTCACAGCAATACATTTTGGATGGAAGCGAGCACCCTACAGTGACAGCAGTGCATGCATATGTAATATATTGGGCCGTTGATTTCGGGCGGGACACGTTTACTATGTTGTTCCTGGGCCGCGCAGTTTCGCTGGACGATATGGGGAAAGCCGACGGAAATCTGGACTTCTGGACGTCACGGTTATCTGTGCCTACCCTCCCCCACTACACGGAGCAGGACGCAAACGACCAGCCTGCAGTCAATGCGATGAAACACGTTCGTAGTCGAGTCGAGCAATGCCAGGCTAGGAGTACTCCAATCTTGGGATTAGACATCAACTCGGGCTTCGGACTCCTGGAGGACGGCCCCCCAATGGACCCCGACGAGAACAACCCAGGCCCCTATACCACCTCAAGAAGAATGGCCCCGCGGGCGCAATCTTCATGGAAATGCTTCAGGAACTGGACCTCATGGCCACTGGGACCTACACGCTTCGATCAGGACCGACATATGTTGGTGCCCAGGGCGACAAGTCCACTTTAGACATCTTCGCGATCCAGAAGGGCCTGGGACCTGGAGTCAGACAATGCCGAGTTGCTTGGAGAGAGGGCCGCCTTCTACAGCTGATCCCGAAAAGCACCCCTCGGGACCACCTCCCTGTGATTCTGGAGCTCCTACATGAGAGCCCCGTGCTCATTCCCCGCGATGGCAAGCCGCGCTGGGACCACACGAAGCTTGCGGAAGCTCTCCAAACAGGATCGGGTAGGGAAGCATTCCATAGGGACCTCGAGCAAGCCATGCAGGACCGAGACTCGCACTTTACCGAGTGCAGGGAATCCCACCAGCACACTGATCACTCCTATGATTCTTGGGCCGAGGAGGTACAACGGATCGGTCTCAAACACTGTGGCGCTACTGCGCAAAACGCCGACACGGCAGAGCGACGCCTCCAACAACATCGACTGGAACTGGTTCGGCAACGACGGACACATCGCGAGGAGGCTGCTGCTTTCTTCTCGACGACGCACACCTAGAGGTACCCACTAGCATCAAGAGGATTAACTACCAGCTACTCCAATGGGCCAGGCGGCGCCGCGCCGTCTATCGGAATCGACTCCACCAGGAACTTAGAGAGGCACGTGCTACAGGCCAACAAGCTGAAGTTCACAAACTGGCTCGTCTTCTCCCGGGCCGCACCGCTGGTGCAAAGAACCGACGCTCGCCTCCTACCGCCCAACTTGAGAAGAGCTGAAAGACCACATCTCCAAACCAGAAGCTGAAGGCGGGATGGAGGCAGAACAGATCCCCGCTGTACAATCTATGCTGGATGATGTCTTACGTGAAGAAGCGATTGCTCGCATGAGGAATTTCAAAATGGAATTGACTGCTGACGTTATGATTCAGAATAATATGGCGACTTCGAAAGGCACGCCGACGACGAGTGGGTCCGCCATGGAGCGTACCTTCGGAACTCGCCCTGGTGATCCTCGAGCCAGGCTACCTGTCGGAGCAACGCAATCCTCGCTTCGGCTTGGGTTACGACATGCACTCTGAGGATCGACGACCTGCAATTGCCAATGATGAAAAACATGACGATTTGAATGGACGATCTCCCGATGGTAGGGACATTATTTTGTGAGCTACAAAAAAGACTCTGGCGGGACAAGAATCTAAGAATATAGTTATACGATCGGTTCAATGCGGCCAACCCCCTACGAAGTCCTCGATTACGGAAGAAGTACTATTGGATAAGGCGAACGGCAAACGGAAGATGCAGAGCCATAGCATCGCTCATCTCTCTGATGTTGCCTGGAAAGGTTTTTATGCAGTTCTGTGCGCCTATGGCGACAAGGACGGACAGCATGACAAATCTCTTCCAGGACACTGGCATGGTTTTCTTAGATGCAGGCGCCGCGAAAGCGCGATTCTTGCACAGTTGCGGATTGGCCGGTCGATGGGACGGCTGCGGTTTCCGCGCGTTGGTGAATTACATGATATGACAAATGCATGTAACTGCTCCTTGACACAAGACCTGATGACCCGATCTGCGGAGATGGTGCGGGAAGACATGTCAGATTTTGCGCAACAGCGACTGATCAACAGCGTGGTCAAAATACCCGTAGACAACAAGTTTGAGGCCTTCCTGACAAAAAACGGGGGACTGCGAGGTTCCTGTGAAATACCGCGCCTGTTTGTGGGTGTCTTTAATCGGTGCCACAACGAGATCTGCGAGGTAGACGGAACCCCATCAACGTTTACAGCGCCTTCGGGACCCCAACCCTGGATTGCCCCATGGTCGGTTTTGCTGATTACTTGTTTCGACGTCGAGTCTTGGAATATTCTACTGTCTCGGGCGCTCTTGAGGCTATCAAAGTAGGCGATAACAAATGAACAACATCCTGGGGAAGTGGCATTTTCGACAGAACATGAAAAAAACAATATACCTGGTCTCGGGTTCGATCGATCGAACAGACGTCTCCAGGGTCAATGCCCCAAGGACTACGGCAACGTTCGAAGCAGCGCCCGCCATTTAGAAGCTAGGCACCACATGAAGGGCTCCAACTCGGCGGAGCTCGATTTCCGCATCCGCGCGATGCAAGCAGGCTGGTCCGTGATAGGACCTTTTTGGCACGAGCGAGGAATGCACCGTCTCAAAACGAGAACTGTTATTGGGCAAGGTTCTAGAGAGTGGCATCACGGGACTAGAAGCTTCTCCTTGATTCGTTCTGGACACAGACGAACTGTTTCGTGCGCCGTGAAGAATATCAAGGTGTTGATGGAAGGCTGCGCCACTTCCTACGACGGCCCTCAAGCTTGCTCTCTTCGTCATTCAGAGATCCTTTACA
>CAUYUJ010002525.1:175000-192500 GCA_963575745.1 Prorocentrum cordatum
AGAGAGGCAGAGGATGAACGGACCAGAACAGAGACACCACCCCACCTCCGACCCCGCGATGTTGGAATTGTGAGCACTTGCCCCGTGCAGTCTCGGCATGTTATCACGAAGACCGCGCGGAGCCGTCGGGCAGCAGCCGCGCAACGCACCCGCCGAAGATCGCGCAAACGCCGCTCGTAGCAGCAGCGCCGTCGATTTCGCGTGCTGGCCGCGCAAACACCGCTCATATGAAGGGGCAGAATAATAGCAGCGATGCGAGCCTCGGGGAGCGACCCTGCCTCCGGCACCCGAACCGTCGGACCCAAGACAGAAGAACAACCTCCAAGAACATGGGACCCTCCGCTGGCCGAAACACCCCAAACCAGAAGATCACCCGAGGATACCCTCCTCCAGGATGCACAGGAACATCTAACGAACACGAAGAACATCAAGGTACCCTCCACGAACCGACCTGGCTCCCATACTTCCGGCCCGCGTGCGCAGGGGCCTGCGGGGCCGGCGACCCTAACAGACCGGGACGCTCGCCACCGCCGGAGCCCCGGACAGCACGGCAGGCGGCGGCGGGCACCCGGGTCTACGCACGTGGGCGCGCACCTTGCCCTCCCTTCACCCCAAATCGGCGGCGAGCGAGGGGAGAAATGAAAAGGACAGAAGACGGCTGGACTTCTCAGAGGCCCTCGCGCCTCCTGTGAGGTCTGCTGTGTCTTCGGGGAAGACTCAGAAAACTGTTCAAACAAAGCTGGGGGACTTGCGAGTCCTCAGAGAGGGCCCGGCCCCTTCTCGCTTCCCCCATCAGGCTCGCCGCCGACCACCCGCTCGTGCGCGAGCGGGCCGCGCAGACACGCAGAGCGATGGGCTCCGAGGCGGTCAGGGTTTTTCCTGGCCACGCGAAGCAGGGCACTGACAGGAGGGAGGCGGGGGCAGCGACGGAGACGAGGACGTGGCCGATTTGCACCTGCGCTTGCGATCGGGCTGATCGGCCCACCCCTGGCGGCGCATCCTCACGCGAAAACCGCGCTCCCGCTGGCTAGCAAGGCAAGGCTGCTCAGGGCAGCTCCGAAGTCATCTTTCTCAAATCAACTGTAATGTTCTTCTGGCACGTTGGCCCCAGTGTCCCCACACGGCTCTGACGTTTTGACCTGCTCAAAGCTGATCCAGCTGCTCTCGTTACCTCTGCCACCTCTGCAAGAAGAGCGGACTCCAGGCCCACCGTGGTTGCTGCTGCTCGTGCTAGGCCAGGAGAGGGGAACCAGCTTCACGCACCGCAGCAAACTGGCTAGCGCTCTCGATGGCAGCCGTGGGGTCGTGATCGATGGTCTTGGCATCCCGCTGGGCTGCCGCGGCGTGCGATTACGCCAGCTCTGAAGCACTACCATGCGCGCGCACTGTGGTTGCGAATGGGTGAGTAGTTGTTGCGCCGCTGCTAGCACGCGCGAAACTGCGCCTAGACGGCGTATCGGCAAAACCACTTGAAACTAAAGCCAAGACCAACGGCTAACACGAGATTGAAAGCGCGCTGGCACACAGACACTGTTCACAGGCAGACGTTGGGCGGCGCATAAGAGAACGATATCACCGAACACATGCAAGGGGCGAGGGAAGGGGACAGGGCGGGGAGAGGAGGAGCGAAGGCGGGAGGGCACGCTAAATGACCACAGTGATTCGCAACACTTTAAGACTGCAGCGTTCCATGACTCAGCCGACGACGGCGGCAACAATTCTCAGTCGACAGGGCTGTCGCGCGCTACGCACAGATCCCGTGCACGCACACAACGTCTGAAGTCGCGGGCACCCTCGCCTGCGAAGAAAATCCCGCCTCCTATGTACAAAGCTGTGCAGCTTCCCTCTGGGATGTATTCAGAAGACCCCGAGCAAACTGACCGTAGTAGGTATGATGCCGTTGGAACGGCATGATGGACAGTGGTGCGCACCATCTAGTTCAAGGGTGATCCTGAGGAGCTTAGTCTTGAAACTGCTCAAACTATCAACTCCCGTTATGATTGGACACACAGCTCGCATACACACACTCATGAGGAGAGAATGCGGAACAACTATGTAATCTGCGTGTTTTCCGTTGCCAACGAATGTTCGCCTGCTTCCAGACACTGCATAGCTGTTGAACAGCGCTCTTCTCTTCGCCAAGTCGTCTTGTGAGCTCAGTCCGCGGCGGCCTCCGCACAGTGCTAGTAAGGCCGCCCAAACAAGCGGCATTGGGTTTGGCTTGAACGAAGTGCCCAACAGGCCGGGACATTTCTTTGAGCCCCAGCCCACATGCTTGACCGATCGCCACCACCCTGTTTAAGCGTTTATGGAGAGCGCCTGGGCCTTTTTCTAAGAGCATCGCGTCGTCGTCGTAAAATAGGTCGCCTGTTGCGAGGTGTGTTTTGTTTTGTTTTTGCATTGCGCCACATGTGCATGTTACCATACTTCCTGATCCACCATTGAGGCCCAGTGTCACTGGATGTGTTTGCTGATCATAAATCTCGACCTTGGACAGCAAGCCTTGCGTGGCGACACCGATCCCTGCTTTAGAACCTCGGCGCCAGTCGCTGCCGAAGGGTTCTCGCCGCTGGGCTGCAGCTTCACCCACGCCGCTGCCGGAGCTGCGCGAGCCGCGGGGCCACCTCGAGGCCCCCGCCCGAACTGGGAGACTGGGCGGGACCTGGCCCGACGCCCAGCACTCATTCCACCTCCGCCTGCATCGTGCTTGCTCGCTCCTCTTCAAACGACCTCTGGCTGTGACCAACTCGCTGCCCCCGGGCCACCGCCCCCCAGACTGCTGGCAATCCTTCACTGGCCTCCTCAGCGGCCCCTGCGTCGCAGCCGTCGGAACTCTCCGGGCCGCAGCCCGACCTGGCAGTCACGCCGCCAGCCCAAACACTCTACCTCACCGCAGCCAAAATGGCGATCCTCGACACCGCGCCTTAGGATCAGGCCAGCGCCCTGCCTCCTCCTGCTTCGCTGGTGGCGGCGCCTCCCCCCGCAGCCGTTGCTTATAGCCGACGTGCAGGGTCGCTGCTGACTTCGCCATCGCCTCGAAGACCCCCGCCGCGCCCATGTTCGCCCCCCAGTGGTGCTGATGGAAAGCCCCACTGTTCCACCGCCCCTACCGCTTCACCTAATCGGAGTCCTGGAAGCAAGGGCGCCGGGCGGTCGCTCCGCCAACGCGGAACGAGTGGCCCTTGAACCTGTCCGGCGGCCAGCCCTCCAGCGCCGCCCCATCTGGAGCAGGTCCTGGACGCGCCCCCGCGCGATTGGGCCGCCGCCCGGCCGCCTCGCGAGCGGCCGGCGCGCCCCCTTGCCCGAGATGCGGCTCGGGAACCAGCGGTTGTAGCACTCCGCCGCCCACGCCGGGCCGACGCCGCCCGTGTCCTTCGAGCGGTAGCGGCGCCTCGCCTGGCCCGCGCACTTCTGGTCTGCCTTCGACGACTTGAACAACAGCACCGCCTCGCCTGCCGCAGCGAAGTGGCTCATCTGCTCACCTTTGCACTTCGGGGCAATGTCCAGACCCGCCAAGACCTTCTTTCAGATCCCAAAGGCCCGGGTGCGCGTACTCCCCGATCCGCGCCATGAAGAAAAATGCGAAGATCACGCACAGGTACACAGCCGCACCATCCGCGCCACCCCCTGGGCGTAGCACCCCCCTGATCCGCCTCTGCATCTTGATGGTCACCGGGAGCTTCCTCTGACCTGGGCCCCGCCAGTTCTCGACGCCGTTGAGCGCCGCTAGCGGGGCTTCCCCGCCAGGGGGCCAGGCCCCGCGAGCATCGCGTGCTGCGAGCGGATGCCGAGGAGCTTCGAGAGGACGGTGCCGTGCGACCTGCGGAGACTGTTGTACAAGCGCTCCATGACTAGCAGCAACTCATCCTCATTCTGACGCATTTCCTCACGCGTCTCGCCGCGCAGGATAGGGGGCCTGCGGCGGATCCGGCAGAACGTCGTCCACTGCCTGCATGCAACCCCGTAGGTCGCCCTCGTCCCATGCGCGACCGAGGCCACCACTGCCGCGTCCACCAGGTTCTGGAGCTCGGGGGCATAGTCCACGTCCGCTCGGCCGCCTGCCCGCCTGGAGCCATCCCTCGCCAGCCCCCTCAGCTGCCGCCCCAAGCTTGTGCCCCCTAGGCCGCTGCCTTCAGCCGCCGCCAGGTAGCCGCCGACGGGCGATGATAAAGCACCCCCTCCACCTTTCCCCCCCGAATGTATTTTTCATCTCCGGCCAATGAGATTCAATTGCGGAGGAAGGCGCGGATGCCGAACTTTATAATTCACGGGAAAGTTGCGGGGATCGAAATTGCTATCATATCATGCCGATTTGCAACAACGTCAAAAACGCTGAGCACGGCCATGGTGGCCTCACCACACCAGCTTCCGTAATCACGAGCGTGCTATCGCTATCGCTTCGTGCTGATGGTCGAAATTGCTATCGCTTCGTGCTGACAAGCAACAGCTTCAAAAATGATGCCCCTTCTCTTCCTCTTTATTGTCCTTGTGCTTCTCTTCTTAAACGCTTTCTCCCCCTTCCGACCCCCCCCCCTCCCCCTGGGGCCGAACTGTTTTACGTCCGGGTTTGTTCATCCCCCGCGGGGCCCCACCGTGACCCCCCCCCCCCCCCCCATGCGCCCCTGAAAACGATTTAATAGAACTTGCTTTTCCAAATGGAAATTCCTCGAACCTGGGGCCATCCTCTTCTCTCTTCCGTCTCCCACCGATAATATTCCTCTCTTCTAGCTCGTGCTCCTATTAGTAATATTACAATCAACCCGCGTGGTACATTCTTGCCACTTCGGCCCATCTCTGGGCCTTGCAAGGACCCTGCATCTTTGCCGCCCATCCTGGCTACGCGAGTCGAAGGCAATACTACCAGCATCCCCCCCCCCTCGAGAGAGCTCTCGAGTCAGCCTTGCGCCGAGCGCCTGCTGGCAAGTTGCGTGGCCGCGAGCCTCGAGATCTCTCGAGTCAGCCTTGTGCCGCGCGCCTGGTTTTGTCACGAGCCCCGAGATCTCTCGAGCGAGTCTTGCGCCGTCATCGCCATCAGCATCATCAGCGTCACCACCATCATCATCATAACTTACCCCCCCCGGGGAAATCGTTTAACATCCCCGACAATACCCCGAACTTCATGATCCCAGGGGGATTCTCATCGCCCGGCTTCGGCTACCTACTCACCGCCCGCGGGTCGATGTCTCCGAGCTCAGGGTCCTCTGCACCTAGCGCCTCACGCAGCGCAACCTCTCCGCGGCGCTCACACGGCCCCTCCTCCTGGCTGTGCACCACCACGTGGTGCGATGGGCTCTGGGGGGCCCCTGGCTCCTCCTCAGCCAAGTCGCGCCTCGCGCCCCGCCTAGCCGCCCCCGGCGGGTCCGCGCCCCCCCCCCCTCGACGCTCCTCCGTCGCCCGGGCCCCAGGCAGCTCCGCCACTGCAGGGTGCTGCACCAGCGACCGCCTCGGCCCCGGCCGCGGCAGCGCGGCTCGGCTCGCGGATGCACTCGACGCCCCCGGTGGCGGCCCCCCCGGCCCGGGCTGTGGGAGTGGTTATCGGCCTGCATGGGTGTCGGTCCGTGTCTCCTCGCGCTTCGCCGTCGACCGGTCGTCTCGCCCCCCCCCTTTCGGGGCGCCCCGGACTCCAGTCTCCTTTAACTCCACCCGCCGAGCCAGCGAGCGCTGCGTCTGCCCCACCGCCGCGGCTGTCTCCGTGGGCGACTCATCCTCCGACACCTGCCCCCCCTTGACTTCCTCCCGCGGAAGGGCCACGGCCCGACGTCGCATGCACTCGACTTCCGCCTTGCTAGATCCCCGGGCCGCGTTCTTTCGACGGGCGGCCTCGATCTTCTGCTGCTTCTGGCACGCTCGTTTCTCCTCCTCCCTTCGCGCCAGCGTAGTCGGGGGTGGTGGCGGGCACGTCCCGCCCGTCGGGCTGATGCTGCTCCTCCTCAGCCAGTGGTCCCCTACCCCCTTGACGAGGCGCGCAGGCGCCGCCTCCCCTCGGGCTCGGCGAGACGCCCCCGGGCTCGGGGCGGGGGGCCTGCTTGCGCCGCTCCCAGACCACCACGGCCGCCGACGCGGCACCTCTTCCCTCGAGCTCCTGGCCTTGGGGTTCCTTCTCGCAGTGCAGTGCTTGAAGTGGCTGACGCCTCCTCGCGCCCACTCAGCGCCCTCGCTCCGGCCTGCGCACTCGCTGCAGCAGAAGCCTGGCTCCCATAGCGCCTCCGGCTGGGGATGCCCCAGGTAGGGGCAGCCAGCCAACTGGCACGGGCGGCGCCCGACCATGGGCGTCGGGGGCGGTGAAGGCCCCTGTCTCGGCTGCTCCTGACGCAGCCTCGCCGGTCCGCCCGCGGAGCCCCTGCGGCGCCCACCCGCCCCAGTTCCCCCCCCCCCCATCCGAGCCTCCAGCGTGGCGGTCGCGGCCGCCGCCCCTCGGTCCACCATCACTCCTAGGGTGCGGCTCGTTCCACCAGCCCGGCGGAAGCAGCTTCACGCTTCCTGAGCACACTGGCCCGTGGTAGCGCCCCCCAGCGTTCCTGCATGTCCTGCGGCAATACCATGTCCGCCCCCACCCCGTCACCGCACAGAAGCGGAGACAGCCACGTGCACTGCAGATCCGCCCCGCGCCTGGGTTGCCGCCACGGCCCCTCGCTAGCATGCCCAGGCAGGGGTCCGCCAAAAGGGGCTCTGGCAGGGTCAGCCTCCGACCCTCGCACGCCAGCACGGCCCCGCCCTGCCCGGAGCCCCGCCCTGCCCGGAGCTCGACGACGCTGCAGGGGGCCCGATCGCCTCCGCTGGCGTCTCCCCCCCACTTGGGGGGGGCTCCTGGATCGGGCGGGCCCCCTCGCACATCGGGCACCTCGCATCCCTGCCCCCGCCCTGACCTCCACAATACCCGCACCGCGCAAAGCGGCCAGCGGGGCTGTCCCCTCGGAAGGGGGCGAAGCGAGCCCCTGGTGGCGGGCCCCCAGCTGCTGCCCTGGCCGCCGGCGCTCGAGCCCCCTCCGCGTCCAGCCCCACGCCCTCGTCGCCCAGGTCTGCGCTGCCGCCCTTCGTGAGGTCGCGCTCGAGCACAGCTCCCTCGCCCGGGCAGTCTTTTGCCTGCGCCTGGCGTCCGCCCTCAGCCATCCAGTGAGCTCACTCCTCCTCTCCTCGTCCTCTGGGCGCCGACAGATCCCTGCCGTCCGCCCCCGCGCCTCCATGGCAGCCTCCGCCTGCATGAGCGCCGCGGCCCTCGGCGGGCAAGCGCGGAGCATGCCGCGCAGCGCCTGCTCCTGGTTCACTCGCGCGCGCAGATGACCCCAATCCTCGCTGGTACCTCCTCGCAGCTGCCGCGCCTCCTGATCCTGCAACACCAGGGCTCCAGGCGGCGGCCCCTTCGCGTCGTAGATCAGGTGGGTGTCCAGCGCGCCGCTCTCCTGCACTCTCGGGGTTGGCGATGGGCCTGAGCCGCCGTGCACCGGGGGCCTGCCCGTCCGCCCGTTCGGACGCCAGTGGCCGACGACTCGAGGCAGGTGGTGCGGTGACCTTGCGGCACGTGGATCCACCACCAACCGCCCTTGGGGACTGCGCCCCCTGGGCCCCCAGCCAGCCCGCGGGCGCCGGCGCCCCAGATTTGGTCGCCAGCACCCACGCCGTCCGCTGGGTCACGGGGCCCCCGAACTCGCTGCAAACCCGCCCGCCCCCTACCGCACTCCAGCCCGCCCGGCGGAGGAAACTCAGCACCTCGGAGACGGACGGGCCAGGGGGGACATCGACGAGGGCCCACTGCGCCGCCCTCCCTGGTGAAGTCCTGCAAATGGGCGCAGACCTTCGTCGGTCCGAGGGAGGCGACGGCCAGCGCCATGCTGTCGACCTCTGCGGCGGGGCCGCCACAGAAACTGGGCCAGCCCGGGGGCGGCTCGGCCTCGCCGCGCGCTCCCAGCACACTCGCTGCCCTCGCGCAGGGCGCCGTGCTCCCCCACTCCACCACGCGCCAGGCCGTCTGCAACAGTGGCCGAAGGACCTCTCCTGTTGACCGGCGTGCCATGAGCTGCATTGCGACCTGCCAGCCGGCCGCGCCCACCAAGGCGACCGCGTGGACGCGCCGCTCCTATAACATTGCGAGGGTACCTCCGCTCAGGTCCCCGCCAAGTCGATCAGCTGGAAGCCCCCCTCCTCTATGCGCCTCTGGACCTCGGCCTCGTCTGCCCTGGCGATCATGTCCGCCATCTTGTTACTGTACGTCCTGATGTACGGCACCGCCAAGATATTACACGGCAATGGGGTACTTGGCCTCCACGTAGTTGAGCAGCCTCACCAGGTGCCGGGCCATCCTGTTCTTCGGACGGCGGCTCTCGATCCACCTCTGGACCGTCTGGTCGTCGCCGACCCGGGCAGCCCCGCGGCCTCCTTCAGCGCGCCCAGGTAGCCTCCAAGCTCCTGCCTCGCATAGAGCTTCGCCGCCCAGTCGATCTGGCCGGCCACCTCCAGCGTCGAGTCGCCGCCCACCCACACCACATGCCCCATGGTGCCCGGTATGGACAGCCGCCCCCTCGGCTCAGACATGCCCGCGACGGAGGTGAGGAACGCGGTGCCCCGCGTCTCTGGCCTGGCCACCATGACACGAAACAGATCGCAACAGTCCCAGAACTCCTGCCACGCGACCTCCCGCCCCTCGGCATCGCCCCTCGGCGTCGCCCTCGCGGTCGGCCAGTTCGGCTGGCACATCAGCGCGTCCAAAGCCCCCAGCTCCGCGCCTAGCGCCTGGTTCGGGGCCGCGAAGAGGGCGCCCAGGCCCCTGAGCCGTTGCACCGTCTTCAGCCGAGCCACGCGCTGCCCCGGCTCGAGCTCCGCCGCCTGGAGTAGATAACTCACCCCATGGATCTTGGGTTCCGGGAGCGCGGCGCGGTCGACCACCTGCCCCTCGGCATTGCCCAGCTGGAAGAGCAGCCCCCAGATGAGCTTCTCAGTGCTGAACTCCCCTTCCTCCGCCAATTTCTCAAGGTTGATCGAGCTGTCACACAGCAGAAGCTTCTGTCACCCAGCAGCAGCTTCGACGCGGCGTCGAATGTCCAGGCCGAAAGCCACGGCCGCGCACCAAAGGCTGGCTCCACCAAGACTCCGTCGTCAACCAGCACCTCCGATGAGTTGGCAACCTCGTCTTGGAGTTCCGCCGCCGGCGGGCAATGGGCCCGGCGTGCATCCCTCGCCCGTCGCACCCGCACTGCCCACTCACCGGGCGCGCCCGTCCACCCGACACCATCGCGAGGTAGAGAACCGTCGTTGGCTCCGCGCCGGCGAGGCCATGAAGGCTCACCGCGCTGATGCGGAGGCCGGGCAGCTCAACCCACAGCAACTTGAACGCCGCCTGGAAGTCGCGCTTCGCCAAGTAGATTCGGACCTTCGGGCACCTGCGCCCCCGCCACAGGATCGCGCTGGCGATCTCTCTGTGCGTCGGCAACTTGGCTGGTGAATGGTTCAGCTTATCGCATCCCTCGTGGCATCCCGCATGCCATTGATGAATCTGCCCTCGTCTGCCAGCGCGCGGTCTGGCCGCATCTTTGACACGCGACCCTGCGGTGATTCCATGACCCCCTCCAAGACAGGGTGGCTGGAAGGGGCTGCCCACGCCCGGCCCTTGACGATGTCGTCCCAGATCTTGCGCCTCGCCTCCTGCTGGTGCTGCGCCGCCGACCGGTGGGGCCCGCGTGGTCTCACCCTTGTGCCTGACCTCAACCCCGTGCACCGCGACCCGTCTCAGGTAGGCCGGGAGCTCAGGCTCCACCTTGCCCTCCAAGTACCCATCGTGGACGCCCTTGAGGTGGTCGCCGTGCTCCTGCCCCCAAGCCTTCCGCAGCTCCGTGGAAGCCTCCTGCCAGCCTCCGCGCGCGCCCAGCAGGCCCGAATCCCGCATGATCATGCGCCTGAACGCTTCGTCGCTGTACGTCGTTTCCGCCTGCGCCGCCGCTTAGATACCCGCGGCTTCACCACCGCCACACAGGACTGCTCCTCCGACTCGCTCGCGTAGACCACCCCAGGCGGATCGCGGTCGGGCGCCTCGCCGAACGGGGGGCGATCGGCAGCACTTGCGAACGCTGTCGGCCCCGGCTCTCATCCTCGCCCTACTCAGCACCCCTCTCCCGAATGTGCCCCGCCACTGTCCACACTCGTGAAATCGTCGAATTAGTAGGTAGCGATCCTGCCAGCGTCGACCTCGAAGTCGTAGAGGGGGGGGGCTGCCGCAGTCGGAGACGCGGAACGCACCGACGAATTTGACGGCGAGCCCCCCCCCCCCCCCCCGTGGCCAGGGCGGCCCCCAGCTCCAACGCTTCTCGAAGCATAGCCTGGGAGATGGCACGCAGCAGCTGCCTCGGGCACCGCCCCGCGCCCGCCGTGCGCTTGTTCTCGGTGGCCGCGTTGACTCCCTGAGCACGACGTGCGCGCGCTGTCGTGATCACCTGCGGGCCACCTCCTGCAGATGGCGGACGCAGGTGACAAGCCAAGAACTTCTGCGGTAGCGCTTGGCGTCGTCGTTCCCGCCCTGTGGGCCGAGGCGGCACTCGCACTGGTCCACGGGCACCACCAAGACGTCGCCGCAATACGTTGCGCCACCGATCCAGGTCGCAAACCTTGGGGTCCCGGCCGTCCGGAGCCGGGTGCTCCGCAGTCGGCAACGCCCCCGCGTTGGCGATGGTCTCGAACGGGCGGCCCGCGAAGTTGGCCATGGCTGTAACCTCGATCTCCCACCGAGACCCGTCGGGTCGGCCTGCTGGCGCCTCGAACGTCCGCGCACCTCCGTCGCGCAACATCCACGGGCAGAACGTACGGCACCCAAAGCCCAGCCACCACAATAGGTACGTGCACGTGCGCGCCTCCTCCACCAAGCCCTCCTGCACCTTCTTCCTCCTGGCGTCGTGCTCCTCCTGGGCCCCCTTTCCGCGCTCGGGATCGGCGCGCCGCTCCACTGCCTGGCCCACCTCCACGCCCACCTCGAGAAGCGCATCTGTTCAGCCCTGGGTGCCCGCCCAGACCTCCTTCGCGGTGAGGACTCGGCCCATCTAGCATGGCCGCGTACCTTCCGCGGCCTGCCCGTGGCGCTCGTACCTCTTCCAGGCGGGGTTGCTCCAGTTCCCCGGGATCCTCCACCTTGGGCCCTCGCCGTTGATGCCCCGTTATCCTGCCTTCCGCTCTCGCCCCGCCTCGCGAGCCGCCCCGCGCCTCGGGCAGCGCCTTGCGACATCGCCCGAGACCTTCGCATCCCCCCGAGCCGCGTCGTCCAAGTAGACGCCCCAGCCGGCCGCCGCGACCTCGCGCGGAGGGTGCCCGCCCGCGAAGTCCCCGCGTCCGAATCCACGTCGGGTGGCACCGAGACCTGTGGGTGACCCTTGTAGAGCAACATCCACACGTCTCGGCCGCCAGACCTCGGGCCATCCTCCCCGCCAGCCCCAAGGGTCGATCCGCGCCACGCGCGCCGCCATCTTGCCCCGCGCAGGCGGCGGAAACGCTGCCACCAAAGCCCGGTAGTCCTTGTCATGGCCAGCGCGCAGCGCGTCGCGGCAGAACATCCGCACGTCTGAGTCCGCAATGGGGACGCAGGCGTCAGGTGGCCCCATGAAAGTCCCCGCCTGCTTCGCCTCCCCCCGCATGGCGATCTATCAGTGCTGGGCAAGCTCCATCACCGCTGGCCGATCGACCTGAGGTAGGCAGCCGCCGCGTTGATGAGCACGCACTGCCTCTCCTCCGCCTCGCCGACTTGACACTCGGGAAAGTAGCCCGCCAACTCCTCCGACGCCGCAAGCCGGTCCCGGTAGTCGAGGACGTCCCAAATGCGCCCCTTGATGCGCGCCCGGCCTCGACCGGGCTCCTCGGCCGATTCCCAGACGACCTTCTCCACGTGGACCTCAGGGCCTTCGAATTCCCCGCCGACGCGCTCGACTCGCGACTCCAGGAAAGGGCGCGCTTGGCTTGCCAGCTCCTCGTCCCCGAGCTCCGTCGTGTCTTGCAGGATCTCCTCGACGGTAGCGGCCTGGCCGCCGAGATGCCCGTCCAGTCAACGTCCGTGACCATAAGAGCGCAGGCGTGTCGGGGCTCGCTCCCGCGACCATCTTCGCCTCGGGGGAGTTCCGGACTCGCGTGCCCATGGCCAGGTGTGTCTTCGCGACCTCCAGCACGACGCTCGGCAGCTCGCCGGGGTACTCGATCGCCTCCTGGTTCCCGAAATCCCGCGTCCAGCCGGCGTCGGGTCTCTACGCCAGCTCCTGCAACTCCCGCTCCTGGGTAATTAGCGTGCCACTCCATGACCGCGTGCTCCTCCAGGGGCGCAGCAGCCGCCTCCTGCTTCGCAAACACAGTCGTGCTTGAGCGGGGCAGCCCGGCACCCCGGCGGCCTCCGCGCTGAGCAGCCTGGCCCTTGGCCTGCTGTACATTCGCGGCCTACCCCTTCTGGGCGTCAGCTCGAAGTTGCTAAACCTTCGATAATCGATCTTCAACCTTCACCTTTGGGACCGTCCTCAAGCCGCCGCGTTTGATGTGCTGCGCCTTCACCGCCCAGCGAGCCCGCCCGGCACTCTTGACCCCCTCTGCGCGGGACCCCGGTAGGTAGTCGCCGTCTTCGAGCAGCCATCGTGACGGGCAGCATCACAGCACTTGGGTTCCCCCTTGGAGTCCTTGAGGCCATTGCTGACGAACTCCGCGACGTCTGGGCCCGTCAGCGCTGCCAGGACCTCCTGCGGGAGCTTGACCTTGCCTCCGCCGGCCTTGTTGCCTCCAGCCCCGCCGCCTCCTGACAATGCTCCGCCCTTGCCGCCGCCGCCGCACGCTGCTTCCTGCGGAAAGGCGCCCGCTGGGGACTGCCCCCCACCTCCTTCCACGCCCCGGGCCGCCAGCGGTCGCAGCTGGACGCGGCGTGCGTTCCCCCAGCAGGCGTCGTCGGCTGTCTTGACCAAACGTTCGAAGATCGTCGTCTGATAATGCCCCTCGGGGTCCTCAACCTCGAACGTCGTCGGGAGTGCGAGGAGCGGCGGCTCCTCCAGGGCGGGCGTCCGCGCTGCGAACACGAAGTCCCCTTGCGCATGAGCTCATTGTTGCCGAACCTCTGCGCCCCCTTGACCTTCCAGCGCAGCCCCCCCCCCACCACCTCGCATTCAGCTCCCCCCGCGCGTCCTGGGCGAAGCGGGCGGTATACTTCCGTGGCTTGGCCTCGCGGTGCCTGACGAAGTAGTCTAGCGCTTCGCCCCTCTCGCCGCAGTGCTCGGCGCCGGAAGTCAGACAAGCGGCCCAGATCCCGTTGCGGGCTTGGCGCGCCCACTTCAGCATGTCCACCGGCTGCTTCGGATGGGGCTCGATCTTGCGCCCCCCGTCGTCGGCGCGTAGGTCGTCGAAGAGCCCCTCAGGACAGATTGCCCAATCGGCCGCGCCAAGCGAGTGCGCTGCCAGAGCCCCCACCGCCTTGCCGCCCCACGACCCCGCGGCAATCGAGGAGGCGATCCGATAGCTGATTAGGGTCGGCCAACGATGGCGCTTGAACAACGCTGAAGAGCGCCCCGCCATGCGCAGGGGCGCCCTCACCAGTGGGCGGCCCAGCCCGCCCGGGCAGACCGCCACCCGGAACCTCCCGCAGCCGCGCGCGGCCAGCACCAGCAGCTCGTGGTCCTCGGTGATAGACTGGAGCGCGCCAATCTCCCCAGCTGCAGCGCCCTCCGCCAGCCTGTTCGAGAAATCGAGGTTGCATGCGACGTCCGCCATCACACTCGCCACGCCGCCGCCTGCGGAGGCGCCTGCATCCCCGAGGGCGCCGGCCGATCTCCTGACCTTCTCGGACGGCCCGTGCTCCTCCGCGTCGAAGCTCACCCTCGACCGCCGCGCAGGGACTCCGAAGGTCGGCCCCGACCTGTGCTCGTACAGGTTCATGGGCGGTGGCGCGGGATACACTGCGGGTCGTCCTGACGGCGGTCTGCGCTCAAGCTCAGCCCGCACAGTGGCGCACCTCAGGCCCGCGCCCGATGCGATCGGGTCGGTGGCCCTCGGCTTCGGCCTCCAGCCGCTCGAGCCACTCACCTCACCTGCCTGAGCCCTGCGCGGCCCCGGCACCCTGCCAGGCCTGGGCGGCAGCTCCACCGCCCCCGAGCGCGGGGCCAGCATGGTCCCGGGCTGTGGGCCACCAGGAACCGGGCGTGCCAGTCCTTCTCGCCAAGCTCCTCCCTCAACCTCCTCCTCGTGGACCTGGCTGAGTCCTCGCCTCTCGCGAAGTACCTCTGCCAGCTGCCGTGGGTTGCCCACCCTCTCGTCCGTCATGAAGGACCCACGGTCGCGCCCCAGCGCCTCGAGCGACTCCGCGATGGCGTCGCATGCGTCTCCCAGGTCGTCACAGCCCTCGTCGTGCTGGCACCGCTCGGCCACATCAAGTCGGTGGTCTCCGCCACTTGCACGAGACTTCAAGTCTCCGGCCAGCGCGCCCTCGCCGCGATGCCTCCACCGGTCACGGGCAGCACCGCTCGCCAGCCCACCCAGCTCCTCGCGGCTTATCGCGTCGCGCCACGGCGGCTGCAGTGGGTGGGCTGGTGGGCCCTGCAACGCCAGCCCTCGCCCCTGCACCTCAACCCGCGCCGCCTCTGCCTCCTCAACTCCGCGCCTCAGGATACACAATGGATGATCCTCACGTCCTACAGCCCCTCTGGCCAGCGCGACGGCCACCGGGCTCGCCGACTTGCCGCAGTCGCCCATGCCGTCGGGGAACAGCGTGCCCGTGCGCAGGATGATCGCGGGGGCCCCAGCGGCCATCGGTTCCTCCCGCACTCGATCGCCCACCACTGGACCCAGATTGGTGGGGGCCTTGGCCTCCGCGTCGATGCACGGGGTGCGGTAGGCGGTCCAGCCTTCTTCCTCTCGGACCAGTTGGCACACGTAGAGCTGTGTCCGTGCCCTGCGGCCCCCGCGCCATGGCCGTCAGCCGCGCGCCTGAGGGCGCAGCCACCCGCTGACCAGTCCGCACTCCCAGCGGCGGGGGGGAGCGGGGCCTCGAAGCCCGAGATCGCTCCGGCGCCACCCCCACGGCCACCGCCGTCGGGCCGTCGGAGGCGATCGCAAGTTGGGACGCGGTTGACGCTGCCAGGTCGTGCTCGAGACACGCCAGGACCCCGCAGCTCATCACTCGACCCAGGGCGTGGCATCCCAGATGGGCACACTTGTTCGAGCCCCTCTCCCGCTGGTAGGTGTCGGTGCGTTTCCAGCACAGGGTAGCCGCCTTCTCCGAGCCCCTGAAGTTCGACCCCTCACCATCCTCCGTGACCAAGCGGATGGGTTCGCCTCGTGTTCGATCACGACAAGTCTCCTTGCTGAGCTAGTAGATGGTGCCCCCTTCCTGGTACAGCACCTCGTGGGCCATGCAGCGCCGGTGCTCTGGCTCCGACTCCGTCTCCGAGTTTGGGTCCTTCAGCAGCGCCGCTGGCGGGTCCGATCCTCTCCATCGCCCGCGCTGGCAGCCCCTCTGCCCACGCCCCTCGAGGGCCCCGCACAGCTTGGCGCAGCCCTTCAGCCCCGCTGCAGCGCACCCGCGGCCACGCTGTGGACGCCGCAGCGCCCGCGGCTCGGCCCCCCCAACAGGGATTCGGGGGGGTCGTCGCCAGGGCGCCGAGGTTGGTGTCCGTGCCCGCCGCCACGCAGCCACAAGGCTGGAGCATGCACCACGTAATTGCCGTCGTCGGGGCAGGGCATGTCTCGGCACACGTGCACCACCTTGTCTTAGGGATCCTCCAGGAGGTCGCGCAGCCTCCTCGACGTGGTAGCGAGCACCTGCTCGTGGGGCCATGCGACCCCGGACTTCTTGTACTTGATGCCCGTGTTCAGCGCAGGCCTCTCCAATCTGGCCGCCGTGCCCCCGACCTGTACGATGAGGTGGTGCGGCATCGTGTCGGCCCCCTTGGCGCGCAGCTGTGCGTAAAAATCGTTCTCCACCGGGGTCGAGGTTGCAGGCCCACCCTGCTCGGGCACCACGCCGTCGTCGACCGCCGTCGGCCCAGGCTTCGAGTCGGGGCAACACCACCCCAGCGCTCTGCCGATACATCTCAGTGGGGCACAGACCAACATATCAATCGCCGAAGCTATCGAATGCAGTCCGTATCCAAGACCGATCACCAACGCCACCACCAAGCCAGCGAAGGTGGTCCAGCACAGCATCGGCCAGCCAGACCCGAAAGCCGTGTAGCCGAGGGTGTTCAGGCCGCTGCCGACAAGACCTCCTCCGCTCCACATCAGGTCCGACCACTGGATCTCCGGCGCCTGCGCGTCGGTGATCCATCCTCCCAGCCAGCTGACTCCAACTCTGATGTCGCCGAAGCTGAACCACCCATGCCGTTCGTCATCCTCTTCCTCCTCGGCGGGTGGGTCCGCTGCAGGGCCGGCCTCTGCCGCCTCACGCATCGCGGGGGGTGCAAGCCTCCGCCCTGCCAGCCGCTCCCATGCTGTGTTCCTGCGGCGCCGCGGCGCCCCGTCGCCACCTTCGCCCAGTGGTTCTGGGGACGTGGTCGGCTGCGGGGCGGCCGCTGCCGCCGCCGTTTCCCTCCTGCCGGCTTGCCTGCTGCAGGCCCCCGCGGAGGTGTTCGCCCTTTACCGGCCGCGGCCACCACGGGTTTCGCCGGCAAGGGCGGGCGGCGCTGCGACTCCTGGGTGGCCGCCGCCGTGCTGCGGCGCCGCTGGTCCTCCTCCAGCGCCCGCAGCAAGGGAGGGTACGCCCTCCCACCGTCCGCTGCGGCTGTGCCGTGCGGACCTCCTCCGTCCTCGCGGGCCGCAGGTGGCATGGTGGGCGTCGCTGGCTGCCCCCGCCACCTCCGGCCGATCTCGGCCGCCGCCACAGCGCCGATGATCATCGGCAGCAGCGCCATCATTCCCGACCCACCCGCCGGCGGCAGGAGCCGTCACGCGGGGCTGGCTGCCATGCGCCCTCTGCGCAATGGCCGCCAGCGGGTGGGCCTGTGCGGCCCCTGGCCGCGGGGCGAGCGCGCGCCCCCGCGCGCTTGCCCTGCTCAAGGGCCCGAGGGAAAAGCTCGAGCCCAAGTGGGCCGCGGAGGAGTCGGAGGACAGAAGGAAGAGAGACGGATGGTCCTCCCCCTTTCCAAGCACCTCACACTAAAACCTGGCGTTCTAGGCTGGCGCGCGAACTCTCACGTGCTGCAGCGGGAGGAAGACGACGACACCGAGGACGAAGACGATGGAGAAGCTTCCAGAGTGGAACTCCCGATCCCCCCAGAATCGGGGAGACGTAAGACTCGGGTTCGGGGGACTCGGTTTGGTCTGACTGGGCCATCATGAAAATGACGAGGCACAATCTGAAATTTGACGCGAGCTCTGGCTGCAAACATCTCACGAAGACGGGACCACCAAAATCCAGGACGCGTTCGTGAAAGTGCGTCGGCGAACCCGAGTTCCTGCGAACTCGAGTTTTACGCTTCCCTGAAAGCATGCGCACCCTCTTTTTGTTGACGGTCTCGCGGCCTCGCGCGCGGCGACGCGGTGAAGCAAGTCAAGTACGGCGGCCGAAAAC
>CAUYUJ010002525.1:195000-235000 GCA_963575745.1 Prorocentrum cordatum
CACAAAAAAGGGGCGCCACCGAGCACGGGGTCACGGCGAGAAGAGGGCGGGCGAGCGCGCGAAGCGCCTCGGCCCTCAGGCCCCCGAGCATGAGCAAAGGCAGATCGCGCCCTCGGCCGCTCGCCGAAGCCGCCATCAAACGCTCGCCATCAAACGCGGCCACGCAAAGACTGCGCCAGTCGACGCCGCAAGCTGGCACCCAGGCCGCGCAGGTGGCCGCCCAGCTCCGACATCTCCAGCACCAACACGCGGCACTTGGCGCAGCGCTGCAGCACTGACGCGGGGGGCCACCCCCCACGGCAACGCGCCGACTCGAGGTCGCCACCCAAAGCTACAAATCTGCCTGCCGCCGCACGTCGCGCGATTCGCGGGGGGGCCATCTCCCCAGGGCCAGCCCACGTCAGGACTCGGCCCCAAACCTTTCGAAAGGCAGCCAGCCTGAACGGGGGCTTTGGCCATGAGACCTACGATCCTGAACAGGCACATGCACGATGATACGAAACTCCCTTCGCTCGAGCACCGCCCCCGGCCGCCGCCATCATTCGCGTTCAATCCGGAAGCGAGATCCCCCAACTGCAGACCAACGCCACCGCCCCGTGCAAGACCCACGCGCAACATCACCCAATCTCGTTCACGCAGCCAGCCGTCCAACTACACAATGCACGCGGCCACCTCCAGCAGATGGCTCGCCTGCAGAATGTTCGCCACCACCATGGCCATCACCTGGAACTGGACGCGACGCCCTTCTCCCCCGAACTGCCCCCCCCATCACCCCCCCCCCCACGGCCCCAGCGTGCAATTAAGGTTGCCTGCATCTCCCCTCGATGATCCTCGAATACGCGCATGGAGCTGTTATGAGCCAAGGGCGCGCGCGCGCAGTTGCCCCCGCGCGCGCAGCATAAATCGCCGACGGAGTTGCCCGGCGCCTTGCCCCGCCCAGCCATCGAAGGCCATCTTGCCCCCTTGCAATCGACGAGAAAGGCGCAGACCTCTCGCTGGCATGCGACGTCGATGAAGCCGCCCACTGCGCGGACGACCAAGATGTTGTTAAGGCGCGGCTTGCCCCTCGGAGAATGCCCCCAGGGCGCGGCACCACGCTGTCGCAGAGGTGGCGGTCGCTCTCGTCGCCGCACTGCTTCCACCACCTGCAACAGCGCAAGCGCGATGATCCACCACGATACCGCCCCACTGCGCCTCGTCGAGCCTACCGGCCGATCTGCGCCAAAAGTGGCCTGACCGACATCGGCGTCACACTCATCCTGCGGGCGCCATTCGCCCCCTCTGCCTCTCCGATGGCAACGTCCCGGCTCGGCCAATCCGCCGCATCTCATTGACCGGGCGCATCGGCAGTGGCTTCTGATGCCCGGGGCCCGCGCCACGCGATCCAGCTTCAAAACTGCCGCATCCGATGACCGCCCCTTCAGCAGCGCACCCACGGACACCAGAAAGTCGGCCACGATGACGACGCGCTTCCGCCGACGCCGGCGCCTCGCCCCACAGGCAATCGACCCGCCCCAACTTCACGGCGTAGCCCTGGGCGAACTCCCCCGCGCAGCTGACCAGTTAGCCGCGATGCATCACCGACTGCTCCCAGAGGCCCTCGTCGCCCCCTAGCTGCGACAAGTTGGCGAGAGCGACCTGGCCCCCCGCCAACGCCCGCGGAATCGACCCCCTCCGAAGCCCGCGCGCTCTCCAAGGGCCCCCTAAGAAACCGCCATGCATCAGTGGCGCAAGGATCACAAAACCCAGGCCCTCGCGCATCCCCAGCCGACCCGCCTCGACCATCACCTGCGCCCAGCAAGTGCCCACGCTGATCTTCTGGAGAGCCACTTTGCTGACATCCTCGAATCCCCGGGGCGGCCCCCAGTCTCGGCACCTTCCGCCCAGGAAGGTGTCCGGAAACAAGGCCGCGCGTACGACCCAGCACCGGCGCCCCCTCTGTCTGCTGAACAGCCTCTCGACCACGCCCACCTCCACCAGCTCCTCCAACCGCGGGGGCCCCACCCAGGTCCTCACCGGAGGTCCCACCGCCCGCTTGAGGCCAGGCAAACCGTGCCCAAGCTCCAGCACCCCAGGCCGCCCCTCCTTCGGATGCATCATCTCGTCCTCCTCCAAGCCGCGCGACTCCACACCCTCCTCGGCGCCCGCGTGAACCACATCCACTCTGGTCTGCCACACCTGCTCCACGCCCCTGGCCAGCTCGCGCCTGATCTCGCCCACGTTCGACTTCGCGGCCATGGCCCCGAAACCGTCGACGCTCGCGCCGGCCGCGCAGGCCGTCGCGTGCCACTTCAGCTCCAGGCTCGACGCGCAGAAGATGGCGAGCGACGAGAGCGCCGTCAGCTCGCCCCCACCAGCGGCCGCGATCACCTGGCGTTGTTCCGTCCGTATCCCCAGGAAGGTGCCGATCCACCGATAACGGACGCCGATCATGGCAATGGCAGGAAGGCGCGCCAACATCCCCCAGTATCCCACGAGCGACGCCAGCTTCACTGGACGGGCAGCCCTGTCGCAGCAGCACCGCCTCCGCACAAATCACCAAACAATTGTATCAGGTCGGGATGATGTTCAGACCAAATGGGCGGCCGGCGATCGACATACCCAGGCCTCGTCGCAGCCATTCCCCCACCTCCTGCTTGCGGACCGCAAGCCCGCGCTGATTCATGAACTCGCGGACCTCTTCCTTCGTCACGTCCAGTTTGGTCCTCCCTGTCTCTCGCGAACTCCATGCCTACGTAGTCGCCGATGCACAGCAGCAGCAGGAGCTCCGTCTAAACGAAGCTCGGGCAAGAGTTCCCCGAGGTGATCTGATCGGCAGAGCAACCTTCCATTTGTTCGAAGCAGTCCATCTGGGTAGAGCGCGCCAGAAAGACCGGCCACGCGGCGCCCATCACGGGCACCGCCGATCCGACTGCCACTGCGTTCCGCTGCCGTCTTCGGCAGCGTCACCCCCTGCTCGAGGCGAAGGTTCACAGCTCGTTGGGGGGGCGCCCCCCTCTGGTACAAAAATACCGTGCCAGACGATCGGTCCATCGCAGCCAATCGAACCAGCCTGCGACGTCCCTTTGGAAACTCGCAAGCACTCGATTGCCCAGCATGTCCTCCGTGAGCCCCAGCCCCGACAGCACGGAGGGCGACCCCAAAGGTGTTCAAGGCGGCCTCCGAAATAATAGATTCTCACGTCGCGCATCCCGCATAAGCCGAGAATTCGTCACTTGTTTACCGTCGTCGCTCACGTCCTACGCCACAGAGAACAGCCCGACCGCGTGCTTCACCTCCGCCACGTAACTGGTCATCCCTGCCTGCATCATCCCCATCGCGATCCTCATCCTGTTCGTCGTGTCCGTCCAGCCTCGGTCCCAGTGGCTCTGGGTGCCCTCGTACTCCCCCCAATCCATCTCCTTCGGACCCCCCAACGCGCGGCCCTCGAAATCCGCACGGCACGGAGCCGCAGTCGCCGAAAGCGCAGATGTAGCCCCTCCTCCCATGGGGGGGGGGTAGCGACGCCTGACTCGCGACCACCATGCAGGGGCAGCCCTTCTTGAAAGTCGCAACAGACGTCGCAGTCCGCCGCGTGTCCGCACCTCGACCAGCTGCGCAGCCGAAGCTGGCGGATCTCCGCAAGCGGCGAAGCGTCGCTTTGGCGCGCCTGTGGGAGAAACGCGCTGTTCTCCCAGCGGCCGTGGAGCTCACAGGCTGGCACCTGGTCCACCACTCGCCGCCACTCATGTGCTCGTTCGGCGTCGAGACCTGCGCCGCAGTGAAGCCCTTGGGGCCCAAGAAGTCCTCGCGCTCCTTGGCCACGTCGCCCCGCTTCCACTCAAAAGGTGCACAGAGGCCATGGAGGCGCCATGAGGCGACAGGGCAGGCAGGGGCTGCCCCAGCCAACAACGCTGCGGCGGCTCGAACGTCGGCCGCGGCGTCGCAGGCGGCGGGCCCGGCGGAACATCGGCGCCCTGTGGGAGAAAGGCGCTGTTCTCCCAGCAACCGTGGAGCCGAAGCTTACCTTCGGAATTCACATTCAGGCAGCTGTCCCAGCTGCCGCCGGCCCACTTGATCGGCAGCACCGCACCAGCATGCGCGACCTCGAACTCGAACTGGATCCGCGTGCCCCAGTGGTCGGCACCGTTCTCCACGTTCAAGCACTTCTCTGGGTGTGCGGCCCAGCGAATCTCGCCGACGCCGCCCACTGTGTAGGAGAACACCTCGTCCACGCTGCCCTCGATGCAATCCCAGAGCTGGATGCCGTTCCCGCCGTTGCCGGCCCATCCCGCGACGACGTTGGGGCACTTCTGGGGCTGCGCGGCAAGCCGCAAG
The DNA here is from genome assembly GCA_963575745.1 of Prorocentrum cordatum. Classification (NCBI taxonomy): domain Eukaryota; class Dinophyceae; order Prorocentrales; family Prorocentraceae; genus Prorocentrum; species Prorocentrum cordatum. Next base: position 199,318 of record CAUYUJ010002525.1, read on the forward strand.
AGGCCCGTGCGCACCTCTGGCCCACTCGCAGGGGAGAGCTCCAGATTGTCTTGGATCGCCTGCTGCATCTGGGCACCCCTGACAACGAAGGCGAGACTGAGCGAGCAGAAGGTCTGCAAGGAACGCCCCATGACTGCCTGCACCAGTGATGTTGAGAGCCGGGGAGTCTATCAGACGACGTCTGCCTGTGGGCAAGTCTTGGCTTGAGATGACGGGAAGAGCGAGGAACGAGTGATGACGTTGAGTTGGGGCGAAGCCCTCTGGGGAGGGGTCCAGGGGAGGGGCGAGGCGATCAGGTCGACATCGTATCGGGGTCGCCCTCTGGAGGCCTCAAGACGGTCCAATTTAGCCCCCAAAAGCGGCCCAACATGGCCCAAAGATGGCCCAAGATGGCGTCAAGGTGGCCTCCAAAATGTCCAAGGCGATTGAGTCTTCCGCCCGCTCTCCCTGCCGCGCCGCAGCCTTATCACCAAGCGGGTTCGGAGACACTAAGCCAGCGGCCTCGCGCCGTCGCAGAAAGAACCCGCGCTTCCCGCCCCCATGCCAAGCAGGTGGCGGAAAGAGCGCCGCGTCGCGATCCGTTATTCGGGAGAAATAACACGGGGGAGGGGGGTAGGCAGGGGGGGGGGGCATAGTCTAATGGCCCTATCTGGGGCCCAAAAATTACAAGTCCGCTGGGGGCATCCTCAAACGAGTGCGCTCTGGTTGACATCATCTTGGGATCACCCTCGGGAGGCGTCAAGACGCCCCAACTTAGCCCCCAAAAGCGGCCCAAAAAAGGCCCAAAGATGGCCCAAGATGGCGTCAAGGTGGCCTCCAAAATGTCCAAGGCGATTGAGTCTTCCGCCCGCTCTCCCTGCCGTGCCGCAGCCTTATCACCAAGCGGGTTCGGAGACACTAAGCCAGCGGCCTCACGCCGTCACAGAAAGAACCCGCGCTTCCCGTCCCCATGCCAAGCAGATGACGGAAAGCGCGCTGCGTCGCGATCCGTTAGATGGGAGAAATAACACGGGGGGGGCAGGCAGGGGGGGGGGGGGGGGGCAGAGCCTAATGGCCCTATCTGGGGCACAAAAATGACGATTTCGCTGGGGGCATCCTCAAACAAGTGCGCTCTGGTTGACATCATCGTGGGATCACCCTCGGGAGGCGTCAAGACGGCACAACTTAGCCCCCAAAAGCAACCCAAAAAGGCCCAAAGATGGCCCAAGATGGCGTCAAGGTGGCCTCCAACATGTCCAAGGCGATTGAATCTGCCGCCCGCTCTCCCTGCCGTGCCGAAGCCTTATCACCAAGCGGGTTCGGAAGCACTAAGCCAGCGGCCTCACGCCGTCACAGAAAGAACCCGCGCTTCCCGCCCCCATGCCACGCAGATGACGGAAAGCGCGCTGCGTCGCGATCCGTTAGCTGGGAGAAATAACACGGGGGGGGGTAGGCAGGGGAGGGGCAGAGCCTAATGGCCCTATCTGGGGCACAAAAATGACGATTTCGCTGGGGACATCCTCAAACAAGTGCGCTCTGGTTGACATCATCGTGGGATCGCCCTTGGGAGGCGTCAAGACGGGACAACTTAGCCCCCAAAAGCGGCCCAACAAGGCCCAAAGATGGCCCAAGATGGCGTCAAGGTGGCCTCCAACATGTCCAAGGCGATTGAATCTGCCGCCCGCTCCCTCTGCCGCGCCGAAGCCTTATCACCAAGCGGGTTCGGAAGCACTAAGCCAGCGGCCTCGCGCCGTCACAGAAAGAACCCGCGCTCCCCGTCCCCATGCCAAGCAGATGACGGAAAGCGCGCTGCGCCGCGATCCGTTAGCTGGGAGAAATAACACGGGGGGGGGGGGGTAGGCGGGGGGGGGGGGGGGGGGGGCAGAGCCTAATGGCCCTATCTGGGGCACAAAAATGACGATTTCGCTGGGGACATCCTCAAACAAGTGCGCTCTGGTTGACATCATCGTGGGATCACCCTCGGGAGGCGTCAAGACGGCGCAACTTAGCCCCCAAAAGCGGCTCAAAAAGGCCCAAAGATGGCCCAAAATGGCGTCAAGGTGGCCTCCAACATGTCAAAAGCGATTGAATATGCCGCCCGCTCTCCCTGCCGTGCCGAAGCCTTATCACCAAGCGGGTTCGGAAACACTAAGCCAGCGGCCTCACGCCGTCGCAAAAAGAACCCGCGCTTCCCGCCCCCATGCCAAGCAGATGACGGAAAGCGCGCTGCGTCGCGATCCGTTAGCTGGGAGAAATAACACGGGGGGGTAGGCAGGGGGGGGCCCAGAGCCTAATGGCCCTATCTGTGGCACAACAATTACGATTTCGCTGGGGACATCCTCAAACAAGTGCGCTCTGGTTGACATCATCGTGGGATCACCCTCGGGAGGCGTCAAGACGGCACAACTTAGCCCCCAAAAGCGGCCCAACAAGGCCCAAAGATGGCCCAAGATGGCGTCAAGGTGGCCTCCAACATGTCCAAGGCGATTGAATCTGCCGCCCGCTCTCCCTGCCGTGCCGAAGCCTTATCACCAAGCGGGTTCGGAAGCACTAAGCCAGCGGCCTCACGCCGTCACAGAAAGAACCCGCGCTTCCCGTCCCCATGCCAAGCAGATGACGGAAAGCGCGCTGCGTCGCGATCCGTTAGCTGGGAGAAATAACACGGGGGGGGGTAGGCAGGGGGGGGGCAGAGCCTAATGGCCCTATCTGCGGCACAACAATTACGATTTCGCCGGGGACATCCTCAAACAAGTGCGCTCTAGTTGACATCATCGTGGGATCACCCTCGGGAGGCGTCAAGACGGCACAACTTAGCCCCCAAAAGCGGCCCAACAAGGCCCAAAGATGGCCCAAAATGGCGTCAAGGTGGCCTCCAACATGTCAAAGGCGATTGAATCTGCCGCCCGCTCCCCCTGCCGTGCCGAAGCCTTATCACCAAGCGGGTTCGGAAGCACTAAGCCAGCGGCCTCACGCCGTCACAGAAAGAACCCGCGCTTCCCGTCCCCATGCCAAGCAGATGACGGAAAGCGCGCTGCGTCGCGATCCGTTAGCTGGGAGAAATAACACGGGGGGGTAGGCAGGGGGGGGGCAGAGCCTAATGGCCCTATCTGTGGCACAACGATTACGATTTCGCTGGGGACATCCTCAAACAAGTGCGCTCTGGTTGACATCATCGTGGGATCACCCTCGGGAGGCGTCAAGACGGCACAATTTAGCCCCCAAAAGCGGCCCAACATGGCCCAAAGATGGCCCAAGATGGCGTCAAGGTGGCCTCCAACATGTCCAAGGCGATTGAATATGCCGCCCGCTCTCCCTGCCGTGCCGAAGCCTTATCACCAAGCGGGTTCGGAAGCACTAAGCCAGAGGCCTCACGCCGTCACAGAAAGAACCCGCGCTTCCCGTCCCCATGCCAAGCAGATGACGGAAAGCGCGCTGCGTCGCGATCCGTTAGCTGGGAGAAATAACACGGGGGGGTAGGCAGGGGGGGGGCAGAGCCTAATGGCCCTATCTGGGGCACGAAAATGACGATTTCGCTGGGGACATCCTCAAACAAGTGCGCTCTGGTTGACATCATCGTGGGATCACCCTCGGGAGGCGTCAAGACGGCACAATTTAGCCCCCAAAAGCGGCCCAACATGGCCCAAAGATGGCCCAAGATGGCGTCAAGGTGGCCTCCAACATGTCCAAGGCGATTGAATATGCCGCCCGCTCTCCCTGCCGTGCCGAAGCCTTATCACCAAGCGGGTTCGGAAGCACTAAGCCAGAGGCCTCACGCCGTCACAGAAAGAACCCGCGCTTCCCGTCCCCATGCCAAGCAGATGACGGAAAGCGCGCTGCGTCGCGATCCGTTAGCTGGGAGAAATAACACGGGGGGGGTAGGCATGGGGGGGGCCCAGAGCCTAATGGCCCTATCTGGGGCACAAAAATGACGATTTCGCTGGGGACATCCTCAAACAAGCGCGCTCTGGTTGACATCATCGTAGGATCACCCTCGGGAGGCGTCAAGACGGCACAACTTATCGCGGCCCCGGTGCCCCAACAAACCCTGCCACGATTTTGACCTCACTTTTTTCATAAAAGCATCGTTGTCCATAAAACACTTCGTGACCCCAAATCAGAGGCGATGACGCGGGCACGGTCGGACGAAACATCACGGGAGAGATGGGCGCAGCAAGCGTTGGCGGAGAAAGGGGGAGCGACGCTGACCGCCACGAGGTGGGGCCGAGGAGGTCAGATAACATTATGGCGAGCTCCCAAGAGGAACGGACGATTTGCACACACACACCCTGGGGCCAACGCCCTAAGCAACGAAATTAAACGCACCTTAACACAGCCGCCGCGCACATAAAATATTCGATTTAAACACATCGAATCATCGAGTCGAACCTGCGTGGGTGACTGGACCTGCAGTTTCTCCTAACTGGTTTCGCTGCTCGGTTGAAGCTATACAGATTTTGTTTTGGCATGTCCACGCAGTATGCAAAGAGCACGGGCAAAATGGAAGACGACGAAGGCGATCGCCAGCCAGGAGCGCCCCAACCACGGGAATTGCCTGCACATGCTCCGCGTCGGCGAGAAGACCGGTTGCAGTTACCCCCGCCCTCCTCGCACCCCCATCCTCCGCAGGGGAAGCAAATGGGAGCATAAAGAACGAGAGCGAAGAGGGCGGGGGGAAGGCGCCGGAAAGGGGCGGAGGGAGCCAAGGAGAGGAGACTGGGAGGCAAGGGTGGGGCGGTGGGAAGGCGTATTGGGGATCTCTCGGGCTCTCTTGAAGCTCTCTTGGGCTCTCTAGGTCTGTATGATGGGGACTCGGCGAGGCCCCAGGGGGCCCTCCGAAGCCTTCTTCAGGACCGCCTGGGGCTTGCCTCACTAGAGCTGCTTGCGTGTTGGAGCGGTCGGAGTCGAAGCTTGTTGTTTTAAGCGTTATCTACGCATGTATCGAAATCTGGTTTGATTGTTTTACAGCGCATATCAGAAACATGCAATGCAAAAAGTGCCAGCACTGTTCGAGGAGACTGTTTCGCACGATCGCTGTGCTCGCGCATGGGCAGTGGAACTTCGCATTTCCTTGGAATCGCGTCGCGATTGCGAGGCGCAAGCGCACGTCACCAGAAAGCTGCCGCATGATTGTGGCGCACAAGGCCGGATAACCCTCAGGCCCAATAGGGCTCTAAGAGGGCCCCGAAGGGCCACCAAGGGCAGTGAAAGCGAAGACGCGCGAGCGCCCTTTTCGCGCGACATAAGTTTCATTCCTCTTGGGGGCCTGTTGGTATCCTCCTTGGGGCTCTAATTCGCCTTTCTGGGGCCGCTAGGAATGCCTGTGGGGGTTCAGAAGAAGCCCTGGAGGGCCCCCAAGGTGAGTGAAAGTTCAGTCGCGCGAAAGGGCGCTCGCGTGACTTCACTTTCACTGCTTTGGGGGGCCCTTCGAGGCCCCCTTGGGGCCCTCTTGGGGCCTCCGGGGCCCTCTTGGAGCTCTCTTGGGGCCATCTTATGGCCATCCTGGAGCTGTCTTGTGGCACTCCTGGCGCCCTCTTGGGGCCCCCGCGGTAGAGTATCTCAGACGTCCGTTTCAAGTCCTCTACCGTGGGGGACTCTAGGAACGCTTAAGGCCCACGAGGGCGCGTCTCGGGGCCTCCCGGGCCCCCCCGGAGCCCTCTCAGGATCCCCTTTGGCCTTCTTGGAGCCTTCCTGGAGCTGCCTCGCCGCCAATGGCACTATATACATAGACTGACCGCTCCATGACAAGATAAGGCCGTGGGGCTGAACTGCCCCGGCCGCGAGGCCGGACACTTCAAGCGAAAACTCCGGCCTCAAGGCAAGGCACTTGAGGCCAAACCTTTCCAGCCGCCAGGCCAGGCAGGCGTGGCCTTCCACCGTGACCTCTACGACGATTGTCAACCTCCGCCCCAACGATTTTGGCTACGATTTTGAACATCCGCCCCTACGATTTTCAAACTCCCCCACCACGAGTTTGGCTACGATTTTCAAGACCCGCCCTTACGATTTTGAATGCGGGGTCCGCGAACCGCCACCACGATTTTGAAAAGAGAGCCTGGACCCAGAGAGAACGATTTGTGTTACAATCTGGTGCCCGATCCAACACGATTTCGTATACAATATTGGCCGGCAATATTTGTGTCGAGATGTCTCAAGCAAGTCGCCCAAAAAAATCGCATTGCAAAATCGTGCGCAAAATCGTCGTTGGTTTTTGTGCTTATCAGGGGAAGGCCCCAGGAACTCTGAAGCACCACCATGAACACATGTTCGTCCTCATCCTCCTTCCGCCAACCGTTCCTCCTCCGAAAACCTCTCACTCAATCATGCCGTCGGTGAAAACTCCCAAAACGAATGCGCCGCTACACCACAACCGCCATTCAACGCACCAAGAGACCGTGGCCGTCGTCGCCGCCGTAATGTTCGTCATCATCGTAACGCCCGTTGCTCTTGTCGTTGGAACGCTCTCCGCCGTGGTCACAACGCTCGCCATCGCCCTCGTGACAGTCGCCACATTGGTCGCCGTAGTACTCGTCGTCGTCGTCGTAACGCCCGTCGGCGCTGTGGTCGCAACGTTCGTTGCTGTCGTCGCCGCGACGCTCGTCGTCGTCGCCGTGGAACTAAATGGCGTCGTCATCGCGACTCTCCGCGTGGCCGTGGTCGTCGTCTCGCTCGCCATCGTCTCGGCAACGCTCGTCGCTGCCGTCGCCGTCGTAACGTTCGTCTTCGTCGTCGCAAGGTTCGTCGCCGTCGCCATCGCAGCACTCGTCGCCACCGCCGCCGAGTGTTCGTCAATGTCGCCATCACCGCCGTCGCCGTTGCAATCGCAATGCTCGTGCCCGTCGTCGCCGAGACACTTGTCGCCGTCGTCGCCGCACCGCTCGTCGTCGTCGCTGCAACGCTCGTCGGCGTCGCCGTGCCAATGTTTGTCGCCAGATAGCCCGCCCCCCGAGGACTGGGCGAAAAAGCAGATCCCCCTCAGTGGTGGAACCACATATGCCCTCCAGGTTGTTGAATTCCAGGAGCACTTTTGGAAGATCGCCGCTGGAGACACGCGGGGAAGGATGACGAAGCACCTGGGGGCCCGCGCGGGTCACGGAGAAGTTCATGGGGGACCCTTGCGATCGGCAGAGGGAAAAGGACCATGACCGCGCTCTGCGCACATGGCGAACCGTTGCGGCATAGTCGCGTTTTCTCGCCAGCCGTTCCTGCTCCCCCTCCTTTGCCCTGCCAAACCCCAAGCGAACATCTGTTCGAACGCCTGAAGGCGAATTCTCTCGTTGCAAAACGCACGAGGAAGCCGCAACGCAACTACGGATGAATACAACACCTTCCCATCCCACCCTTTTTTTTCCGCCGCCTGTGCGCATCCAGAAACCATGATTGAACTTACGCGAGCACTCTTGGTCGAACAAACAACGAATGTTACTGCGCAGCCATGGTATTTTACCTAGGTCCGTCTTTTCCGCTCTTATAGACGCTCTCTGACCGCAACGACAAAGTCACGAAACTATGTGAGCCGACCTGCTGTCGGGAAAAGACGATTGACCAAGTCGCGAGCGCCCCCTGTTTCAAAACTTACAACAATCATTATACATACAAGCGTTCGTCGGTTACTCCTGTTTCTTTCTACTCCGCGTAGAAATTGTCCAATGTTCAAGCGCTCGAACTCCAAACAATAGGAAACCTCCACGCTTCATACTTACATGATGTCAAAATCGCAAATTGTTGAAACGGTTTTGTGGCTGTAACAAGTTTCAACGTTTGTCATCTTAGAAAGCGATGGAAGCTTGAAAGCATTCGAACTGTGTCATTCTGAAATTGAAGCGCCATCAAGTTGCTCTGTTGGCCCAGGCACATACTGTATCTCCGAAAATTTGACGACGTCCGACGGTTTCTGGATTTCAAGCGTCGCGGGTTCAAATGCTCGCCCTCGGAGCCACGCGTACATGAGATAATCTCCAAGTTGTAAACCTATCAGATGTCAAACTTCAAAGCACAACTGAGCCACATGCGCAACAGCCTCAGATGGAATGGGGGGGGGGGCGGGCCCCTCCCGTTGGCCCCCGCGCCCTTGCCCTATACAGGGTGCAAATGGCCTGAACGGGGCGCCTGCCGACGATCTCAACGAATAGTCGACGCGAGTGCGTAGACGCCCGCGTTTTGCGGGACGCCGCATTCAAGACGTTTAGTTGAACGCGCTTCGCGCGCATGCAAAGCGACCTTCCCGCGCCAACCCTTTGACATCAAAATCGTCCGTTGGGCGCCGGGGGCATGACAACTTAGCTTCCAAAAGCGGCCCAAAAAGGCCCAAAGATGGCCCAAGATGGCGTCAAGGTGGCCTCCAACATGTCCAAGGCGATTGAACCTGCCGCCCGCTCTCTCTGCCGTGCCGAAGCCTTATCACCAAGCGGGTTCGGAAGCACTAAGCCAGCGGCCTCACGCCGTCACAGAAAGAACCCGCGCTTCCCGTCCCCATGCCAAGCAGGTGACGGAAAGCGCGCGCAACGTGCGATCCGTTAGTCGGGAGAAATAACGGAAAGAGCGAGGTACGAATGATGACATTCTGGTGCGGGCGAAGCCCTAAAGGGAGGGGTTCCAGGGGAGGGGCGAAGCGTGTGGACCTGCGTGTTATTTGCCGTTTTCGGGTTTCCCTTGGGTTTTTGCATGTTTTTCGCGTTCCCCCCAAGACGGCCCAAGAGCGCTCCAAGAGAGCCCAAGACCGCCCAAGACGGCCCAAGAGGCCCCCAAGAAACCCCCAAGAGGCCCCCAAGAGCCGCCCAAGGGGCATCCCAAGAGGGCCCCAAGAGGCCGAAATCATCGATGTTCCAAAAGAAAACGTATATTTTTAGCATATGCGCTTTGTCGGCTTTCACGGCGTTGACGACGCTCCAAGAGGCCCCCAAGACCGCCCCAAGACAGCCCAATAGGCTCCCAAGAGGCCCCCAAAACGGCCCAAGAGGGCGCCAAGACGGCCCAAGAGGCGCCCAAGACGGCCCAAGAGAGCCCCAAGACGGCCCCAAGAGGGGAACCACGAACCGAAAAGTCTAGCCTTTCGCCCCGAGAAGCTCCCAGGAGGCCCCCAGAGCCCCCCAAGAAGCCCCAAGAGGCCCCCAAGAGGTTCCCAAGAGGCTTCCAAAAGGGCCCGACAAGGGCCCCAATACGACCCCCAAGAAGGCCCAGAGACGCCAAATAGAGAGCCATCGGTAACGCAAAAAGCTCTTCACACCACGGCTCCCAAGAGCGAACGGCGACGTAAACAAGCTGATAAGACCAAGGCTCCCAGCAGAGAGCGGCGACGCAACAAGTTCCTGACGCCAAGGCCCAGCCAAGGCTCAGGAACGGGCGGTAACGCAACAACCTCTGAACACCAAGGCTCCCAAGAGAGAGGGGTGACGTAACAAGCTCTCAACGCCAAGGCTCCCGGCACGAACGGTGGTGTGAGTGATTTCGGGTTCTGTTGCTGCAGCGCTCTTTCCGTTTCCGTGCCGGGCCCAGGTCAAACTAGGCGAAGTTTGACGGGGGTGGCATCTGCAATGCAGGGTCTACTGGCCCGCCCTTTTCCCTGTTAACGGAGCCCTTGACCGAGAAAATCGGGTGCTTTACTGGCCCGCCCGTTTCCCTGCGAACGGACCGTTAACAAGGAAATTGCACGCTCGGGCACCCCTTTTCCTTGTTAACGGAGCCCTTAACAAGGAAAATCGAGTGCTTAACAGGGTTGCTCGCTCGGGCGCCCTTTTCCCTGCTAACGGAGCCCTTAACATGGATTTAACAAGGAAAATCAGGTGACGGACGCGCGTTGCCTTGTTAACGGACCGTTAACATGGAAATTGCAGGAAATTGCACGCTCAGGTCAGATGGCCAGCCTTCCCCCCCCCGAGACTTGCTAAGAGGGCTCCGACAGGCAAAGATCATTGACGTTTCATTTGGGGTGAAGGTTTTCTGGTCCTCGCCTTTTCCAAAGATCATCACAAGACGGCCCGAGAGGCCCCCAAAAAGGCCCGAAAACGGACCAAGAGGGCCCGAAGACGGCCCCCGAGGAGCCCAAAACGGCTCAAGAGGCGCCCCAAGGCGGCCCAAGAGGGCCCCAACTGCAGAGTGGGTTGGTTGGGTTGGGTGGCATAGGGCGAGGCTGGGCCAAGCAGGTGACGGAAAGAGCGAGGTACGAGCGAGTGACGTTGAGCAGGGGCGAAGCCCCCCTTGGGGGGAGTTCAGAAGGGGGTCGAGGCGGGAGTGTTGGGTTGGTAATGGCCCCTTTCCCTCGTATGCTTTCGTGTGAAGCGGCTCCCGGGCGGCTCCCATGGCCCATTTCTTCCTATTTGTCTGGTGAACCCGCCAGAAGGCCCCAAGACGGCCCAAGAGAGCCCCAAGACGGCCCAAGAGGGCCCCGATAAGAGAGCCCAGATCGTCATACAGGCAGAGGCAGCGCTGGTGAAAGCGCGACAGATCGCAGCCCAACTTCACATCCCCTACGAGAGCGCCACTTGGAGCACCACGATCGGACTGGCCGACGTCAGGGTCGTGCACTTCGCGTTCAACAAGCCCGACGAATCCCGAGGCATCAGCCATGCCTGCATCGCGAACATCGGTTTCGACTGCTGGCAGGCAGGCATTGCGCAGCAGCACTGGCAAGACAACCCCTTGCCCTTTCCAGCAGAGGCAGACTGCAGCGGCCGCGTCGCCGTCGGAACAGACGCCCGATACCACAGTGAAGCAATAGGCAGCTGGATAAACCAGGCGGCAATGTTGCAAATAAAAGGTTTCACAATGGGCGCTTCCGTGTACAACACCAAAGAAGGAGATGGTGTGGTTTATGCCATTACCAGCATTGGCGGCGGTAAGGTGACGATCAAGTCTGGCCTCAAGGAGTGCACCAAGGATGCAGAAGATTCCTTGCGAGGCAAGTTCGCAATATACGATGTCGCCAAGAACGTCGTCGACAACTTCGACGCGCGCAACCCGACCAAACTCACGGGTTGGAACTGGAGCGTCGAGGAGGGGAACACCAAGCTATCATTGGACGAGCTATACGGCAAGCATGCTACGCGCCTGGAGAACCTCACAGGCGTGGTTTCCCCGATGAAGTACCGTGCGTTGCAGGTCAAGGCGTCGCTCGCTAAGGATGCACTCACCCTCGCCCCACTCACGTCCTCGACCAGTCTGAGAAGGCAGACAGACGACGCGTCGCTCGGCAGCGTCTGCCTGAAGACGCACACGGACCCAGTCAAGAAAACCGCGTACAATGCGGCCCCCAATCCGCTTCTCAAGACCAAGAAGGACACTCAGACATCAACTGGCATCGGCGGCCTGAAGGAGCCCACGCCGCGCGCCGCTGCGCCTTTCTGGCCGGTCACAGAGGGCGCGGGTGCGACGGTCAACATGGCCCTGAAGCATGCGTCGACCAGCATGGGCGTGAAAGCCCCAGTGCTGGTCAACCGCAAGAATTTCGCCGCTGGTGACACGCTGCACGCGTCGCGCGAAACGTTGGCCACCCCGTCGGGGAAGCCAGCGCGCGTCGCAACGGGCAGCGAGCCCAAGAAGAAGGCAGCGAAGAAGGGCTGAGGAGGCATCGGCAAGCGCTGCCATCCGCGGCGCACGTGTGCAGGGCGGCACCCCTGCAAGGCGCAGCAAGTGATATTAACCCTCCGCATCTAGATAACCAGCGGCTGCGCGCATGAGAAGATACGCGTGGTCAGATTCAGACGCGCGGTCGCCGTCAAGGCGTATCCCGCGCCTGGGTCCTGGGTCAGATCATGCGTTTTGCTGTTGCGATATCATCGCAATGCGCCGCAGCCGTATTGGCCTGATCGAGAGCCGCCTTCATCCTGCCAGAGAGGCAACGCCGCCCCCATGCCGAGTGGCCGACAGGTTGGACATCGAGGGCGGGGGCCTCAAGGAGCCGCGGGTGCCGCGGGACATCCTGCTCAGGGCGGCATGCCGTGGATCGAGCTCAGCAAGAAGGGCACAAAGCTCCAGTTATTCGTCAGGCCCCCACATAACAAAACAAAGATAAGTTATATTAATATACATGACAACAAACCGGACAACACGTCGCTGACAGGCCCCCTTACCTTATCGGGCCATCAGGGCGCGCCGCTCATGGACAACAGCTTCTTGTCGGAATTGAACGCCACGCGCAACCGCGCAGTGGGCCAACGCACCTGGGAACACCTGAAACAAGACGACCCGCTACTTCAGGGCGCCCTGCGGGACAAGAAAATTCAGGACCGCAAGAAGCACATCGACGAGACATCGATGCCAGACTTTGCGACAGTGTATCTTCCCGGCTTCACGTATGCTTCTGAGGGCGACACCTTTGAGCAGATGGAGCGCGATGACATCGCAATAAAGTGCTTGTTCACTCTACAAGCAGTTCGCACCCCATGTCGAATGCACGGCAGATGCGCTGACATGCGCACGTCGTGCCGTCATCGAGGCGGCGTTCGAGGATCGCCAGGCCGACAGCCGGAAGAGGTCTTTCGCGGGCGCGAGCGGGGTACGGTGCGACAAGCGTCGCAAGACGGCGCACGTCGTCGCGAAGGCATCGGACATGCCGAGTGGGACGAGGAGAATCCAGGCGAAGCCTTCTGAGTGGAACGACGCATTCACAACCCACTGCGCCAACGAACTGAAGGACTCGGCGGCACAGCAGGGCCAGGCCATATTTTACGGCGGCAGTGGCGGCGACGACGGGCCGCCGCCTGAGAAAGACGGCGGCGACGGACTGTCGCCTGAGAAGCCGGCAGAGAGCGGCGATGCCGATGCAACCGTTGCCGACCCAGTAGGTATCCCGCAAGCCGCTGCGCCGTGAGACTGGGCATATCAAAGAGAGCATGTTGGGTGGAGGGGGAGCTCGGCGCGCGGTTGATGGAGGGATGAAGGACGCGGGGGGTGGGGTTTGGGGCCATCATAGGAGCTAGGGCTTGTCATCGGAACGATGGGGGGGGGGCATAATTGACGACGCGGCGTGGAACGCGCGTCTGATACCAGAGAGATGCGGCACGCAAGTGCGATCGGAGTCGGGTTGGGTGGGTTTGCTATATGCGTGCTTGCCGTCGGGGCCGCGCTAGTTCATCCTGATTTCCGCGGGCGCGTTCGGCGCCGCGGGGCACGAGCGATGCGGGGCTGGCATCAGTGCGTGAGAGACAAAAACCATGTTTGCATGTAGCGATGCGTCAATACATCGGCATTGCGTTAGACGCAATCGATTGGGCCACGTCCCAGTACAATGTGTCTTGTGAATGGATGTAACACTGTGTCTTGTGAATGAATGTATGGATGCATGGGGATATGCACACTACGACTGGGTAAGGATGTCAGGTGTGGGCTCTCCCGTCGGTCGCCACTTTGGCGCGCGCGCGCGTTCGCGCCGCGATCGCGCGCGCGGGCGCCCACGCGGGCGCAGCCGCTATCGTCGCTGCAGCGCCGCGCGCAGCAGCGCCAGCGCAGCCAGCAGGACCACGCGCAGCAGCACCAGCGCGACCAACGGCACCAGCACGACGCCGCGCCTTGGCTCCCACGGGCCCCAGCCGCTGAACTGGCGGCCTCCCGCGTTGCCCAACAACGATGATGAGGGGCCCAGGCGGGGTGCGACGCGGCGGCCTGCCGCGGCGTCGCCTGCCCTAGTCAGGGCAGATTCGTCGGACGCGGAGACGTCGTCGTTGGCGGAGGTGGGGGCGACTTCGGCGTCGCGCACGCCACGTGCCTATAGCCGCGGCGAGCTGCAGAGGCGATGCGCGAGGGGCGCGAGCGGGCGGCGGCGCGCGCGCGCCTGGAGGCGGCATCGCGCCTGGTGGAGGAGGCCAACAACGCGTGCATCCTGGCACTTGCGGCGCGGGCATGCGCGCCAGCGCGCGCGATGGAGGTAGCGCGCGCGCACCTCGCGGCGGCAAGTAGATTCCTGCCCGAGGAAGCGCGCCTAGCTGAGCGCGAACCGACCATCGCGATTGGCGAGTGCATCGCCCCAGCTGGGCGCGGCCCGAGCGACGCACCGTGCACCCCCGCGCCTAGCTTTGACGATCTTAATGCCGATCGCCAGCGCGCTCTGTTACATGTAATTAATGTGTTTTACAGATTTGGTTGCATCGTGCCTGTGCAATCGCCCACCGTCATCCCCCCCCGCCTGTTGCCACCATATCACGTTCACATGATTCAGTGTTCCGCCGACGCATTTTGTGTTTTTTCCATTGGATTGGAAAGCGTCGCGCCGTGCTGCATTGCGACTGCTGCCACGTGCTATCTTGGGGCCTTATGCGTATTGGGGTGCATTGTGGCATTAGGCGTCTTCGGGGCCCTAGGCGCATTGGGGCGCCTAGTTGCATTATGCGCCCTGCGGTGTCCAGGGAGGCGTCTCGGGACGCACGTGGGCCTCAGCGTCTTGGGGCAAGCATCTGCGCGACAACGAGTCGCAATGGCCACGTGCATTGGCGTCTTGGGGTACCAGGGGCAGCGTGCGACACCGAGTCGCAATAGCCCGTGTTTGGGCGTCTTGGGGGGGGCTTGGCGCATTGGCGCCATGCATGTACGCCGCCGGTTGCAATTATTGCTCAAGCGTTCTGCGCGCGCGCGAGCCGCACGGCCCCTGCGGCTCGACACCCCCGCGCGCGCCCGGGCCCGCGGGCGCCGCGATCACCGCTTCAGCGCTACGCGCAGCAGCGCCAGTGCAAACAGCAAGACCCCGCGCAGCAGCACCAGCGCGACCAGCAGCACAGGCGCGACCAGCAGCACCAGCGCGACCAGCAGCACCAGCGCGACCAGCAGCACCATGGACGCCGCGACTGCGGCCGACGACGTCGCGTTGGCGATGGCGCGGGACCCGGGCTATATCCCAGATGACGACGGCCCTGCTGGGGCGGGGGTGCCCATCCAGGCGGCGGAGGCGCTCGAGCGGCGGCGGCAGGGGAAGCTCGAAGCCGAGGCGAAGCCGACGGAGGAGGAGAAGCCGACTGAGAAGCCGTCGCCGCTTGAGCCAACGCCGAAGCGGCGGCAGCCGCCACCGAAGGTCCCGCGCCCACCAGCGGCGCCTCCCCCGCGCAGCCTCCGCGGGCGATCGCGGTCGCGATCGCGGACATCGCCGCAGGGTGGCGCCGAGGCGGCGCCCGCGGAGAAGGCGCGCCCGACGAGGGCGGTCGTCATCAGGCGGTGGGCACAGCCCCATTGGAGGAGCGGCGCAGCGGACCAGCTGCTCGAGAAGCTGAGCATGGCCCCCGCGATGTCGACGCGGCTGAACGCCATGAAGTTCGCCGAAACGTCCGAGGCCGCCGACGCGGTGGAGGACGGCGACGGCGACGACGACGACGACGACCACAGGACGACAAAGGCTCGGTCGACGACCGGACATTCGCCCAGCAGCACTACAAGAACATCGGCGCCGACGACAGCTACATTGGCGACGATGGCCACACGGGCGACGGCAGCTACACGGGCGACGGCAGCTCCAGGGGCGACGGCAGCTACGCGGGATACGGCGGCTACAAGGGCGACGGCAGCTACGCGGGATACAGCAGCTACAAGGGCGACGACAGCTACGGCGACGGCGGCTGGGCCAAGCGCAATAAACGACGGCAGCTACAACGACGGCAGCTACGACGACCGCAGCTACACGCGCTACAAGGGCGGCGGCGGCTACATGCGCGACGGTAGCTACACGGGCGAATGCAGCTACCAATGCGACGCCGCCGCATTGGTTGCCAGCGCAAGGGCTCGCGCCGCCGCCCAAGGCAGCAGCCCCAGCGGCCCCAGCGGCCGTGGCTGAGGTCGCACCAGTCGCAGCGGCAGTGGCTGCCGACAAGGCGCCTGTAACCGAGGACGCGGCAGCGCCGCCTGGTGGGCCCTCCTCGTCGGATGAGGAAGCTGCGTTGCGCAAGAGCATTTCGACTCGCGCCGCACTGCGCCGCCCTACTGCGGCCACCGACCCCCCCCCGACGTGGACGAGGATGACGCGGTGCGCCGGCGGCCAGCCGCGCGCGGCGGCCCAGCACCGAAGGAAATTAAAGTCGCCGCGAAGGCTGCCCAGAAGGAGCCCGCCGCGGCGAACTCCACCGCGAAGCCGTCGAAGCTCCCAGCGCCGCCCATGGGTGAGGGGGCTCCGCCCCTGCATTACAGGGTGGGCACCGTGACCACGAACTGGAAGATGAGCACCTACAGGGCCATCGCGGGGAGAGCGGACATACGGGTCCGCTGGGACACGGGGAACTGCACCCGCCGCGAGGCGTTTGCAAAGGCGCTCGCGTTCATTGACGATCGGTCGCGGATTGTGATCGTAATGCTTGACTGCGTCGCGTCAGCCTTCTACAGCGGCGATAGGCTCGCCTTATGCTGACATGCTAGGACGCACGCATACATGATTGAGTCGTTGGGTTATACGCGTTGTTAGTGCCGCGCGTCTCGTTGCAGTCCCACGGTTTTGGTCTGCCTCGCCGCAAAAATCAGAGCCACCAGCGTTGACTCAACTAAGGTGGCATGGTCGACAAATACTGCATTTTGCTAGGGTCTACCCACACCGACGATTATACGGTACTCTGCGCAACTCCACGCCATCCATCACGGTCTACCCGGATACAGCGCAGCGAGCGGAAGTCCTATAGGAAAGATGTTTGCATACTGTGTCGTGTACGTCGTACAAGCCCACTGCCGTTCAACTCATGCGCATGCACGCCAGTCATGCCATGCATGTGCCACGCATCATATCAATTGTACCGTCCGTCTGTGATAAGACGGGGTCGCGTTTGTTGAGATTGGCTAAGTATTCGTATGGCCAGCCGTGTTGTTTGACCGAGCCTCGCGGGCATTGCAACTGATGCAAGCACGCAGGCACGCCATGCAAGTCATGCATATCTGCGTTGCTGGGCCAACACCTGTGGAACACGTGACCATTGACGAGGTCGTGTGCGATGCAACGACATTCACAAAATGGCGCGTGCTGCGGAGCGCCCTTATCCGTGTTGTCCATGCGATACATACAATCGGTGCGTCGCAATCAGTTTATAACATCCGTAGCCGGTTTGGCCCCAGTCGATGGCATGGCGTCGCCGACGCCACAAAAGCGACCCGCGCCTCGCACGGCGGACGCCGAAGCCCTCGTCGAGATCCACCGCGGACGGTGCATCTCCGAACGAGGACTTTCTCACGCATTCAAATATACCAGAGACAATGGCATGCCAGATGCAGTCTCAAGGGCTGCGCAATATCGTGCAAAGGAGGTGGTCGTTGCTAAAGAAACGGCGCCTTACGGACACTTGCTGCAATGCATTGGCATGCAATTCGAAAACGACCAGCCATCTCAAAACTGGGCGTGTTCACCAGGACCCGTGCTTTATGCCACGTGCAAGGCTAGCAGCGGGTTCAGGTCGTTGATGCGACAGCAGCTGTGTAGGTACCCGTGTACGCCAGCACGTCCATGGCGAATTTGCCTTTATGTCGACGGGATCTCGCAACGAGACCCATTGGCCAAAGGCAAAGATTATAGAGGGGTCGATGCTATCTAGTGAAGCTTCCTTTCCTGGAGTTCGACGAGCATCTCTCCAACGAAGACGCGTGGTTTGTATTGTCCGCAGCAAGAGTTACCATGGTGCGCAAACTTCCAGGCGGCAGCGGCTCCCCGCCCCGACGCCACGCGAAAACTCTCGCCCCAGGCGGCCCCCCGAGGAGGAGGCCCGACACCACGCGAAAGCCCCGCCCCCGCCCCGACACCACGCCAAAACACCCCCCCCTCGGGAAGCTCCCGGCCGAAGGCCCCTCGCCGCGGGAGGGCCTCCGCCCCGACTCAACGCGAAAACTCCGGCCCCGGGAAACCCCCGGGGGAGGCCCGACACCACGCGAAAACCCCTCGCCCCGACTCCTCGCGAAAACTCCCGCCCCGGACAGCCCCGGGCGACGGCCCGACGCCGCGCAAAGGCCCCCGCCCCGACGCCACGCGAAAACTCTCGCCCCGGGCGTCCCCCCGAGGAGGAGGCCCGACACCACACGAAAGCCCCGGGGAGCCCCCCGCGGAGGCCCGATGCCACGCGAAAACCCCAGCCCCGACTCCGCGCGGACGAACCCGCTCCGGGCCCCGGCGCCACGCGAGAAGACTCGCTCCGGGCCGACACCACGCGAAAACTCCCGGCCGGAAGGGCTTGCGGAGGCCCGACTCCAGACGCTGCGGACGCCCACGACGCCCCTGACGCTCCCGACGCTCCCGACGCTCCTGACGCTCCTGACGCTCCCGAGCTTCCGCAGCTTCAGGAGCTTCCGAATCCTCGGAGGGGCAAAGGCTGACGCTCCCGACGCTTCCGACGCTCCGGAGCTTCGGGAGCTCCGCCCCGACGCCACGCGAAAACTCTCGCGGACCCGCTCCGGGCCGACACCACGCGAAAACATCCAGCCGGAAAGGCGCTCGGAGACCCGACTCCAGACGCTCTGGACGCCCCCGACGCTCCTGACGCTCCCGAAGCTCCCGACGCTCCCGACGCTCCTGACGCTCCCGACGCTCCCGACCCCGACACCACGCGAAAAGACCCGCTCCGGGCCGACGCCACGCGAAAACGCCCATCCGGAGCGGCTCGCGGAGACCCGACTCCAGACGCTGCGGACGCTCCCGACGCTCCCGACGCTCCTGACGCTCCTGACGCTCCCGACGCTCCTGACGCTCCTGAGTCTTCCGACGCTTCCGACGCTCAGGAGCTTCAGGAGCTTCAGAAGCTTCGGAGGGTTGGTGGCACCCGGTGCCCCATCTATGCAAAAAAAGCAACCCGCCACCATGCCATATGGATCTCCATCTGTCTTGAAGATTGCAAATAGTCTTCGGACGAAGATTCGATGCCGTTTCACGACGGCGCCCAGGCTTCCCAACCTAGTTATTGTATATCCCATTGTGGTAACGAAGGGGCTGGCGGCGGAGGGCGAAGCCCTCAAGGATAAAAGGTGACAAATTCAACGAGGAAGAAGGAAGAAGGTGTCGGGCAGGAAGGCAGGGCGGCATGCGGAGGCCAGGAAAATGCAGGGGGTGCTAGCACAGGACGAGAGGAAGAGGCGAAGGGAGACGAGGGGAGTGAACGAGAGGCGTGACCAGGGGAAGTCGTGGAGAACAGAGGGGAGGAGAAGAGGAGCACAGGAGCGGAGGAGAGGGGATACGAGGTGAGGCGACGGGGGAGCAGGAAACGAGAGGTGGAGGGAGGGCAAAGTTAGACTGAGAGAGAGAGAGAGAAAGAGAGAGAGAGAAAACAAACAAAAAAACAGGCAGGCAGACAGACAGACAGAACGACATACAGACAGACAGACAGACAAACAGACAGACAGACAGGCAGGCAGGCAGACAGGCAGACAGACAGACAGACAAACAGACACACACACACACAGACACACAGACACACAGACACACAGACAGGCAGACACACAAACAAATCAACAAACAGACAGACAGTCGCAGGCAGGCAGGCAGACAGACCGGCAGACAGGACAGGCAGGCAGGCAGACAGACAGAATCTGCGCTCGAGGTCTGTCCGCAGACGAGCATTAGCAAGGAGGCATGCAAGCCCGCGCCAGCAACTCGGACAGAGTAGCGACTGGCGCCCACCCTGAGGGATATCCCATACCAGGACTTACAGACAAACACAGACACTGACACAGACACAGACACAGACTCAGACGCAGACGCAGACACAGACACAGACACAGACACAGACGCAGACACAGGCAGGCAGCAGGCTGGCAGGCAGGCAGGCAGGCAAGCAGGCATGCAGGCAGGCAGGCAGGCAAGTAGACGGGAAATAGAAGAGGACAGGGACAGTAACGGGGATAGCAGGCCTGCAGCGCCCCGAGTGCCCCGACAACCCCATGCTGCGGCTGACCCCATCTCTGCTGCGGATGTGTAAGAAAATGTCCTCCTCCTCCTCCTCCTCCTCCTCCTCCTCTTCCTCCTCCTCCTCACCTCCTTATCCAACCTCCCCCTCCCCACCCTCCATCCTCCATCCTCCATCCCCCTCCCCTCTCCTTCCCCCTCCCACCCTCCCGCCCTCCCTCCCTCGTCCGTCCCCAGCCGCAGCTTTGCCAGAGGGCGGCGTCCTCGTGAAGGGCACGGACCTCGCGTGCAGGCGCAGCGATCTGGACCGCGACCGCACCCGCCTGCGGATGTCCTTGCCCCTGGGCTCCCTGTGCTCCCTGGGCAGGCGGTGTTTTGTTTTCTCGGGGCTGGCCCGCAGAGGGAGGCGGCGAGGCGAGGAGAGAAGCCAAAATCCCCCAGGGAGCCTCCACGAGCTTCCAGGTAGCACCTAAGACAGCCTCCGAGGAGTCCCACCGGCACTCTGGGCACTCGTGGTTTCAGGGATGAGCGTTTCCGGGCCAGTTTCTCCCCCCTTCTCAGTGTCCCAGGACTTCTCCCCTCGCTGACCGCGCAAGGAGGGTAGCTCGCACACAAGCACACGTGCAGACGCAGCGTCGGCCGCGCAATGATGTGTGCTCATGTGTCTGCCGATTGGACGCGTTGCCGATGTCAGAGCCTGACGGAATGGATGCGTTGCCGAACCCTGGGCTCGACGTAGCCTCAACCTCGTCATTGGGTCATCTTGGCGTCGTTTGGGCGATGTAGTGAGGTCAATGGGGCCATCCGCACCCTGGCGACCAGTTCTCGATTGGGAGGGGTTGGCGGGAGCTCTTGGGGCTATCTTGGCAGAGAGGGAGAGAGAGAGAGAGAGAGAGCGTCGACAACATCCTGAAGCCCATGGATGCTACCTGAGATTGCATGCAATCACGTGGTCTCGGGTCTGGGTCCACCACGAATCGGAGCAATCTGTGCAACGCCAGCACCTGGATGAACCAATGGATGCACGGGCGGGTAACCTCTGAGTCGAGTAGAAAATCTAAGAACTGAGCAAACAGTACTCCGACAGAAGGACTCCAGATGAGAATCGCCTTAATGTGAATCAGACTCACCCTCACAGACCACTAACGGTGGTGATGATCCCAAGGTGCGGCGCCGTGTGGGACATCTGAGACCTGTGGGGCCCGTGGGAACTGTGCGACCTGTGGAGCTTGTTGGACCTGCAAGCTTCATAGGGAGGGGGCTCCCGCCTGCGATTTCCTCGCTATGCACTCACAGACGAGGACCCCCGCCCGAGACTTCCTCACGATTTGGACCAGTGAGTTGCTCAAGTGCTACGCCTGCTACAGTAAGCCAATGACCCGCTCGGATTTCAAACATGATCTGCGAGCTCCATCGGGGGGGGGTTCCCGCCGGCGTCTTCCTCGCACTTCACACAGACGAAGCCCCAGACATCCTCACGATCTGCGCCCTTGGGTGCTCCAGTGCTATGCCTGGCACAGTAAGCCAATGACCCGCTCGAATTACCAACATGATCTGCGAACCCCGTAGGGAGGGGGCTCCCGCCTGCGATTTCCTCGCAATTCACTCACAGACGGGGCCCCCGCTCGAAACATAATCGCGATTTGCCCCCTTGTGGTGCGCCAGTGCTGGGCCTGCTACAACAAGCTAATGACCCGCTCGGATTACTAACATGATCTGCGGGCGCCATCGACAGGGGGCTCCCGCCTGAGGCTTCTTCGCAGTTCACTCACAGACGAGGCCCCCACTCACGACATCCTCACGATCTGCGCCCTTGGGTGCTCCAGTGCTATGCCTGGCACAATAAGCCAATGACCCGCTCGACTTACTAACACGATCTGCGGGCCTCATAGGGAGGGGGCTCCCGCCTGCGACTCCTTCGCAATTCACTCACAGACGAGCCCCCCCCCACTCGCAACATCCTCACGACTTGCCCACTTGGGGTGTTCACGTGTTATGCCTGCCAAAGAGAGCCTACGATCGACTCGGATTACTCGAACGATCTGCGGGCTCCATAGGTGGAGATGATGTCAGGATGCGATGACCTTTGAGACCTGTAAAGCCTGTGGGAACTGTGCGACCTGTGGAGCTTGTTGGACCTGCGCGCTCCATAGAGAGGAGGCTCCCGCCGGAGACTTCCTCGCAGTTCATTCACCGACGAGGCCCCCGCTCGAAACATCATGACGATGTGCCCCCTTGGGGTGTTGAAGTGTTATGCCTACCTCAATGTAATGCAGGGAAACGATTACAAAAAATCGCCCATCCCCCCCCCCGGGACCCCCCAAAATGATTGAGTGGGGCGGACTAACAGAATTCAGCCGCCGGAAACTGTTTTTTTTATCGTCCGCCCCCCGGCGTTTGCTTTTGCCCCTTTGGGGGTCCTCCTTCGCTCGCTTGATCACCCGCGGCCGCGGGGGGAGGATTGCGGAGGGGGGACGGGGTAATTAGGGAGTAGTGGAGGGAAGGGGTTTTCGAAGAGGCGCTTGATCACCCTCGTCCTTGCGGACGGCCGCCGGTCGTCATTGCGGACGGCCGCGGCGATTGGGAGGTGGGGGATGAGGAGGAGGAGGAGGAAGAGGAGGAGGGGGGAGGACAAGCTAGGTGCGCTCGCGTCATATATGACAGCCTACCCCTCCCTCCCCTCCCTCCCATCCCTTACGAGGAGGAGGAGGAGGAGGAGGAGGAGGAAAAGGAGGAGGAGGACGAGGAGGAGGAGGAGGAGGAGGAGGAGGACGAGGAGGAGGCGGAGGAGGAGGAGACGAGCTCGCCCTGAAAAATCACCCCGTCCACCCCCCTGGCCCCCGCGCCCTGGATCGTCACCCCGTGCCCCCCCCCCTGGCCTTCCAGGCAACCCGGAATTGTCAGCCCCCCCGTCTGCCTGCCCTGCCCCCCCGCTATTGCGGGGGCGAGGAGGCCCGCGAAACAATTTTTTTAATCGTCCGCCCCAAAAAGTTTTTGAATCGTTTTCCTTCATTACCAATGACCCGTTCCGCTTGAAAGTTCCTCGCAATTCACTCACAGACGATGCCACCGCTCGAGGCACCCTCACGATTTGCCTCGTTGGGGCGCTCAAGTGCTATGACTGGACACTACGCCGATGACACGCTCGGATTACTAACATATAATCTGCGGGGACTCCCGCTCGAGGCGTCCTTACGATTTGCTCCCTTGGGGTGCTCAATGGCTATGCCTGGACACTACGCCGATGACCAGCTCGGATTACCAACATGAGTTGGAGACCCCATAGGGAGGGGGCTCGCGCTCGAGACGCCTTTACCATTCATTCACAATCGAGGCCCCCGCTCGAGAAACTCTCACGATTTCCTCCCGTGGGGCGATCAAGTGCCATGCCTGCTACACTACGCAGGTGACCCGCTCATATTACCAATATGATATGGAGATCCCAACGTGATTGGGCTCCCGCATGAGACTTCCTCGCAATTCACCCACAAACGAGGCCCCCGATCAAAACATCCACCCGATTTGCCCTTGGGGTGCTCAAGTGGTGCAATGACTGCTACACTACGCCGAGGACCCGCTCAGATTACCAACATGAAGGCGGGGACAACATGGGGAGGCTCCCGCTCGAGACGTCCTCGCGATTTGCCCCCTTAGGGTGCTCAAATGCTATGCCTGCTACAATACGCCGATGGCCCGCTCGGACTACCAACATGAGATGGGGACCCCATAGGAACAGTGTTCCCGCCTGAAACTTCCTCAGTTCACTCACAGAGGAGGCTCCTGCTCGAGACTTTCTCAAGATGAGTATGCGAGTGCGTGTGTGAATCAGTGTGCAACTATGATGATGATGATGATGATGATGATGATGATGATGACGACGGGGATGATAGCGATTAAGATGATGATGGTGATGATAATAATGAGGAGGATGAGGATGAGGATGAGGAGGAGGAGGAGGAGGAGGAGGAGGATGAGGATGAGGAGGAGGAGGATGAGGAGGAGGAGGAGGGGGATGAGGAGGAGGAGGATGAAGATAATAATGATGATGATGATGATGATGATGATGATGATGATGATGATAATGATAATGATGATGATGGTGATGATGATGATGATGATCAATGCTCATGATGGGCTGATGATAGAGAACATAAGGACGATGGTGGTGCCATGATGATAGTGATCATCATGGTGCTGGTGATGGTGCCCTGGCGCGCGGAGCGCGCCAGGGGCGCCACTGGAGGCGCCGCCGTGGGGGCCCAGCGCCGACGCAAGAAATCCGCGCGTATCGCAGCAAGATTCTGCTGGTGCCACTTTCTGTTCTTCGATCCAGGTCCAGCCTGCCTGGAGAGTAGTCGCACGGAGGAGATCTACTGACCCGGGCCAGTGCAAACTCCGATCAGTCAGGCTTTGCAGGATCCTGCAGGATCCTGCACGCAAGCTCAGGTCGATGCACCCCTCGCTCTGCAGGATCCTGCAAGATCCGGCGCCCTGGCCGACCCCTGCCCCAAGGCTCCCGCTTCGGGTCCTGACTCGGACCTCCGGCGGCCGTAGGGGCCGATCTGGGCACCCCCAGAACGCCCTTGCCCGGGCGCAGCCGCTGGAAGGCACCCCGAGGCAGAAAGGCCGCCGAGAGCCGACGAAAGCGTCGGAAGCCCTCGGACCTCAAACCCCCTTCCTTGACGTTGAGACGAAGCAAGGACGAGGGTCAGCTCGGACGAAGATCAATCAGAGAATCTCTGAGGTCTGGCGGCTCTGGGGGATGTCTCGGGCGCCGCGGCCTTCCCAGAGCGTCCCAGAACGCTCTGGGAGCGTTCCGGAACGCTCTGGAACGGATTTGTCCTCGTCCTGGCCCCGCCCGATCACGTTGCCCCGAAGTCCGTTGCCCCGAAGAAGGCAACGCCCCTCCCCGCCAGGCCTCCGCGGCCGATCCGCGGCGGCGGGGCCTCCGCCGCGGCCGTCGGCACCGCGCGCCGCCTCGCGCGCGTCGCCGGGGGGCACGGCGTCCTCCTCGCCATGCGCATAGCCGCAAGCGGCGCCGCGGGTGCAGCGGCCCTCCTGGGATCCCGCTGTCCTCCTCCTCCTCCTCCTCCTCCTCCTCCTCCTCCTCCTCCTCCTCCTCCTCCTCCTCCTCCTCCGACGACGACGACGACGACGACGACGACGACGACGACGACGACGACGACGACGACGACAACGACAACGACGACGACGAACTCGACGTTGTAAAAAACACGACGCCAGAGTTCAGGTGCCTCCGGCCGCCCCCTGCCGCCGCGAGCGACTAACTTTTCCACCGTCGGGGGCGTCTGCCCCACGGGCGGCTGCAAAGCTGATGCCCCCACGCGGCACCGTAGGAGTAGAAACTACGCAACCGCCTGAGGGGCATGCGTCCCCGGCGGCGGAACACCCTCTTCCCTCCCCCCACCCCTTCCCAATCCAGGGGGCCTAATTTCGCGTTTCGCGCTGCGCGAGCCGCGAAGCGCGAATAATTTCGTGTTCTCGCGCCGCCCCCCCAGGGGAGAAGAGGAGGATGAGGAATCAGAGCCGGACCGCGAAGCGCGAAGCGCGAATAATTTCGCGCCCTCGCGCCGCCCCCCAGGAAAGAAGATGAGGATGAGGAACAATCGAAACCGAACCGCGAAGCGCGAAGCGCGAATAACTTCATTCCCTCGAGGGCGCCGTTGCAGTTGCTGTGCGCCTTCCCTCCACCTCCCCCCGCGTCTCCTTCCAATACACGCAGATCGACCGTTTCCGGCCTCCCGTCTGCGGCGGAGGCTCCATCCTGATGGCGCCGGCACCAACTGGTGCCCCAGGAGCAACCATCCTGGCCAGCCGGGAGGGATAGAGTGGAGATCGGCGGCAAGCTCGGGGGGGAGTGAGACGCCGAACACATTTATAACTACACACAGAAAAACTGCGCCTTGTTGCGGGGACCAGGGGTGGCAATCATAATTAAAGTTGGCGCGTCGGTCGGCCTGGGTGGACGGACACTGCCTCACGACCTACGATGGAAGGCGATGGTCGTGCCGACGACGTTGCGTGCGATCACCACGTTTCACGGCGAGGCTTTGCGGCAGCCGCAGAAGAAATTAAGACACGAACAAGCGTTTCACCCTCGGACGGGGAATCTGGCACGAAAAAGAACTCGAAAGCGCGGGGGGTCGGATCGCGAATTTGCTGCTGGGGCACAGGCGGGGGAGGGACGCGGGCTGCGCGAGGTCGAGGCCCCCAGGCATACGGCTGGCTTCGCTGAGCCAGGGGATGCGGGCGATCGGTGGGAAGCGGCCCAGGGGGCGGGGCCTCGGAAATGGGCAGCGCGGGCAACTGATGCTTCGCGAAAAAGGGACACGCACAAAACAGCACTTGGCGGCCAGGGCGCGGCACACGTTGGGAGCGCGAGTGGCGGCACCCGGCATGCACCCCGCCCCTATGGATAGGTGTAGTTATATAAGTGCTCCGTTTTGTGAGGGTGTCTCCGGCGAAACCAGCACGTACAGAACTACACCTAGTGCCAGGCTGAACGTTAAATCTGAACGCGCTGGATGTTTCGCGCGGGGCGAACACGTACAGACCGACACCTAGCGAAAGGGACGGGGTACAGGTCGGGTGCGTCGCCGCGCCCCGCCCGCAGAGTGAGGAAGTCAAGGGCCGCTGAAACCCGGCCGGCCTCTGGGCTGAGGTGTCTGAACGTCCCAAAGCTATCCGAAGGAATTCCAACTGCGGCCTCCGCCCACATCGCTCCCCCTATCAGAACATCTCGCCTGATCACTATGTTCCCCATTCCCGCCCGCTGCTTTGCCCTCCCCCTCCCCCGTTCTTATTCGACCTGCCGCCCTCCATTTCCCCGAGCGTTTCCCAATTGCCCCTGGCCCCTGCGCGGCGGCAAACACCCGCGCACCCCCGCAGCTGAAAGACTCACCTTGCGCTCATCCTCCAATCCACTCGTGAGGCGCAAGTCTTGATTCCACACTGACACTGGCAAGCGACGTCGGGGCCCCGGCAAATCCGACAGGCGCGATGGGCCCCCTCGAGCGGCGGGCGAACCAACACGGAAGACGATGTCGCAAAAGTAAACTCGGAATTCTGGGACCCGCGCAAGGAGCTGCTCCACTCGCCCAAAGTGTAGTGATGTGCCTGTCCGAAGAAGGGGCGGGCCTTCTCAGAAGGCTCGGAAGTCCCGATGACCCAAGCGATTGGGCGAAGAGTGGGGTCTGCATGCCAGTAGCAGTCAGTCTGCGAGGATCAACTACTACCAGGCGAGGCTCGCCCCGCTCCCCCTCCCTGTTCTCCACCCCGCTGCCCAACGTCACCTCTCCCCGTTGACCTACCCAACCCACGTAAGCGTTCTGCTGTCGACATTGAGCGAAAAGGAAAGGGCGGAGGGGGGGGGGCTGGCTCCAGGCTGGCGCTGAATCGAAATGTGTTTGCTTTGCTGATTGTGCTGCTTGCATGGTACAGCTCAAAAAGAATATTACTACAGCTGCCTATAACTCTTATCAGATCCTGATACAGCTGGCCACAAGTCTGGCACGATCCGACTGCTGATTTCCACAGCTCAAACGGGCTCCTATTACACGATGCTACAGCTTGGGTAGCTGGCTACAGGTCTCACTACAGCTGGCTACAGCTCTGATAGGATCCTTACCCGACGATAGCTGGCTGCACCCTAAAAGGATCCGACTTCAGCAAGCCAATTCCAATAGGTCCTACTACAGCTGGCTCCCGCTGTCATAGGTTCCTGCTACAACTAGCGTGAAGTCAACAAAATACCATAAGGCAATTGCTTGCAGGTCTAACCGGAATCTACTACAGCTGCCTACCCGCAGGCTTGCTTTTGATTAATACATCCGGCGCCCTGTCACCCTTCTATATGGTCCACGGGCGCCCCGAAAAGGCAACGCACAATTGCGCAAAGCAGCGATTCGCACGCCCACGGGGGGAAGAGGGGGGGCAAGCTAGGTGCGCTCGCACCACATCTGACATCCGATCCCTCCTAATCCCTTCCCATTCGGCTGATTCGTTTTTTATTCGCGGACGCGTGTTATAGCCGACGTGGAACTCCAACAAGAAGAAGACCCAAGTGTGTTATGCACAATCGGACAGAGGAAGCTGCGTACACAGGAAGGAGAGGTGGCAGGAGAGTAGGATGATGAGCAGTAGGAAAAGGAGAAGGAGATGGAAGAATCATGACGAGGACCAACAGCAGCAACAGGAACTGGAGTGGAAGGAGCGGGAAGAGTAGGAAGACCAGGGGAAGGCGGAGGAGGCAAAATGAGGGGGGCGACAAACATGTACAAGGACTGGGATCCAGAAAACTTGCCCACGCTGGAGCGAGAGCGTCATTCTGAACGACGGGAGCAAATCGCCGATCTAAAAGTGAGGCCCCTGCTACAGCGAGAACAGCATGTTGCGACACCGAGAGCAATCGGATTGCAGAAAAACATAGCAATGACAACCGTTGCCCAATTCTCTGTGCCAAAAAAAACGGGGAGAATAGGCCACCTTCCGGACGGAGTCAGGGGAGAGAGGAAAGTCCCACCAGCCTTCTGGGCGTGAGTGGTTTAGGGAGGCTCCTCTTCCAACCCTCCGATTCCCTTTCGGGGAAAGGTTTATCATCACTGTTCCCTGTTAATATACACCCCCTGCTCCAGGCAACCGGCGGCCAACCAGGAACCCTGATCACCCCCACACACCATCCCCATCAGAAATCCATACTAAACGCACTTTGCCTCCACATTTGGACCATGCGCGGCTAGACCGACGTGGCCCTCCCCATCCATCCCTGTTAATAAACAATGCACAATACAGTTCGGGATGAAATCTTGACTCATGTTCGTGAGGCCCGCGAGCCTGCTGTGCGCAGGGCTACCATCCATAACAAAAAAACATACAAAATGCGCCTCGCGGTTAAATCTGGATATTTCGCGGCCACCCCGCAAAAACTGCCAAGTAGTTTTTGACAGGGACGGCGGGGGTGGTGGCGTATGCCCTGCTGCGCGCAAGCCCACCAAACATAATGATAGGCATTGGTTTTCGACACGGATGGTGGGGGCCGATATGTTTCCCAATGTGTGTTGTCACGTGCGCAGGCGCACCTGACACACTCTGCACGTACCCCGAACGTGGCGCACCTGGCGTAGCTGGCGTATGCGGCACACCTGGCGCACGCGGAGCACGTGGCGCATCTGGCGCAACAGGCGTGCCTGGCACGCTCGGGCCCCAGAGGTGCCTGGCGCGCGTGGCGCGCCTGGCACGGGTGGCGCGCCTCGCCCCAGCGTCGCGCACATGAGGTCGGCTTCGGTTCCCAGTAGCTGCCCATCAAAAGACGGCCGCTGAACATGCTCAGGCTCTGGTGTTACGTATATGTTGGGAAAGCGGGTGGGACTGAGCTAAACGATTTGCTATATAGCGGGTGTCCTGACACCTGCCCCTACCCAATCCGTCTGAACCTGAACCGAAGGTTCCACGGGTCGTTGGAGCGTCCAAAACGGCCACGGTGAAAAAAACATACATTGGTTTTGCGTGGGGTCGGAACCCAGTTGGACCTCCTGGGGGGCTCGCTAAAACGGCACCCCCCCTTCGTTGATCAAACTCCTCCAAAATGCCCCCAGGATGGCCCCCAACGCTTCCAAGAGTGCCCCAGGAGGGCCCCAAGAAGCGGGAGGAGGAGAAGGAAAAGGAGGAGGAGGAGGAGGAAGAGCGAGAGGAGGAGGAGGAGGACGAGGAGGAGGAGGAGGAGGAGGGGAAGGAGGAGCATAAGGAGGAAAAAGATGAAGAAGTGGAAGGGGAATACCACAAGGAGGAGGAGGAGGAAGAGGAGAAGAAAGAGGAGAAATATTGGTGACCGAGGGGGGTCTCGGGGCACTGGCGCGGGATTCTCAAACCCGCACGGGCGCCGTTTCCAATGGAAACGGTTCGCGTCCTCGGGAATTCATCTTTACCCAACTGAAGCCCGACAGGGCCAATATGATCAGGATGTTCTGGTAGTAGATGTGGCATTCCTAGCAGTGGCTCCAAGGAACGTCTTGGGCTCGAGGACCCCCGAGGGACCATGGCAGCAACGTGTACGGCGTCAGCCGTTAAAATATGAGGTTCGACAGTCCGTTAAGCGGATAAGGAAAAGAGAAGGCGCGTTGTCGCGCGCGCATTTTATCTCTAATCCCAAACAGCTGTAGATCAACCAACATATTGTTCAATGTAGCGTAGTAGTGCTTATAAGCGGCGGCAAGAGACGTGTGGCAACGACTCCCCCCGCGGCGGCCCGGCCGCAGCAGCCGGCCAGGGCCGACGTTGCACCATCGGGACCTCACGTCACCGACGGCGCCGAATAGAGGCGGGCGCGGGCGCGAGGCTCACACTGCACACGGCCACCAGCAGCCCGGCTCGCCTCTGCGGATTCACCGTTCCGCCATGGGCGAATGGTGCGCTTACCAATCCCAGCCGTCGCCGCGGCGCCAAGACCAATCCCGGCCGTCGCCGCGGCGGTCTCCTCAGCTGCCGCGACCGCCCTTGCCACGGTCGCCTTTGCCCGC
This sequence comes from Prorocentrum cordatum, assembly GCA_963575745.1. Lineage (NCBI taxonomy): Eukaryota > Dinophyceae > Prorocentrales > Prorocentraceae > Prorocentrum > Prorocentrum cordatum. The sequence continues at coordinate 229,606 of CAUYUJ010002525.1, forward strand.
TCCCTTGCTCCCGGCCCGGCGGGAGGAGCCCCTCCACGCACTCCAGGCGTCATTGGCGGAGGCTGGCTGCGCCTCCGATCATGCCATGGGAGAGGGCTGGAGCCGGGCTGGCTGGGCTGAGATGTAGAAGGAGCTTCGCTAATGCGGATTGGCTCGCGCACGTCCGTGTAGCGGCAGGGTCTCGCGGGGGAGAGGGCCCGAACCTATGGGGGGGAGGCGGGCCGAACGAGTCATCATGCCCGCCGCCGCTGCCGCCGAATCGTTCGGCCCCCGCGCCCCTTCCTGAAGCACGGGTTTGTCCAAGCCCCCGAGGGTTTCAATGGAAACGTGGTGCCCTCGGAATCTCGGGGGGGCACGAACCCATGGGGAAAGAGAGGGGAGCCGAAAAGTAATTTTGCTTTCCGCTGCCGCCGCCGAATCGTTCGGTCCCCGTTTCCTTCCCTGCGGGCGCCGGATTATCCAAACCCCCGAGGGCGACGCTTCCGATGGAAGCATTTCGTGCCCTCGAGGTTTCGGGGAGCTCCCGAGCCCATGGGGAGGAAATGGTGGCCAAACCAAGTCGCCTTGACCTCCGCCGCCGCCGCCGAGTCGTTCGGCCCCCCTGTCCCTTCCCGCCGCCGCCGAGTCACTGGGCCCCCACTTCGCCAGCGAATGCATGTCGGAACAAACGCATAACATGTGAAAGTCATCAGCGGGAGGCTGGGATCAACGCATGTCCCGTTGAAGTCGTATTGAAAGAACAGATAGGATTCAATATATCGGCGGAAGGCTGTGGTCGTCGAATTTCCCATCACATTCCAAATGAAACACGCCTGGGTATTACAGATTTCTGCGGGAGGCTGGGATAAGGGAACATCCGACCGCATTCGTATATTAAAACCGAATACACTCATATAATGTTGGTGGATGCTGGTAGTAGCCCGTGCTTTACATTTGCGCAAATGAGATATGCCTTCTGGCTCCACTTGACATTCTAAGTGTTCATATGCACACGATGAATATCATTGCGAATGTTCTGGTTCTCTGATGGACACTGATGGATGTCCTCACTATCGTTTGAGTGGTGTACTGCTTGCTGTTGGAATTCCCCGCAGCTCTTACGCGAAAACCACGTAACGCGAAGTGGTTACGCAAGTGTCGCAGAAAAAAGCAATCCGGTTCTCATGCGCCAGCCGTAAAGCTCAAGTCAAATTGACGGTCACCATTTAGCTGCAGCACAACGCAATTCCCAAATGTCAGAAAAGCAAATCGTACCAATTCCAGCCAGGGCACGAATGTTCTCCCAGAATGAATGCTTACTCGTAGGACGCACATGTGCTTCCAGAGCCGTCTTCAAATGCGGTGCACAGTTAATGATTTGTTATGTTCAAGATGGCTAGGTGTAATTGGTACCATTTTGTTTTTTTACAGGCTGAGAAGTGGCCAGGTCGGTCGTAAATGATGCCAGTCGCTTGGGATTGGTCCGACATGCGGTCCAGGCCCTCCCCCCCTCCCCCGAACTACAATCGTTATCGCTACCAAAAACAAAGCCAGGACAAAGATAACTCCTGGTATCGAGAATCTCCGAGAGCCTGCGGCTCTGAAAGATGTCACGGGCGCCGCGCCCTTCTCAGAGCGTCAAAGCTCTGAGAACATTCCAGAACGCTCTGGAACGGATTTATCCTCGTCCCAACCCCGACGTACGATCGTTACCGCTACCTGTCGGCGACGGGCGAGGGGGAGAAGTGAGAAGGAGAAGGCATTCTCAGAAGGCGGCAGGGCTTCTCGGAAACCCTCGCGTCTTCTGAGAGGCTTCCTGTGTCTTCGGAATGACTTGAAAAACTTCTCAGAACGCCGGGGGGCTTCCGAGCCTTCTGAGAAGGCCCGCCCCTGCTCACTATCACCCCCCGGGCTCGCCGCCGAACCTGGGGGGGTGGGTGTCTGAGACACGAGCGTGACTCGCCAGATGAGTAAAAAAAACAATCTCGAGAGGAGAGGGGGAGCGTTAGGAAGCAACTCGTGGGAGGTAGTTCGTAAGAACGATTCAGGGCTATTGGAACAAACCCAGTTACGGGGACACTAACCCATACTGAGCCGGATTAAACCAGGAAGGAGCCAGAGTAAACGGGAGTAAGCCAGATGCAAAGGGATGAAGCCCGAGAAGCACGGTTTTCGACCGCGAATATACCAGCACCGATGCTGACTTCGACCTCCCACGAGCTGCAACCAAAGGAGCGGGTCCTTGGTGCAGTCCCCAGCTCCGACTCCCCGTGCGCGAAAGCGCAGGTGTTGCCACGTGTGCACCTGCGGCGTGAAGCGAAGTTCTGCCCCCCTGGCTGGCAGCTGGAGAAAGAAGGGAAAGGGGGAGGAGCAGGAGAATGAAGAGGAGGAGGAGGAGGAAGTGGAGGAGGAGGAGGAGGAGGAGGAGGAGAGAGGGGCAGATGGAGGAGGAGGAGGAGGAGGAGAGAAAGGGGAGTGGGATGGAAGAGGGGAGGGGGTGGAGGGAGGAGGCTGTCCGAGGCGCCTGCCCTCCTTCCAGTAGCTGCAGATCTGCGTCTTCGCCCGGGCCGCTTGCCCCTTCCCAGCGCCGGCGGCGCCCGGAAGCGGGGGCGGAGGGGGCGCGAACGCCTCGGGCGGGTCACGGAGGGGGCGGGGTGAGGAGGACGGCGAACGGAGAGAGGGAGGTAGAACGGAGTAAGGATGCGACACGATGCGACGCGATGCGGCCACCGTTGCGGGCAGCGTCCGGGCCTAGCTCAGACCAGGCGGGTGAGGCCGTGGCCTCGAGAATCTGCCTTGTCTGGACACATGCGATGCGAGACACATGCAAAATTTAGGAGAAGAGGCACGGAGGGAGGGCGGAGGAATTCAGGGAGGAAGGGTGGAGGAGAGGGGGGAGAGAGAGAGGACGGAGGGCAAGGAGGGGGGAGGGCGTGGCGCGAAAAATCTCAACACCAACTGCGCACAGCACAGAGGCCCGCCGGGCGTGTTCCAGGCACGGTGTTGGTGCAGTCGTTGCAGAACACCCAACGGGCCAGGATAACTTCATTCCTCCTCTGTCGTCCACCTCCTCCTCCTCCTCCTCCTCCTCCTCCTCCCTCCCTCCCTCCCTCCCTCCCTCCCTCCCTCCCTCCCTCCCTCCCTCCCTCCCTCCTCCCTCCCTCCCTCCCTCCCTCCCTCCCTCCACCACCACCACCACCACCACAACCACCGCCACCACCACCACAACCACCACCACCACCACCACCACCACCACACCATCACCATCTAATCACCATCACATCACATCACCATCACCATCACATCACCATCACCATCACCATCACCACATCATCATCATCATCATCCTCATCATCATCATACATCATCATCATCATCATCATCATCATCATCATCATCAGCATCATCATCTCATCATCATCAGCACAGCAGCAGCATCATCATCAGCATCATCATCATCATCATCATCATCATCATCATCATCAGCAGCAGCAGCAGCAGCAGCATCATCATCCATCATCATCCATCATCATCATCATCATCATCAGCATCATCATCATCACCACATCATCAGCATCATCATCATCATCAGCAGCATCATCATCATCATAATCATCATCATCATAATCATAATCATCATCATCATCATCATCATCATCATCATCATCATCATAATCATCACCATCATCATCAGCATCATCATCATCATCAGCATCATCATCATCACCAACATCATCAGCATCATCATCATCATCAGCAGCATCATCATCATCATAATCATCATCATCATAATCATAATCATCATCATCATCATCATCATCATAATCATCACCATCATCATCAGCATCACCATCATCATCATCATCAGCGGCAGCAGCATCATCATCATCATCATCATCCTCATCCTCATCCTCATCATCATCATCATCATCCTCATCCTCATCCTCATCCTCATCATCATCATCATCATCATCATGATCATCATCATCATCATCATCATCATCATCATCATCATCATCATCATCATCATCATCATCATCATCCCCCTCCTCCTCCTCCTCCTCCTCCTCCTCCTCCGCCTCATCCTCCGACTCGTACTCGTACTTTCCTCCCTCTTCGCTCCTCCTGTCTCTCGTCCGTGTGTTCCTCCTCCTCTTCCTCGTCCTCCTTCTTCTCCTCCTTCTTCTCCTCCTCCTCCTTCCTCCTCCCCCCCTTCATCATCATGATCATCATCATCATCACCACCACCACCACCACCACTATCACCATCATCATCATCATCATCATCATCATCATCATCATCACCATCATCATCATCACCATCACCAGCAGCAGCAGCAACATAATCACCGACATCACCATCATCAGCACCACGATCACCATCATCATCAGCATCGCCATCATCATCAGCAGCATCATCAGCATCGTCATCATCATCATCACTACCGTTACCAGCAGCACCAGCATCATCAGCATCATCATAATCGGCAGCATCATCAGCATCATCATCATCATCATCATTATCATCATCAGCATCATCATGATCATCAGCATCACAAACATCATCATCATCATCAGCAACATCATCATCATCATCATCATCATCATCCTCATCATCATTATCATCAGTATCAGCATCATCATCATAACCATCATCATCAGCCTCCTCCATCACTCACTCACTCCCTCCCTCTCTTCATCGTTCCCTCCCCCGTCCTCATCCTCTAACTCCTTGCCGACTCCTTCTCCCTTCATGCGCTTCTCTTCTCCTACAACCCCCACCCTCCTCCTACCCATCATTCCCCGTTCTCCCACTCCGCTTGCTCCTCCGCGCATCGCATCGCGAGCTCAAGGCCTTTGTCTCTGCAGTCTATCCTCCCCCTCCTCCTCCTCCTCCTCCTCCTCCTCCTCCGCCTCCCCCTCCTCCTCCTCCTCTTCCTCCTCCTCCTCCTCCTCCTCCTCCTCCTCCTCCCCATCCTCCTCCATTCCTTGTCCTTATAACTAACTTCTCGCTGTCGCACCCCGGGGCCAGTTTCTAGGACGGGTCGGGCGTTTCGCCTGAGACTTCCTCGCCACTTAAAACCTTTCATTTAAAACTGCAGCAGTTTCACAAGTGGAGGGCGGGTCGTCTTCAAAATGTGGCTCTCGCCTGAGCGCCGCGCACATTTGTTTAAAACATGTTTCAGGGCTTCGCGGATTGAAAGCGAATGTTTTTCAAAATGTGGATCTCGCCTTAGCGCCGCGCACATTCGTTTTAAAAAATTGCCAGAGCTTCACAGATTGAGGGCGGCTCCTTTCCAAAATGTGGCTCTCGCCTTAGCGCCGCGCACATTCGACTCTAACAATTGCATGAACCAAACGGATTCCCGGTCAACAGTTACCTTGATTCGCGGTGTTGGGGTCCCAGGAATGGCGT
>CAUYUJ010002525.1:243902-255168 GCA_963575745.1 Prorocentrum cordatum
GATGGGAGAGCGACCACGCTGATGGAGATATTTTTTGTTAGCGGGCGCGCAAAACGGTTCGAACGCCGAGCGTGCTAGGGCGGGCCGCGCCGGTAGCGAAGTCAAAAAGCAGTGTAGGCGTCGGCGCGCGAGGAGCCGCGATATCGACCACGCAGTCAGCAGCAGAAGAGCGTGCCGAAGACGAAGACCACATGAGCGCAGCACACATGGCGAACAGGAAACACATGAGTCGCCCCAAAGCACGAGGAGGACGCCGAAAAGGACGGAGGCGGATAGTGGTGGACCGTCGCACTGAGCGAATCACCGCTGTGCGAACGTAGAAGACGCATCCAAAATGGCGCGAGGAAGGCGAAGGGGTGGCCGTAGAGGGTGGCGGTGACGCGCAGGTGGACCCCATGAAATAGTACAGACGGCCCCCTGGGTAAGCGGAACATGCAGGACGGGGGCGACAGCGCCAGGCGGCAATGTCATCCACGCGATGATAGGGATTCCTGTTGGTTAACAGGCTCGCGAGGCGGGTCGAAAGCCGTCCAAACACTAGTCGGGCCGCGACTAGGCAGCAGGAAAAAAAAAACAAGCGCAGCGAGCGAGTGGGCAGCCACCCAGAAGGAGCGCCAGAACCGATGCTCCCAAACCCGGTGGCGTTGAAATCCCAGCGGCGCCCAGCAAGTAAGCGCGGCCAGAACGGCGCGGCCGCGCAACCATAACACGCAGAGGTCGATCGCACGGTGTGAGTCAGACAAACAGCACCGCCACAGACGAACAAGACCGACAGGCACACCCGGACGACATCCGTGCCGTAGGCGACACAAATGCCAAAACATCGCGCCAGCGCAACAGCGAAGACGGGCAACCTTATCACCGACAAGACTGCAAACGGCAGAACAAACCTGTAACACTCGTCGAAAGCGAAGTCCACGCAGGAGAACGTCAACGAGCGTACATAGCCACGCTTGCCGAATCCGAAGTCCAGGAACCGTATCGCAAACAGTGTAGCGAGAGACCCACTGGAACCTTCCGGTCAGCGGGGGCCGACACCAGCCAGGAGCAGGCCAGGGGGCACCTGACCTCTGAGAATGCGACGCAGCTCCATTCCCTGCGCGAACCCTTGCATGAATTCCAGACCACCTGAACGCCATCAGGAAGCGGTATTGGGCAGCAAACCCAAGCCGCCAGGGAAGAACCCCGTGAAACAGGAGGGAGAGCACCCCGGTGCAACAGCTGCCGCAGTAGCATAAGGACGCAAGGGAAGAGGAGGGGAAGTGCACACCAGGCACGCGGAATGAGAGGGGGGGAAGTGACATGTCTCGAGCAGGTGACGCTGACTGTGCCAGTCGCGGCTGTGCCATTTTGTCCGCGCTGACTATGCCAAACCTGCCTGTGCCGGCCGTGGCTATGCCAACCCTGACTGTGCCAAATAAGCTCCTGCGCAGTAGCTCTTGTTTGTACAGCAGTGGCACTTGTCGAAAGCGGAGTCCCTGCAGGAGAAAGCAGCCGACGGGCGCACAGAGCCACACATGCCGAACCCGAAGTCCTTGCACCGTAGAGGTCGGCAGCGTAGCGAAATCCCACTGAAGCCTTTCGGCCATCAGTGGAAGCCGACACGAGCCAGGAGCAGGCCAGGGGGCACCTGACCGCCCATTCCCAGTGTGATCCTTGCATGGAATTCAGGCTGTCAGAACACCATCACACAGCGGTATTGGCGGCAACCCCAGCCGCGCGGGATAAACCCTGCGAAACGAAGGAGCACAGGGGAAGTGCACGCCAGGCACGGTAGGCACCAATGTGGCAGCGAACCGCTGCAGCATTAGGATGCAGGAGGGAAGGAAAGGAAGCGCACTGCACGCCAGGCACACGGCGTGAGAGGAGAGGAGGAGAACGGTAGAACATTTACTCGAGCAAGTGTTGCTGACTATGTCAATCGTGGCTGTGCCGTTTCCGACCGCGCTGACTATGCCAACCATGACTGTGCCAACCCTGGCTATGCCAACCCTGACTGTGCCAACTAAACTACCGTGGAAAGCGACACGCTCCTATCGACCATGTACCCTGTGCGCCGGAGCGCCCCAAGTAGCTGAGGTGAGAGTGCCAGGCCACGTTGCCGCGCTGCTTGTCCCAGTGGCACTGGTTAGCGACGTGCTGCTCGATCCCGTTGAGCTGGAGCCCATGTAACTGGACCCTGGTGTACTCAACAACGTCGTGCTACACGACTCTCTGGTGATCGTTGCCGTGCTGCTTGTCGCGGTGGCGCTGGTCAGCGACGTGTCCCTCGATTCCGTTGTGTTGGAGCCCGTAGTGCTCATCAACGTCGCGCTACTAGTCTCATTGTTGCTCGTTGCCGTGCCGTTTGTCTTGGCGGTGTTGCTCAGCCCCGTTGTGTTTGGGCCAGTGGTGTTGGGCCTTATTGTGTTCCTCAGCGAAGCGCCGCTCGTCCCACTTGCACTCGTCGCCGAGCTGCTTGTCTCCGCGGCGCTGGTAAGCGGATGCAGGGGCCGCAGGAGGAGAAGAGCGACCAACCGTCGCAGCCTTGGAATAGTTATCCTGGCGAAGGTCCCAGACGAATGCTGTCGTGGGTACCGAAATTGTGAATATCTGCTATGGTGCCACGAAGCGCTGCACTGGGCGGGGGGGAACGCTGTACTGGGTGGGTGGTGTGCCGAATTGGGTTGGTTTCCGGGACGCATGCGGACGGCCCCCCTGAGGGCTTCGGTGGAGCTCCCGATGGGACCACGAAGCGTTCTACCAAATTGGACTACCGGGACGCATGCGGACGGTCCCAATGGGGGCTTCGGTGGAGCCCCCACATCGGGCCACAAAACGGTGCACTGCGCCAGTGAAAATGCTAAATTACATTTCCCGGGCGCATACGCACGGTGGTACTGGGGCCTTGGGTGGAGCCCTCTATGGGGCCACGAAGCGCTGCATTGGGTGGGTGAAAATCCAAACGGGGTTTCCGGGGCGCATGCGGACGGGGGCGCTGGGGCCTTTGGTGGGGCTCCCTATGAGGCCACGAAACGCTGCACTGGGTCGGTGAAGCGCAGAGAGGGGGGGGGAGGAGGGCAACGAAACGCTGCACTGGGTGTGCGGGACGCATGCGGACGGTATCGCTGGGACCTTCGGTGGGGCTCCCTATGGGGCCACGAAGCGCTGTACTGGGTGTGCGGGACGCATGCGGACGGTAGCACTGGCACCTCCGGTGGGGCTGCCTATGGGGCCACGAAACGCTGTACTGGGTGGGCGAAACGCACGCGGACGGTAACACTGGGACCTTCGGTGGCTCCCTATGGGGCCACGAAACGCTGTACTGGGTGGGTGAAACGCAGGAACGACGGGGAGGAGGGCCACGAAACGCTGTACTGGGCGTGCCGGGCGCATGTGGACGGTAGCACTGGGACCTTCGGTGGGGCTCCCTATGGGGCCACGAAACGCTGTACTGGGCGTGCGGGACGCATGCGGACGGTAGGAAGGAACGGGGGGCACGAGAGGAGGAGAACGCGGGGACCGTCTCTTCAAAATGAGGACCCAACACCACAGGATGGTGGGGGAAAACGAGAAGGGGAGGTGGAGGCAGCTTGCCACGGTGGGACGTTGGCACCGTGGTACGTGGCACTTCCCATAACCAGTTGTACGAGCCATCCATACTACCAAAGCCTGGCGAAAGAGGGCACAGCCGCAAGGCGGCGAGGACTTCCTGGCGTGGGGAGAGCAGCGCGCCAGGCTGGCTCCCAGGGCTGCGGTAGGCACGCCAGGCTTAGAATGGAGGAAATAAAGCCACCTTTCCCGGGGGACAGCGAGGGTCGCGCACCAGGCGCCGATGGGAGGAGGAGATGGCAAGTGATCACTGAACCGTTTAGGAACTCCAGGCACACTTGGCCCATGTCAAATTGCACGTGCCACCCACACTCGAAGCCCGGTGCAAGAAGGCACAGCCACAAGGCGGCGAAAGACTTCCCGGTGTGGGGAGGGCAACACGCCAGGCTGACTCCCAGGGCCGCGGTAGGCACTCCAGGCTTAAAGTGGAGCGGGTCAGCGCAGGCGAGCCCCAGGGCGCTGCCGCGCCCACGAGAACGTAGACCGACGTCCTCTCGTGCCCGGCGCGAGCACGCATGAAAGCGACGCTGACGTGCATGGGTACACTGCAGGGCTGGGCTCTGCCTCTGCCACGCTTCTTGTAGTCGATAGTGCGCCACACCCACTGTGCAAGGCTATCCGGGGACGAGCGAATGATGCCCCGAACGCGCTCCATTAGAGAACGGCGGCTCATTGTGGTGAGGGCCAGTTCGAAATAGTCGTCGTAGTCAGGGCGTTTCCCCGTGAGCGCTAGGAACCGGCGGATGACGTCAGGCTCGCGGCGCGCGGGATCGTAGGTGCCAGGGCCCCCCATCGCCTTGTTGGCGCGGCAGAAATCACGCCACTGGCGTGCCCCCCCCGTCCTTTGCCACGCCTGGACCCGCTCCACGAGGGCCGGCGGGTCGTCCACGAGCGCCCCGGCCCCCGAAGCAGACCCTTCAGGCGACTGCTCCGCTGCTTGGCCCGCGCCCAGCCGTGCGCTCGTACGAGACGCCCCGTCTCCACGGGCAGGCGGCACGTGCGGGGACGAGCCAGCGTTGACGGTCGTAGTGGCGGCAGCGGTGATCGCCTGGGTCGACGCGGTCTTCGGCTGGGCCAGCGCAGTTCGGACACTGGGTCGCCATCGGCTGGAGGAGTCAGCGGCGGGTGGCGGCTGGGCGCCCCCGTCGCCCTGTGGTTCCGCACGGTCCATCGAAGGCGACGCCGGTGCAGGGGTGATCTCGCGGGCAAAGCCCGCCCGCCGAAGCAGCGCGTCCGCGTTTGCAGCGGGCGGGGCTCGCAGCGGGCTGGTCGCACGCTCGGGCACGGGTGCCCCTGGTGGACGCGGGGAAGAGGGGCGGAGAGCAGCGAATCGCCCGCTGTCCACCATTCGCTGGACTGCGGCCTCGTCTTCCAAAGTCCCGCTGTCTCTTTCCACCGCGCTACCTAGGTCGTCTTCCGGGATGCTCTCGCTCTCCTCGTCCTCACACTCCTCCTCCAGGGATTCCTCCGCCGTTCCCTCGATGGTCTCCTCGACGGTCTCCTCCCCAGCGGTGGGCCCCCCTTCCTCCTGCGACTTGCAACTATCTTCACACTTTTCCTGGCAGGCGCGACTGACCGTCGCAGAGTCTGTTGGAATCCGACGCGGCTGGGTGTTCCCAGGGGTCGTGTCGCCAGCGGGTCGTGTTGGACGGTCGGCAAGGTCCTTTTTGTCTTTTCCATGCCCCTTCTCCTGCGGCTCGCGACCCCTTTCGCACCTTTCCCGGTGTAGGTGACTAACCATCGCAGAACCCTTTGGAATCCGAGGCGGCTGGGTGTTCCCAGGAGTCGCGTTGCCAGTGGGTTGTGTTCGACGGTCAGCAAGGGTATCTCTGTCTTGTCCCTGCCCCTCACCCTGCGACTCGGGACTATCTTCACACTTTTTCCCGGTAGGCGCGACTGACCGTCGCAGAGGCTATTGGAATCCGAGGCGGCTGGGTGTTCCCAGGGGTCGTGTTGCCAGCGGGTTGTGTTGGACGGTCGGCAAGGTCCTCCCTGTTTTCTCCATGCCCCTTCTCCTGCGGCTCGCGACCAATTTCGCAATCTTCCTGGTGCAGGTGAATCACCATCGCAAAGTTTGTTGGAATCCGAAGCGGCTGGGTGCACCGAGGGGTCGCGTTGTCAGCAGGTTGCGTTGGACGGTCGGCAAAGTCTTCTCTGTATTCTCCCTGCCCCTCACCCTGCGACTTGCGACTATCATCACATTCTTCCCCGTGGCGGCGACTGACCGTCGCAGAGCCCGTTGGAATCCGATGCGGTCGGGTGTGCCAAGAATCCGCGTTGCCGGTGGGTTGTGCTGGACGGTCGGCAAAGTCCTCCCTGACTTTTTCCTGCTCCTCCTCCTGCGATTCGCGACTATCTTCGCGCTCTTCCCGGTGGAGGCGACCCGTTTCGCAATCTTCCCAGCGTAGGCGACTAACCGTCGCATCCCGAGGAATCATGGGCAGGGAGGGGGGAGAAAAGTCATTATCAGGGGAAACGCCCTGCGCAAGCGGGGCGCCAGCCCACCCGTCGGCGCGTTGGGTCTGCGTCGCGGTCATGCCGCCGGGCAGCTTTGTTGGACAGCCGCGCAAGCCAGGCTGCTGGCCAAATGTAGCAAGACGTATGCAATGACCAGGTCGTAAGCCGACGTCGCGCATGTGTCGATCAGTCATAAGCGCCGTACCTCAGCCACGCGCTCAAAGCCATGCTAAGCGAAGCCCGACGCATACAATACATCCCAAGACCATGCTGACACAGAAAAGCGACGACCTCGGGCTCGCAGTCTGTGGTAGGGTCGTTTGCGGGCGGGGCCGCCGAAACGTCACATCTTGGTCCAGACGGAGAAATATCTTGTTCTGCGACGAGCCGCGCGCTGTCTCGCGCGGCGGGCTGCCCAGACTGTGATGGCGAAGTCGCTGCTGACTATGCCAATCCTGGCTGTGCCAACTTCGCTGAATATCATGTGTGGGACCACGCTGACTGCGCCAACCTTGACTGTGCCAACCCCGTGGGTCCTGCCACTCTGACCAGGCCCCGTCAGAAAGCCACGCGTTCATCACGGAAATGTGGAAGGGAAAAAACGAGACAAGGGAAGGGAAGGGAACGGGCAGAGGCCTCCTGACGGCTCGCAGCTTGGGCCAGAGCGGCTTAAGCCAGAGGGTTACGGACTGATGGGGATACGCTAAGCGTCAAGAACTGCTCGGCTCTCGGCTCTCAGGGCCGAAAAGCTATACACCGCAGCATTCCTAGGTCGAGGATCGACAACGCCTCGGGAGACGCAAACGCGGTACGGTGCGCACGTCGTCCGCGGACGGGTCGGACAGATCGGGCGGGCGGGAAACCAAAGTCGGCGGGCGGGATTGTAAGCGGACGAGCGGTCGGGCGGACCCCAGCGGCACTCGGGCGGGCGGGCCCCGACGGGCGGCGGGCGGGGACGAGGCGGCCCTGGGCGGAGCGGTCCGGGGCGGAGCGGTCCCTGGGCGAAGGAGTGTGCGGCCGAAACGGTATGAGGTCGGCGGCCGAAGCTGTCCAGGGGCGAACCAATCCGGGGCGGAGCGGTTCTTGGGCGAAGCGATCAGGGGCGAAGCGGTCTTGGCGAAGCCTGTCCGCGGGCAAAACGGTCCTGCGGCGTCTTCGGGGTTCCTGCGGCCATCTGGCTTGGAGTTCATGGGGGCCCCGCCCGGGGCCCAAGAGCCCAGTAGATGCTTGAATATGTCTGACGTTCTCGCGATTTTGGTCTCTAGAGCTGTCAAGACGGCCTCAGAGGCCCCAAAGATCGCCTCATCCGCAAGATGGCCCCAAGCCAGGCCAAAATGGACGGCCACCGCCAGACCGCCAGACGCCTTAACTCCAAGAGGGGCCCAAGAACCTCCCAGAGGCCCCCGAGAGACCCCATCAGGAGGCCCCGAGATGCTTCCCAGAGGCCTCAAGGAGCCCAAGACAGGCTCCCAAGAAGCCCCCCAGAGACTCAAAGAGGCGTCTCAAGAGATCGCCAGGTGCCTCCCAAAGGCCTCTGAGCACGACCCAGGCAGTGGGATGGGCCGAAGGCCACAAAATTCGCCGCCCCTTCTGCATGCCAAGAGGTGCGTGGCGTCTGTTAGCCTGGAGAAGAACCCAACCATATGCAGTTGTGAGTATCGCAATTGTGGGCATCGTCTTCCGTGGAGCTCCCTCTGGCGCCACGAAACGCTGTACTGGGCAGGGAACCGCAAATTCGGATGGATGTGCGGTGGGCGGGGAACCGCTGTACTGGGCAGGTGTGCCGAAATGGATGCGCGGTGGGCGGGGAACCGCATGCGAACCCTGCCACTGGGGCCTTCGGTGGAGCTCCCTATGGGGCCACGAACCGTGTGAGGGGTGTGCCGAAATGGACGCGCGGTGGGCGGGGAACCGCATACAAACCCTGCTGCCAAGGCAAGGCCCTCGGTGGAGCTCCCTATGAAGCCACGAACCGTGTGAGGAATGTGCCGAAATGGATGCGCGGTGGGCGGGGAACCGCATGCGAACCCTGCCACTGGGGCCTTCGGTGGAGCTCCCTATGGGGCCACGAACCGTGTGAGGGGTGTGCCGAAATGGACGCGCGGTGGGCGGGGAACCGCATACAAACCCTGCTGCCAAGGCAAGGCCCTCGGTGGAGCTCCCTATGAAGCCACGAACCGTGTGAGGAATGTGCCGAAATGGATGCGCGGTGGGCGGGGAACCGCATACGAACCCTGCTGCCAAAGCAAGGCCCTCGGTGGAGCTCCCTATGGGGGCACGAACCGTGAGGGGTGTGCCGAAATGGACGCGCGGTGGGCGGGGAACCGCATGCGAGACCTGCAACTGGGGCCTTCGGTGGCCACGAACCGTGTGAGGGGAAATGGACGCGCGGCGGGCGGGGAACCGCATGCGAACCCTGCTGCCCGAGCCCTCGCTGGAGCTCCCTATGGGGCCACGAACCGTGTGAGGGATGTGCCGAAATGGACGCACGGTGGGCGGGATGGTGGTGGTGGTGGTGGTGATGGTGGTGGTGATGATGATGGTGATGATGATGACGATGATGAAGATGATGACGATGATAATGATGCTGATGCTGATGACACTGATAATGGTGATGATGATGCTGATGATGATGACGACGACGATGATGATGATGATATGATGATGATGATGAGGAGGATGATGATGATGAAAGGAGGAGGAGGCGGAGAAAGAGGAGGGAGAAAGGAACGCTGTGGGGCGCTCCTCTCTCACAAACCACGAACGAATCATCTGGATCAGTGATCCGCTCTTCGTAATATGATTTGACAAAACACACCATCATAATTGGATGGTAGCCATCTTCCGCCTTAGGACCCAAGACTATCGCATTCTGGGCGGAGGCTTCGTAGGCTGCTCGGACGCTATAGGACGCCAGAGGGACGGAGGAGAAAGCCATGGAAAACAAGAAAAATGCAAACAAAAAAAACAAAAAAATGAGTCCACGTGGGAGAGAGAGAGGGGGAAAAAAAACAAAAAAAACAAAACAAAAAAAAAAAAAATGAAAAATAGCGACAGTCAGAGGTGTCGCTGCTTGTCCCTGTTGTTCCACGTGCACGCACAAGGTGTTTCATATGTTTTTTTCCTGTGTTCCCACCGCCCGTTCTGCTGCGAGGAAGGGCCGTGGGCCGCTCAGAGACCCCAGGGCGCTCAGGGGAAGGAGGAGGAAAACAAGACAAACAAGAACAACTAACAACACATGTGCTTGTATATGGGAAAACCGGAAAAACGTTAAAAATAACGACCGTCACAGGTTTCGCTGTGTTTTCCTGTTTTCCTCTGTGAAAACACAGGCTTATTCACATTGTGCATTATTTCCCTGTTTTCCCCTCTTCCGTTCTGCTGCGAGGAAGGGCCGTGGGCCGCTCAGAGACCCCAGGGCGCTCAGGGGAAGGAGGAGGAAAACAGGAACAGTAGGAAAAACCTTGTGTTAACACATGGAAGCAAAGCAAAAAAACGACGGTCACAGGTTTCGCTGCTTTTTCTCTACATCCTGAGTGGGGTTTTTGTTTTCCCCGAACATCCTCTCTTTTTCCGTCCCGCCTCCCGCCTCCCATATAAATACCGCGCCTACCATTCCAGTCTCCCATATCATACCATGGCCTACCATTCCATACCATACCATACCTACCCACCCCTCCCACCCCTCCAGGGAGGCCCCGCCTGAGCGAGGAGGGTATCGGAAACCAATGCTATTTGCATGGTTTCGTGCCCCTCCCACCCCTCCGGTGAGGCCCCGCCTGAACGAGGAGGGTATCGGAAACCCATATTATTTACATTGTTTCGTGCCCCTCCCTCCGCTCCAGGGAAGCCCCGCCTGAGCGAGGAGGGAATCGGAAACCCGTACTATTTACATGGTTTCGTGCCCCTTCCACCCCTCCAGGGAGGCCCCGCCTGAGCGAGGAGGGTATCGGAAACCAATGCTATTTGCATGGTTTCGTGTTCCTCCCACCCCTCCAGGGAGGCCCCGCCTGAACGAGGGGGGTATCCGAAACCCGCATTATTTAAATGTTTTGTGTTCCTCCCACCCCTCCAGGGAGGCCCCGCCTGAGCGAGGAGGGTATCGAAAACCCATACTATTTACATGGTTTCGCGCCCTTCCCACCTTTCCAGGGAGGCCCCGCCTGAGCGAGGAGGGTATCGGAAACCCATACTATCTACATGGTTTCGTGCCCCTCCCGCCCCTCCAGGGAAGCCCCGCCTGAGCGAGGAGGGTATCGGAAACCCATACTATTTACATGGTTTCGTGCCCCTCCCGCCCCTCCAGGGAGGCCCCGCCTGAGCGAGGGGGGTATCGGAAACCCATACTATTTACCTGGTTTCGTGCCCCTCCCACCCCTCCAGGTAGGCCCCGCCTGAGCGAGGAGGGTATTTGAAACCCATACTATTTACATGATTTCGTGATCCTCCCACCCCTCCAGGGAGGCGCCGCCTGAGCGAGGAGGGTATCGGAAACCCATACTATTTACATGGTTTCGTGCCCCTCCCATCCCTCCAGGGAGGCCCCGTCTGAGCGAGGAGGGTATCGGAAACCAATGCTGTTTACATGCTTTCGTGTTCCTCCCACCCCTCGGGGGAGGCCCCGCCTGAGCGAGGAGGGTATCGGAAACCCATACTATTTACATGGTTGCGTGCCCCTCCCACCACTCCAAGGAGGCCCCGTCTGAGCGAGGAGGGTATCGGAAACCCATACTATTCAAATGGTTTCGTGTCCCATCCTCCAGAGAGGCCGCGCCTGAACGAGGAGGGTCGCGGAAAGCATTACTCTTCACCAGGTTTCGAAGCCCTCCCCCCTTGCAGCGGGGCCCGCCAGAGCGAGGAGGGTATCAAGAAACCGTACTATTTACAAGGCTTCGTTTCCTGAGCACCTGTCCTCCCTCTTCCTTTCTTTCGTCTGTCCTTTCGTGCGTACTTACTCGTTCGATGGGCTTCTCCTTCGTGTTGATGTTGTCGTACCCCATGGGTCCCACGAAACCGTTAATATCTTTATGTGGGGAACTCCGTTAGCCTAATCCTGTTTTTTATGTGCAACACCTGATTTGTCCTGTTGTTCCTGTTGTTCCTGCTTTCCCCTCCTTCCCTTCTCTTCCGTTTCCTCGGCCTCCTCCTCCTCGGCTTCCTCCTCCTCCTCCTCATCCTCCTCCTCCTCCTCCTCCTCCTCTCCCTCCCCCCCCCTCTC
>CAUYUJ010002525.1:255268-285968 GCA_963575745.1 Prorocentrum cordatum
CTGAGGCTGAGGCTGAGGCTGATGCAGGCTGAGGCTGAGGCAGGCTGAGGCTGAGGCCGAGGCTGAAGGCAGACTGAGGCTGAGGCTGAAGCAGGCTGAGTCTGAGGCTGAGGCAGGCTGAGGCTGAGGCTGAGGCAGGCTGATGCTGAGGCAGGCTGAGGCTGAGGCTGAGGCTGATGCAGGCTGAGGCTGCGGCAGGCTGAGGCTGAGGCCGAGGCTGAAGGCAGACTGAGGCTGAGGCTGAAGGAGGCTGAGGCTGAGGCAGAGGCAGGCTGAGGCAGGCTGAGGCAGGCTGAGGCAGGCTGATGCTGAGGCAGGCTGAGGCTGAGGCTGAGGCTGATGCAGGCTGAGTCTGAGGCAGGCTGAGGCTGAGGCCGAGGCTGAAGGCAGACTGATGCTGAGGCTGAAGCAGGCTGAGGCTGAGGCTGAGGCAGGCTGAGGCTGAGGCTGAGGCACGCTGTTGCTGAGGCAGGCTGAGGCTGAGGCTGAGGCTGATGCAGGCTGAGGCTGAGGCAGGCTGAGGCTGATGCCGAGGCTGAAGGCAGACTGAGGCTGAGGCTGAAGCAGGCTGAGGCTGAGGCTGAGGCAGGCTGATGCTGAGGCAGGCTGAGGCTGAGGCTGAGGCAGGCTGATGCTGAGGCAGGCTGAGGCTGAGGCTGAGGCTGATGCAGGCTGAGGCTGAGGCAGGCTGAGGCTGAGGCCGAGGCTGAAAGCAGGCTGAGGCTGAGGCTGAAGCAGGCTGAGGCTGAGGCTGAGGCAGGCTGAGGCTGAGGCTGAGGCAGGCTGATGCTGAGGCAGGCTGAGGCTGAGGCTGAGGCTGATGCAGGCTCAGGCTGAGGCAGGCTGAGGCTGAGGCCGAGGCTGAAGGCAGACTGAGGCTGAGGCTGAAGCAGGCTGAGGCTGAGGCTGAGGCAGGCTGAGGCTGAGGCTGAGGCAGGCTGATGCTGAGGCAGGCTGAGGCTGAGGCTGAGGCTGAAGGCAGGCTGAGGCTGAGGCAGGCTGAGGCTGAGGCCGAGGCTGAAGGCAGACTGCAGGCTGCGGCTGAAGCAGGCCTGAAGAGGCTGAGGCTGAGGCAGGCTGAGGCTGAGGCAGGCTGAGGCAGGCTGAGGCTGAGGCTGAGGCAGGCTGAGGCTGAGGCTGTGACTGCGACTGCCGTTGCCACTGCGACTGTCATCGCGAATTCGACTACGACTGCGAGAACAGCAGAATTCTACAACTGGAGTCTCATCTGAATCGTAAGAGGAATGGTTCCAGATATGCTCCTGCACATCGCTGTTAGGTTGCTTTGCCGGGATAATTCTTTTGAAAATGCTGAAATTTCTGCTTCCAGTGCCCGGGAGGCCTCCCGGGCCGATTCCGACGCCCGGGCCGGCGCCCGAGCCGGCGCCCGGGCTGGACGCCCGAGCTGGCGCCCAGGCTGGCGCCCGGGCCGGGTCCGGAGCCAGTTCCGGAGCCGGTTCCGGCCGGCGCCGGAAAATCGAGTTCCGAGGCGGCGCCGAAAAAAGACCATTCCGACACACATTTTTCAATTGAAAATGCTGGATTTCTGCTTCTGGCGCCCGGGAAGCCCCCCAGGCCGATTCCGGCGTGCTTCCGCTCGTTCCGAATCGTGCTCCCGCTGCAGCGCTGGCCTCATTTCCGCGCTTCCGCTCGTTTCGACTCGTGCTCCCGCTGAAGCGCTGGCGTCATTTCCCGTGCCATGCCACGGCATGCAATGCAATGCAATGCTAGGTTGATACTACGCTTCGCGGTGCTCTTCTACGCTATGCCATGCCGTGCTCTACAATGCATCGCGCACCCTTTCGGGATCATTGCCATGCTCGACATCCGACTGTGCGAGTAGAGAGGGGATCTGCGCCATTGTAAGAGATGGGAGGGAGGGGTAGGATGTCAGACATGACGCGAGCGCACCTAGCTTGTCCTCCTCCCCCTCCCCCTCTTCCTCCCCCTCCTCCTCCCCTCCCCCCTCCCCTCCCTCCCCCCCTCCATCTTCCCCCTCCCCCCCCCCCCCCCTTCCCCTTCCCCATTCCCCCTTCCCCCTCCCCTCCCCCTCCCCCTCTCGCCCTCGCCCCTCCTCCCCTCCTCCTCCTCCTCCTCCTCCCTCCTCCTCCTCCTCCTCCTCCTCCGCCTCCTCCTCCTCCTCCTCCTCCTCTTCCCCCTCCTCCTCCTCCTCCTCCTCCTTCCTTCCTCCTCCTCCTCCTCCTCCTCCTCCTCCTCCTCCTCCTCCTCCTCCTCCTCCTCCTCCTCCTCCTCCTCCCCCTCCTCCGCCTCCTCCTCCTCCTCCTCTTCCTCCTCTTCCTCCTCTTCCTTATTCTCCTCCTTGTCCTCCTCCTCCTCTTTTTAATATTCTTATTAGTATTAATATTCTTCTTAGTATTCTTATCATTCGTAGTAGTATTCTGAATCGCATTCTTACTCTTGGTATTAGTAGTCGTAGTATTATTAGTCTTCGTATGATTATTACTACTATTATTATTAGTATTAATACAATTATTATTATCAGCATTAGTATTATTATTGTTATTATTATTATTATTATCAGTATTATCATTAATAATATTATTACTATTACTATTACTATTACTATTATTACTAGTATTCGTATCATTATTATTAGTATTAGTGTTAGTATAAGTATTAGTATAAGTATTAGTAGTACTATTGCTATTATTATTAGTATACTATCATTGTTGTTTGTTTCGTATTATTATCATCATGAGTAGTACTAGTAATAACAATAGCATTCTTATTATTATTAATACTATTAATATGAGTAGTATCATCTTTCTTCTTATTATTATTACTATTAATATTGTTATTAGTATGCGTCTTAGTAGTCTTATTATAAGTATTAGTCGTAGTAGTATTCTTAGTCGTCTTCTGATTATTGATATTCCTCTTATTAGTAGTAGTATTCGTGCTTTTATTATTATTCATAGTATTGTGACTAGTGTTATTAGTATTCGTCTTAGTATTCTTCTTAGTAGTAGTATTCGCATTATTGTTATTCTTCAAAGTTGTATTACCATTATTCGTATTACTAGTTTCAGTCGTATCGTTACTGTTATTAGTCTTATTTATCTGTCGTCGTATGATCATTATTATAATGCGTATTCGTCTTAGTATTCTTAGTACTAGTATTCGTAGTGTTACTATTACTATCAGTGTTATTATTTGCGGCCGCGTTATTATTATTATTATCATTATTATTACTATTCGTATTATTACTATTATTACTAGTACTATTATTATTAGTAGTAGTAGTATTATTAGTATTATTAGTACCAATCGTATTATTATTATTAGTAGTAGTATTATGACTATTAGTCTTCTCATGCTTGTTCGTATGATTATTATTCCTCCTCCTCCTCCTCCTCCTCCGCCTCCTCCTCCTCCTCCTCATCCTCCTCCTCCTCCTCCGCCCTCCTCCTCCTCCTCCTCCTCCTCCTCCTCCTCCTCCGCCCCCGCCCTCCGCCCTCCGCCCTCCTCCGCCTCCTCCTCCTCCTCCTCCTATCCCTCCTCATCCTCCCCCCCTCCTCCTCCTCCTCATCCTCCTCCTCCTCTTCCTCCTCCTCCTCGCACGTCCCCAAGAGAGCGCATCAGTCCTTAGCTCCTTGCTCTACCTCTGACTACCTGGGCCTGCACAGCGGGGAGAACCTGACCTTCCAGGTCTCCTGAAATTGGTTGGGGCAGGCCTGCCACACGGACAAAGACAAAATAAGAGGCACAAATACGGAGAATGGAAGACTCAGAGGGAGAGAAAACGCCGAGACGGTGGATGGGACACTCTGGAATGGCATCGACATGCAGAGCAGCGCGGACCATGGCCCACAAACGTGGGCAGCACCAGTAGTGCACGAAATTGTCAGGCTGGCCCTGACACTGAAAGATACATTGCTTAGCTTCATTGTCATGCATTCTGAAACTGGTGATCCACGCTCCGCTCAGCGTACGCCAGATGGCGTGCCTGAAGGCAGGGGGAAATCTCTTGGCGACATTCTGTACTTCGCTCCAATTAATTCCTCGGATTAACTGTCTCTTGGCTGGAAAATATCGGCACCATCTGGCACTCCAGTCTCTGACCAATGAGTCGGGCAGAAACTCGGCACCAAAAGCTCGAATAATGGCTCCCTGGACTTTTATTCTTTTCGGCAGGTTGTCTAAACGTCTACGCTCGGCCAACACATTCTCTGCGGCGGCCAGAGCTTTCAATCCTGCTCTCTTGTGGGCAGGGGAGGAAAGGGGAAAACCTCTTGCGGCATTCCTGAGGTTCTCGACAAACGCAGGAGCTTTCCAGAACCTAGGGTATTTCATTCCTCGGCCGATTTCTTGGAGAGAGAGGCACCTCTCAGCTTCACTCTCCAGCATACGGTATATCGTTCGCCATTCAGGCAACGTGCTAATCGCCGATCTCATTAAAATACTGGCACAAAATGTTTCTATGCACTCAATCTTGGGTCCACCCCATTTCCAAAGCGCACAAAGAGACGCTCTCGAAAGAGCACAGTTGGGGAGCGAGAAGAGCGAGGCGAGGGAGGCATGCTCAAGACGACAGAGAGAGGGGATAGAGGGGATGCTACTCGGCAGCTCTGCATACTGCGCTACATATGACACTGTGGGAAGGGCTCTCTTATTGTACAAGTACTCAGCGACAGCCGTCGGCGTGGATTCACGGGAAATTTGGGCCGCACGTGTGGCCCACTTCTTCAACGGAGCTTCCCAAGCCTCAGTGGAGGCACCCGGCCCCAGGACCATCCCGAGGTACGTGACGCACGCAACGATTTTAAAATCTTTCCACGCTGGAATATTATTCTCTATCCACAATCTGTATCTGGTGGCCTCAATCTCAGAAAATTCACCACTCAGCGGTACTATAAAGCACTTGCTGGTCTTCAGCTTCAGCGCTGCCAGCTTGTAGCTGTTGTCGAAGACTCTCTTGAGTTTCAGTAATTGACGAATAGTCGTGACCACAGCTCCCACGTCGTCAGCACATGCTTTTGCAGCCGAAATTGGTCTGGATATCCTTGGCGAACGTAGTACTTCTCGAAATTCGCTCATGAATGGATGACTGCATATCGCATATAGCACACCGCTTCCAGGACACCCTTGAAGAATACCCGAGCATACAGAAAAGAGAAATCGATTCACCCTCCCATGTACTCCATAACATTCCACACCTGTGTATATGTACTTCATGAACGTCATCATCGGTTCTGGAATGGCCAGCCTCGCAAGGACAGCGAATATCCATATGTGCGCAACCGATGGGAAGGCCTGACCGTAGTCAAATGTGCACAAAGCTGGCAGATCCAAAGGGGCTGAGGGTTGCATACTTGCCATTCTTGCTCTCGCATCCAGGTCCAAAATGTTCACCCCGAAGTTCCTCCCCTGGACGAACCCTCTCTGCTCGCAATCTATGAACTCGGGCAACTTCCTACTAAGGTGGGCCACCACTAGGCCTGTGAGGATCTTGTTGCTGGTCTGCTTGAGCCCCAGGGGCCTTGTCTCAGAAGCGCCTCTGAGAACTTCTTCTGAGTCATGATCTTGGCTCCCCTTCACCAGAAAAGCCCCCCTAATAAAGTTGAAATCACTGAAGAGCGCGTTTCCACTGAGTATCCACCAGAGGGCCCTGTCGAGAACTTTGAGCCCCATGGGGTTGAGGCGCCACGCTGAATACACCAGTCCGTCAGGTCCTGGGGCACTGTCCTGGAGCCTGTTGAGGTGCTTCTCGAGGCTATGCATTGTCGGTGGAGGCAACTCTCTGAGACAAACTCTTGGAGCATGCCGCTCTAGATACCTGTCTATGTCCTGCTGCTCAATATTTTTCTTCACGCCGAAGACCGCGCCCCAGTGCTGGCCGAGCAGCTGCAGGACCTCGGCAGGATCCCTGATGACAGCTCCGCTGTCAGTGCGTATGCCTTTCAAAGACATCCTCTTGTCAAAAGGTGACCAAAGTTTGCCTCTTCGAATTTGTCCTATCATGCGTCTCCTTAGTTTGGCTCTCGTCGATTCGCTCGATGTCTCGTTAATCTCTCGTCGAAGTCGGGCTTCCTCTTGCTGGTTCATAGTTCTCTGTATCTGTTCCGAAATCGAGGCAAACTCGGTCGGGTCGCAAAGCCTGACCACCTTCTCGATCGCGTCGATCTCAAGGTGGTCTCTGCCTAACTTGCTGCTCGACCTGATCTTCTCTGCCAACTTGATATCTTGCCTCCAGATTGCTCTAGCCATGGATTTAATAGTGATATACCTAGAAAAGAGACTATCAGGTGAGCTTCTTAGCATCGTATTTCTGGCAACTCTTGCAGCTTCCCTCATCATTTTTGTCACGAATTCCAGGGCCAGAGGGGGAGAGAGTTCGTCTACTCCTGGAAGCTCAGAAACCTTTTGAAGAAATTCAGCGTATTTGGGATGCCGGTACACTTCTCTGGGAATGCTTTGAAAACTTTCCTGGACAGCTTCTGACTTTCTCTTCGGGATGCTGCTCGAGGCCGTCACGACAACCGGTGCATGGTCGCTGATGCCCTTCTTGTGGAGCACCTCTGGCATCTCGGTGACATTGCCCGAGATCGTGAGCTGGTTGAGCACCCAGCCCTTGAAACTTACAAATAGCCGATCTATCGAGGTCAGCACGCGCTGAGGAGCATGAAAATGTGTTGGTTCTGCTACTTGCAATTCTGTCATGTGCTTAAGGGCTTCCATCCATTCCCCGTCCTGTCCCCTCCTGTACTCTCTAACATAGTTAATGTTCTGGCTATCCATGTTTCTGTTCTGGCTCTCTGTGTTGTTGCTCTGGCTCTGTGTGTCCCTGTCCTGGCCCTCAGTGTTCCTGCTCTGGCTATCTGTGTTCCT
Organism: Prorocentrum cordatum; assembly: GCA_963575745.1. NCBI lineage: Eukaryota > Dinophyceae > Prorocentrales > Prorocentraceae > Prorocentrum > Prorocentrum cordatum. The sequence goes on from CAUYUJ010002525.1 coordinate 262,118, forward strand.
GTTCTGGCTCTCTATGACCCTGTCCTGGCTCTCTATGTTGTTGTCCTGGCTATGCATGTTCCTGTTCTGGCTGTCTGCGTTGCTGTCCATGTTCTCTGTGTTGCCCCTGTTCTGCCATCCCCCACTTGTCTGGTCTTCCTCGATCGGCGGCTGGTCAGCGAAGTTGAAATCCCCTGCCACAACAACCAGGCAGGACTCAGGATGGGCACTTGCTTGATCAATGTCCTCCCAGATCTTCGCAGCTACTTGTCGCTTTTGCTCTCTTGTGAGTTTAAAATTGTGAACGTTGTAATGGGAAATCCAGATATCCAAGGAAAAAACAATCCGAAGGTTGAGAACTCTCCCTGGCACCAAAATTCTGGCTTCCGTCTTCGGCGCCTCGGACCCCAGGAAAGCGAAGTTCGGGAAGAACGTGACCACTCCCCCTGCCTGCGACGAAGGACAAAAACTCGGTGAAGCACTCACCTCCTTATTCATGTGGTAGACTAGCTCTTGGACCTCTAGCTCCGTCCCGTGGCTCTCTTGGATGGCGAGGATGGTTCCTGGGCGAAGAATAGATCTCAGAATACGCAACTTTCGATCTCGAGAGGGTGGGAGATGATGGAAGAGGGCTCGAGAGTTCCACGTGGCAAGAGTTAGTTTCCAGACCTGCTCCTTGCTTCTCCATCTGGCAAAGAGTCTGCTAAATACTCCACTCGATGTTCTCTGCAGGGCTGGCGAGGGCCTGGTTGAAACATGAGCGCAAAAAGTCAACGTCAACTCCAGCTGCTTCACAGTTGGCACGAGCAAACGAAATGGCAGGAGCTTCGTCTCCTGGGCGGGGATCGACACGGACAAGTGGCTTCCACATGTGACTGAGCTCCCCTTTTGTTTTGTCTCCATATACTTTGACGTTCGGGTACTTCTCCGCCATGATGTTTCGCATTCTCTTAAGATACAGTTCTCGCCTGACCATCTGCGGGTTCTTGTCTCCAGCCAAGAATAATTCATGCGGGTTTCCATCGATATCTTTAGCACTGAAACGTTCCCAGTTGCCATTTGACTGCCGTAAGCTTCCCAAAATCTGAAGTACCTTGCGCTCTGCAAATCCTCTGCTTCCTCCAATCCTGAGTGCGAAACGTCGTGCCGCAGGGTCTCCCTCAATGTTGAAATCCTTTGGCCCAATGCTGTTCCTGGCAAGAAGATCTCCAAGAGCGTCCAGCACGTTCTGCTTTGGCAAAACGCCCTTCGACCTGATCGTGAGAATGGCCGTGTCAATTGCTCTATCAAAGGCGGCGTCGATTGGCTTTGGTATCGGGCGTTCCTCTTTGATACCACCAAGTGTGTTGCGTATGGCGTGCAGTTCCTGCTTGAGGATGGCGATGTCTTTAGCCTGGCTCTCCATCCTTGCTTCCACCTGGCACATTCTTCCTTCCACCTTCTTGTGGATGGCGTCGAGATTGGTAGACAGCGTGTGGGACATTCCGCTGACCGTGCCTGCAAACGACTGGAGCGTGTTCTGCATTGCTCTGAGTGACTGCTCCATGTGCGACTTGTGTTCTTCCAGAGATGCACGAAGATCGTCATAATCATTGCCAGCACGAGCACGTATGCGCCTCCCCTCTTGACTGTCAAACGTCGGGAACTCCTCAATTTCATCTGCGATGCGCTGCTGCGTGGCTTCCCCGATCGACATGGCTGAACTTCGGGGTTCGATGATTCTGAAAAACTCTTGGGAATAATTGCCGAAAGAGCCGTGGTCCCTGCCTCGGGCAGGCCTCTCGGGGACCACTTCGGTGCCTCCTGGGGGCGGTCTCGAGCGGGAGATTCCGAGTCCCCAAACGGCGATATCTTGAGCCAAAATGGCTACGGACCTCTCCTCCTCCTCCTCCTCCTCCTCCTCCTCCTCCCCCTCCTCCTCCTCCTCAGCACAGCGCAGCACAGCACAGCAGACCGCAGCACAGCATAGGACAGCACAGCACAGCTCAGCAGAGCACAGCACAGCACGTCTCGGCGACACGCGTCTACATACAGCCGCACGCATGCACACACTCGCACACACAAGACGACACCAGTCCTCCCAGTCGCCCTGGCATAGCAGTCGTGGCACTTTCTCGACACCATAGGGGGTGCGCAGGGGGTGGTCTCTCGCTGCGGTCTCTATACGTCCCAGTCGTCCCCCTTGCTATAAGCAGTCGTGGCCAAGTCCCGTACCTGGCATGCAGGCTGGCCCCCTTTCTCGACAACCACAGGGGGGTGCGCGGGTGTGGTTTCTCGCTGAGGTCCCCTCTGATACGACGCGCGGTCGTCCCGCGGCATAGCAGGCGTGGCAACTTCTCGACACCATAAGGGGGTGCGCAGGGGGTGGTCCTCTCGCTGCGGTTCCCTCTGTACGCGCCGGTCGTCCAGGCATAGCAGCGTGGCATGGGCATAGCAGCGTGGCACTTTCTCGCACCATAGGGATAAAAAAAAAAATAAAAAAAAAAAAAAGGGGTGCGCAAGTGGGTGGTCTCTCGCTGCGGTCTCTATACGCGCCGGTCGTCCAGAGGCATAATATAGCATGCGTGGCAAACTTTCTCGACACCATAAAGGGGTTTGCGCAAGGGGGTTGGTCGCTCGCTGAGGTCTACTATACGCGCCGGTCGTCCCAGCAAGCAGCGTGGTAAACTTTTCTCGACACCATAGGGGGTGCGCAGGGGGTGGTCTCTCGCTGCGGTCTCTATACGCGCCGGTCGTCCAGGCATAGCAGGCGTGGCACTTTCTCGACACCATAAAGGGTGCGCAGGGGGTGGTTTCTCGCTGCGGTCTCTATACGCGCCAGTCGTCCAGGCATAGCAGGCGTGGCACTTTCTCGACACCATAGGGGGTGCGCAGGGGGTGGTCTCTCGCTGCGGTCTCTATACGCCCCAGTCGTCCTGGCATAGCAGGCGTGGCAATTTCTCGACACCATAGGGGGTGCGCAGGGGGTGGTCTCTCGCTGCGGTGTCTATACGTCCCAGTCGTCCTGGCATAGCATGCGTGGCGTTTTCTCGACACCATAGGGGGTACGCAGGGGGTGGTCTCTCGCTGCGGTCTCTTATCGCGCCGGGCCGTCCAGGCCATAGCAGGCGTGGCCCTTTCTCGACAACCATAGGGGTTGCGTCAGGGGTGGGTCTCTCGCTGGGTCTCTATACGCGCCGGTCGTCCAGGCATTATAAAAAAAAAGAAAAAAAAAAAAAAGAAAAGGTGACGCAGGCGTGGGGTACTTTTCTAGGGATCGTAGGGGTGCGCAGGGGTGGTCCTTTCGCCTGCGGTCGTCTATACGAAACGCGCCGGTCGTCCAGGCATAGCACGCGGCACTTTTCTCGACACCATAGGGGGGTGCGCAGGGGTGGTCTTCTCGCTGCGGTCCTCTATACGCGACCGGTCGTCCAGGCATAGCAGCCGTGGGCACTTTCTCCGATCACCATAGGGGGTGCGCAGGGGTGGTCTCTCACCGCGGCGTCTATGCGAGCCAGGGTCGGAGAGCATAGCAGGCGTGGCAAAACTTTCTCTTACCCTCGAAAACACCATAGGGGGTGCGCAGGGGTGGTCTCTCGCTGCGGTCTCTATACGCGCCGGTCGTCCAGCATAGCAGGCGTGGCACTTTCTCGACACCATAGGGGGTGCGCAGGGGGTGGTCTCTCGCTGCGGTCTCTATACGCGCCGGTCGTCCTGGCATAGCAGGCGTGGCACTTTCTCGACACCATAGGGGGTGCGCAGGGGGTGGTGTCTCGCTGCGGTCTCTATAAGCGCGCGGTCGTCCGGCATAGCAGGGCGTGTACCCCCTTGATCTCCGACACCATAGGGGGTGCGCAGGGGGGTGTCCTCTCGCTGCGGTCTCTATTACGCCCGTTCGGTCCAAGGCATAGCAGCGTGGCACTTTCCTCGCCAAACCATAGAAGGGGGTGGCGCAGGGGGTGGTTGGTCCCTGAGCGAGGCTGCTATACGCGCCGGGTCGGCCGTCCAGGCATAAGCAGGCGTGGCAACTTCTCGACACCAGAGGGGTGCGCAGGGGGTGGTCCCCGAGCGCGGCTGCTATACGCGCCGGTCGTCCAGGCATAGCAGGCGTGGCACTTTCTCGACACCATAGGGGGTGCGCAGGGGGTGGTCCCTGAGCGCGCGGCTGCTATACGCGCTGGTCGTCCAGGCACAGCAGGCGTGGTACTTTCTCGACACCAGAGGGGGTGCGCAGGGGGGGGTCCCTGAGCGCGGCCGCTATGCACGACGGTCGTCCAGGCACAGCAGGCGTGGCACTTTCTCGACACCAGAGGGGGGCGCAGGAGGTGGTCCCTGAGCTCGGCCGCTATGCGCGACGGTCGTCCAGGCACAGCAGGCGTGGCACTTTCTCGACACCAAAGGGGGGCGCAGGGGGTGGTCCCTGAGCGCGGCGCTATACGCGCCTGTCGCCCAGGCATAGCAGGCGTGGCACTTTCTCGACACCAGAGGGGGTGCGCAGGGGGTGGTCCCTGAGCGCGGCCGCTATGCACGACGGTCGTCCAGGCACAGCAGGCGTGGCACTTTCTCGACACCAGAGGGGGGCGCAGGGGGTGGTCCCTGAGCTCGGCCGCTATGCACGATGGTCCTCCTCCCTTCTCTCCTCTTCTTCCTCCTCCTCCTCCTTGCCCTCTACCTCCTCTCCAGGAGGCCGACCTGGCTTGTCCGTGCTCGGCCGCCTTAGGTGTCTCGTGCTCGACCGACCTGACTTGTTCCGTGCCGCGCTGCACCCGCGACACACACCTCACTCTTCGTACAGCACAGCTCAGCACAGCTCAGCACAGCACAGCACATCACAGCTCAGCTCAACACGCAGCTCAGCTCAGCTCGGCACACAGCACAGCTCAGCACAGCTCAGCACAGCCCAGCACGGCTCAGCTCAGCACAGCACAGCACAGCTCGTGGCACTTTCTCGACACCACAGGGGGTGCGCAGGGGTTGGTCTCTCAGCTCGGCCGCTATCCACGACACTGGCGCAAAGGCTAGCAGGCGTGGCACTCTCTCGACACCACAGGGGGTGCGGAGGGGGTGGTCTCTCAGCTCGGCCGCTATCCACGACACTGGCGCAAAACTTAGCAAGCGTGGCACTTTCTCGACACCACAGGGGGTGCGCAGGGGGTGGTCTCTCAGCTCGGTCGCTATCCACGACACTGGCGCAAAGCCTAGCAAGCGTGGCACTTTCTCGACACCACAGGGGTTGCGCAGGGGGTGGTCTCTCAGCTCGGCCGCTATCCACGACACTGGCGCAAAAAAAAGGCTAGCAACCGTGGCACTTTCTCGGCACCACAGGGGGTGCGCAGGGGGTGGTCTCTCAGCTCGGCCGCTATCCACGACACTGGCGCAAAGCCTAGCAGGCGTGGCACTTTCTCGACACCGCAGGGGGTGCGCAGGGGGTGGTCTCTCAGCTCGGCCGCTATCCACGACACTGGCGCAAAGGCTAGCAGGTGTGGCACTTTCTCGACACCAACACCACAGGGGGTGCGCAGGGGGTGGTCTCTCAGCTCGGCCGCTATCCACGACACTGGCGCAAAGCCTAGCAGGCGTGGCGCTTTCTCGACACCACAGGGGGTGCGCAGGGGGTGGTCTCTCAGCTCGGCCGCTATCCACGACACTGGGCGCAAACCGACAAGCCGGGGGGGGGGTGGCACTTTCTCGACACCACAGGGGGTGCGCGCGCATGGGGGTGGTCTCCAGCTCGGCCGCTACCCACGACACTGGCGCAAAGCCTAGCAGCGTGGCACTTTCGCGACACCACGGGGGTGGGGCAAGGGGTGGTCTCTCAGCCTCGGCCCGATATTCCACGACAGTGGAGCAAGCCTAGCAGGCGTGGCGCGCTCTCGGCATCCCAGGGGGTGCGCAGGGGTGGTCCCTCAGCTCGGCCGCCTATCACACGGACACTGGCGCAAAGGCCAGCAGGCGTGGCCACCTTTGTCCGTGTTCTCTACTCGATACCCTGCATTACTCTCTCCACTCGGCCCTATCAACACCATGTATCATAAGGGCTAATCAGGCGTGGCACTTTCTCGACACCACAGGGGTGCGCAGGGGGTGGCTTCTCCAGCTCGGCCGCTGGCGCAAAGCCTAGCAGGCGTGGCACTTTCTCGACACCACACGGGGTGCGCAGGGGGCGGTCTCTCAGCTCGGCCGTTATCCACGACACTGGCGCAAACCTAGCAAGCGTGGCACTTTCTCGACACCACATGGGGGTGCGCAGGGGGTGGTCTCTCACCGCGGTCCCTATCCACGACACTGGCGCAAAGCCTAGCATGCGTGGCACTTTCTCGACACCACAGGGGGTGGGCAGGGGTTGGTCTCTCAGCCCGGCCGCTATCCACGACACTGGCGCAAAGGCTAGCAGGCGTGGCACTTTCGCGACACCACAGGGGTTGCGCAGGGGGTGGTCTCTCAGCTCGGCCGCTATCCACGACACTGGCGCAACGCCTAGCAGGCGTGGCACTTTCTCGGACACCACCGTGGGTGACGCAGGGGGGGTGGTCTCTCAGCTCCGGGCCGCCACGACACTGGCGCCAAAGCCTAGCAGGCGTGGGAATGTTTCTCGACAACCAACAGGGGGGTGGCGCAGGGGGTGGTCTCTCAGTTCGGCCGCTATCCACGACACTGGCGCAAAGCCTAGCAGGCGTGGCACTTTCTCGACACCACAGGGGGTGCGCAGGGGGTGGTCTCTCAGCTCGGCCGCTATCCACGACACTGGCGCAAAGCCTAGCAGGCGTGGCACTTTCTCGACACCACAGGGGGTGCGCAGGGGGTGGTCTCTCAGCTCGGTCGCTATCCACGACACTGTCGCAAAGCCTAGCAGGCGTGGCACTTTCTCGACACCACAGGGGGTGCGCAGGGGGTGGTCTCTCAGCTCGGCCGCTATCCACGACACTGGCGCAAAGCCTAGCAGGCGTGGCACTTTCTCGACACCACAGGGGGTGCGGAGGGGGTGGTCTCTCAGCTCGGCCGCTATCCACGACACTGGCGCAAAGCCTAGCAGGCGTGGCACTTTCTCGACACCACAGGGGGTGCGCAGGGGGTGGTCTCTCAGCTCGGCTCTAGCCCCACGACACTGGCGCCTCCACGAGGCCTAGCAGGCGTGGCAGTCTTTCTCGACCACGACACTGGCGCAGGGCGTGCACTTTCTCGCACCACAGGGGGTGCGCAGGGGGTGGTCTCTCAGCTCGGTCGCTATCCACGACACTGGCGCAAAGCCTAGCAGGCGGGGCACTTTCTCGACACCACAGGGGATGCGCAGGGGGTGGTCTCTCAGTTCGGCCGCTATCCACGACACTGGCGCAACGCCTAGCAGGCGTGGCACTTTCTCGACACCACAGGGGGTGCGCAGGGGGTGGTCTCTCAGCTCGGCCGCTATCCACGACACTGGCGCAAAGGCTAGCAGGCGTGGCACTTTCTCGACACCACAGGGGGTGCGCAGGGGGTGGTCTCTCAGCTCGGCCGCTATCCACGACACTGGCGCAAAGGCTAGCAGGCGTGGCACTTTCTCGACACCACAGGGGGTGCGCAGGGGGTGGTCTCTCAGCTCGGCCGCTATCCACGACACTGGCGCAAAGCCTAGCAGGGAACATTCGCGACGAGGGCCCAGAACGCAGGATTGTGCATATATATATATATATATTATATAATATATATATATATATAATATAGTATATTATATATATTAATATATATTATATATATATAATATATTATATGATATACATAAGCAAACACATAAGATTTAAATTAAGTTTGTGGGGTTCCTCGGTAGCGTAATTTTTGTCACGCCGCGAGCATGTTTGGGAATGGATCCTGGCCTTGCACTCGCCCAGCACGTTGAGGAGCTCCTTCGAGCCAGCGCCGGCCGACATCGCTCGCCTCTGGGAGCCGAGGCGCCTGTGGGGCGCCTCTGCCGGGTGGTGGGCTGCGCGGGAGGGGCTGGAGGACGCCCCCGCGGTTGAGCAGACGGAGCCTGCCGCGGCCTGAGACGAGACGGCTGCTGCTGCTGCTGCTGCTGCTGCTGCTGCTGCTGCTGCTGCTGCTGCGAAGGGGGGTCGTCGGTCGTCGTCGTCGTCGTCGTCGTGGTCGTCCTCGTCGTCGTCGTCGTCGTCGCCGTCGCCGTCGTCGTCGGGGGGTGGGACATCGGTACCCGTCGGTCGGACAAAGTGGGCAGCAATATGAAAGAGCAAGGCGTTGGGAGGGAAGAGGAGGGAAGAGGGAAGAGGGGAAGAGGAGGGAAGAGGGAGAGCCGCTCGGCACTTGAAGAAAGGCGGCGGAAGTAAGACGGAATCTGGGAGTCCAGCAGTCAGGGTGAGGACGCCGAACGGCCTTAGACCGTCCCCTACGTGTGTGGCTCAAGTGGAGTTCCGTCGGGCGGATTCTGCTTCCTGCGGCGTTGATTCATGTTTTAAAACTGTTATTCGACTCTCTTATATATATATATATATATATATATATGTAGACTGTTGACGTCCCCTTTAAGTGACAAGTGTGTGTATCCATTGAAGTGCAACTCCCGGGGTTCGCACCCTTTGTTCTAACAAGGGAATTCTTGCGCGTCAGACTGTGATGTTGCCCCCCGAACTATGGCAACAACAACAACAACAACGGCTCCCGCCTGATACTTCCTCGCAATGAATTGGAAATCGCGTTCTCGTTAGGGACTCTTTACCATTTACCAGGAATCGCGCCATCTCGTGGGACCTCGTTTCAATTTGCCCAAGAATCGCGTTACCGCGCCCTCGACATTCAGGACACGCCTCGCCCTGGACTTCATCACGATGTACTGGGGAACCGCGCCATCGCCAAAGGCTTCCTGACGATGCCTGCAGGACTCACGCTTCAGCAACCCGCCCGCCCCTTCGGGACCGCAGTCGCCCCTCGCTGCCCCTCGCCCGAGTTCGATGCCCCTCGCTGCCCTTCGTGGTTCCGCAGTCGCCTTTCGCGGTTCCGTCGTTGCCTTCGTGGCCCCCTCGATACCCTTCGTGGCCTCCCTTCCCTCCTCGCTCTCGTTCCCTCTCTCCCTCTCATATTCCTGTCTCCCTTCTTCTCCTGTATCCTAGGGGCCGCGCCAACGACATGTGGCTGGTAAGAAGATCTACCCCCCAAGGGGGGTCCGATCGAAGACGAAGAGGGCGGGTATCGAGGGTATGTTGATTGCTGCGCGAGCCGATGAGAGCAGACAGATATTATTATGGACCTCCTACATCCGCCATGGCGCTCTCGCCTCGGCGCCAGTTGCGTTTCTTTTGGATAATCGGCTCGCGCTCAAGCGTTCCAGGGGGCCGCCGAAGCGCCCCCACCCCGCAACAACAGCGACGCTCCCGCTCGATAACTCCTCCTTCTCTACTCGGCACCGGCACCCTTTCTCGCCGCCGAGAGCCGCCACTCCAACAAACCAGCCCTCCCGCTCGATACCCTCGTGTTTTTTACCTGGGGCCGGCGCTCCTGCTTCGGCGACGCAGGCGCCCCCCCCCCCCCCCGGCAAACAGCGGCGCGACCGCTCAATCGATACCCCCTCCGCTTTTTCATCGAGATCCCCAACAGACCCTGAGGCCCACGTTCAGGCATTCTGGGGTTCCCGGGGGGGTTCTGCGGCCGTCCCCGCTGGGGCGCCCTGGCGCTCTCGCCTCGCTTCTGTGTGGTCCTCCTCCTCCTGCTGATCCTGCTCCTCCTCCTCCTCCTCCTCCTCCTCCTCCTCCTCCTCCCCTGTTTCCTCATCACTCGCCTCCTCCTCCCCTGTTCCCCCTGTGCCCCTGATCCAGCATCTTGGATATCTCCAGGGGGTCTCTCGACGGCATATTGGAGGCGTAGTGGAAGTCTTCTGTGGGGCCTAGGGGGGCCCATGTGGACGCTCGTGGAAGCCTCTTCCCTTCTCCTGCCTCCTCCCCTCGCCTCTTCCTCCTCCTCCTCCTCTCCTCCTCTTCCTGCTGCTCCTCCCCCTCCTCCTCGTATTCCTCCTCCTCCTCCTCACCATCTGGAGACAACCGCAACCGTGTGGGAGTGATTTCCTTGCGATTCGGAAGCGACTCGGGCCACTCGGAAAAGCCTCTGAAGCACCTCTGGGCTCCCCGATACCCCCATGTGCTCTGGAGCCCCCTACTAGCCCACGGCCCCCACGCCTCGTAGACAGGGATACATGGTCCGAGGAGGAGGAGGCGGAGGAGGAGGAGGAAGCAAACAGCATGACACTCCTGCGGGCAGGAATTTCGGGAAATTGTTCAGGCTGTGCGACCGCAAGGACACCACCGCGTTTATCGGGAGAAGGAGGAAGAGGAGGACACACACATACACACGTATACATTTTACTGTACACGCGAATCGGAGGCGTGATGCTAGACTGTCGCTTTGCGTCCGACTGAGGGAGCCGCAAAAAATCTCCGAACACCTTTTAGGGGACCCTTCGACGACCATCAGAAACCTCGCCACCCCCACCCCGTCTCCGTCCCCCTCATCCTCTTGCTTCTTCCCCTTTTGGCAGCGCAAATCGGCGACGGCCGATGCGCGACGGACGACCACGTCGACAACGACGACGTTGACAACAGACGACAAAAACGACCAGGGCGACGACGGGCGACAGACGACGACCAACGACGACCGACGACGCACGACGACGGACGACGACGGACGACGACTGACGACGACGACGACGACGACGACGACGACGACGACGACGACGACGACGACGACGGGCGACCGACGACGACGGACGACGGACGATGGACGACGACGACGCAGGCCAACGACGGACGACGGACGACGACAGACGACGACGGCGGCGGTCGACCGACGACGACCGACGACGGCCCCGACGACGGACGACTGACGACGACAGACGACGACGAGACACGACGCCGAACACGACGGACACCGACCGACCGACCGGCTGGCCGATCGGCGCCGAGGAGCCCGGGCAGGGAGCGCACGCGTCCTGCCAAGGGCCATCAGGGCCCCCAAGGGGGAACCCTCGCAGCGGCCGCGAGCGCCTTCAGGCTGCCGCGACGACGACGGCCCCGCCCTCCCGGTGCTACCCTCTGCCCTCCCGCGCGCCCGCCGCCCCCGGGGGGGGAGGGGGGCGGGGAGAGGAGGGGGGAAAAGGAAAAGGGGAGGAGGGGAGGGGTGGGAAACAGGGGGGGAGGGGGAAGATGGACAAACGCACAGCTCGGGTGGGTTCGGATCGGAGCCGAATCGCCCGATCGCAGACATCAGGGTGCACCGTGGCACCTGCCATACTCCTTTTCGCAACAATCTATACGCTGAGCACTGCAAGCGCGAGAGCTCCAAGGGACAGAACAAAACACACGCACACCCTCTGAATATTGCGACCTCCGCAAAGGCTACAAACTCATTCAACGAAGCTGCAATAGCATCCGCTTCACCCTCCAGCACGTATCTGCCATAAAAAGCTACAGCACAAAACTAAACCAAACAGCGAAGATCAGACACACTTCGCTGCTATATTATACTGCTGCGACTTGCGCAGCCAACAGCTGCCTGGGAGGACAGACCGACTAGAACGACGGATCTCTACAGAGCCGCAGTCGGACGCCGAGGCCGTTCTAATTACGGCCCTCATGCCCATGGTTCGCAAGTCCACCTCGAACAGGTGCGTCTTCAGCTTCATCTGAATCTTGGCGTCGCTGACACCAGACATGTATGTTTGGCTTTGCTTCTGGCCTCCAGTGCTGCGTTATCACCGAAACGGTCGCAGGGGGGAAAAATCCCACCAGTCCTCTGTGCGACAGGTGGTCTAACGATGACCTTCTTTCCTCGTCCCAAACCCCTTCTTCCCCTTCGGGGAGGGGTGTACCCCTCCCGTTACCCCCCCCTGAAACTTGACGGGGGGCTTCGCGGGGTGTCAAAGGATCCTTTTCGCACCAGTTGGCTCCAAGATGGCTGCAGAAAGCCCAAGATAGCCTCCAAGATCGATCAAGATAGCCCAACATGGCTCAAGATAGCTAACAACATGCCTCCAAGAGGCCCCAAAAGGGCCACAAGACGGGTACAGGTGCTTTTGGCGACCCCTCAGGACACCCCCGAGAAGCCAACATCCATCAACAACCTAAGGACAATAACGGATTGTTGCCTTTTTCGCCTTTTCGCTTCCGATCATGATGGCCCTAAGATGGCCCACGAGAGCTCCAAGAAGGGCCCAAGAGGCCCCCAAGGCTGCCCCAAGATCGCCCTAAGAGAGCCAGAGAGCCCTAAGAGGCTATTTCGATGGCCCCGGCGGAGGAGGGGGGGGAATCTAGGACCCCCCCTCCTTGATCGATGGTCTCCAAGATGACCCCAAGAGGCGCTCCATAGCTCCCAAGATGGCCCCAAGAGAGCCCCCAAAGAGCCCCAAGAGGACCCCAAGACCCCCCAAAGAGACCCAAGAGGGCCCCAAGATGCCCCCCAAAAGCACGAAGATGGCTCCAAGAGCCCCCTTGCTCCCAGAGATCTATCTGTTCACCCTGGTCGCTTGCTCTGCTTCGCTAGATGTGTGTCTTCGCCCCTTCTCCCGTCAGCTCTCAAGGTCAGGGTGTCTGAATGGGCCGGTGGGGATACTTTTTTTGGTCTCGGCTCCGAGGCGGCGGACAGGGAGCGGAAGGCGTCGTCTGGGCCAGCAGGCGAGGCTAATCAGCTACAAGAGGCGACGCACCTGCAGTAATAATTGCCGGTGGGGATACGCGACGCGTGAAGCATGTTCCCCTTCGCCATTTACGCCACATGCTCACCATTGGGACTGCTGGCCCTCGGTGGTGTTGCACACGGGGACCTTCTGCTCCGTGGCCGTCTCGCAGCACGGGGCGACATCCTCTGTGGCAGCGGACTTGAGGCTCCCGCAGGCGGCGTCGCTCAAGTTGTTGTCCAAACTGGGCGGGATGTCCTCGACGCCCTTGCCGAAGACATCTTTGTTTAGCGGGCTCGCCGCTGCTCTCACTGGCCAGTGGCGGGCCAACCATGTCGGGGGGCCTCTGCTTGTCGATGCGAGCCATGTGCCGCCAGCGCCCTGGCAGCACAGCCTTCTCGTTCTTGTATTTGTCCTTCAACTCAAGCTTCTCCTCCACCTTCTGCTCGTTCGCCGTCTCGTTGCGAGCTGGTTTCATGATGGGTTGGATGATATTCTTCAGCTCCGACTGCCTACCTTCGGAGTCCGCATTCTCTGCTGGCGGGTTCTTGTCCAGCCCGTCAGAGAAATTATGCTCGACATCCTCGTCTTCGAAATTCACGTTGAACTTACCGTTCTGGATGGTCGTGTGCGTGGTGGGGCGGGGCGGCTCGATCGGCGACTCGCACGCCGCCATGAACTTGGGCTGACCTTCGTGGGGACAGCGTCGCCGTCGGCACCTCCTATATGCTGACGTCGAGACCCGTGAGCTTCTCGCCCTCCTCGCACTGCACGATATCCTTCTCCTCAGTGGCGTCCCACAGCACGTCGAACTTCTCGAAGCACTTTGGCGGCTGGCCGACAATGAGGCCCGTGAGGCCATCGCTCATGTAACTGAGGACGGCATCTGTGCTGAGCTCGCAATAGACGAGGTTTCAAGGATCTTCTGACCCGGGTCAATCCAGACCCAGGTCAATCAATCCTTGCAAAATCCTGCAAGATCCTGCACCCAAACCCGGGTTGCGAAAGATCCTGCAAAATTCTGCAAGATCCTGCGCCCAAACCCGGGTCAATGCGACCCTGGCCCTGCAGGATCCTGCAAGATCGGGCGCTCTGGCTGACCCCCGTTTGCATTGACCCCCGTCTCAAGGCTCCTGATGTAGAGGCCTCCTAGATGGGGTCGGAGTAGATGGGGTCGGAGGATCGCGCCGCATCGCCGATACATCGGCGATGCATCGGCGATGCATCGGCGATGCACCAGCGATGCATCGTCGACGTGGGCTATGTATCGGCGACGTCGACGTGAAGCAAATCGGGCTCCGCATCGAGCCGCATCGGCGATGCATCGGCGATGCGGAGCGATCCTCCGACCCCGTCTACTCCGACCCCGTCTAGGAGGCCTAGATGCTGGTTGTCGTAGCACTCGATGCCGGGTGGCGGACCTGCTGCCACGAGGCCTGGCCTGCGGGGCCTCCTCCGCGCACGGCCGCGCACGGAGGGCAGGGGCCCGGCGTGCGGCACCGCCCGCCGTCGTCCGCGGGGGCCGCGCGCGGAGGTGGCGAAGGGAGGCGAGGCGAGGCGACCTCCCGCCTCCTCCTCCTCCTCCTCCTCCTCCTCCTCCTCCTCGGTTCGCCCGTGAGGGCGGCCGCGCGCGGGGCTGGGAGTGGGCGCCGAGGCGCCGCTCATTCAGTCGAGGGCGAATCTGTCTCTGTGTGTACGGTGCACATAACCGCCCTCCAATTGTAACCACAAGCTGCTGTCTGGCGCACATAGGTGGCGCGCGCAACATCGGATCGGAGCTGTAATCGGTGGCTAGCGAGGGGCGAAGGCCAGCTCGAGTCAAGATGATGACGGGAGCCAAGATGGCCACGGGACGGGGAAGGAGGAGGAGGGAGGGGGAACGGAGGAAGATGGTATCACTCAGGAGGGGGGAAACGAGGAGGAGGGATGAGGAGATTCAAGGCTCAAGACTCCAGGCGTGGCGAGGCTCGCACGTGGGGGCCAGGTCCCAATGAGGGGGGACGGGGAGGGAAGGAGGGAATGATCGGGCATACGACGTATGCGACCATGCGGGCCGCGCTCCAAGCGCCTCTCGCTGTGGCGAGACTGGCGTGCTCATCCCTCTTCGCCGAAGCACCTGAGTGCTAGTATCACCTGCAACTTGCAAAGACGCTCCCACTGCACAAACTCACCAGGAGAAACAGAACCGTGAAGTATGGCGACGCTGGTGGCATCAAGGCTGGGGAGGCGCAGCATAGGTCCACCTGCCTGCGGGACCTCCCCCAACGCGGCGGACTGGCTCTCCGCCGGCGCGGATCCAACCTCGGCTGATCCTCAGAACGTGTGTTAGCGCCAGCGTGTACTTGTCCACCGAAGCCCTTCGTTGCGACCTAGTGAGGACGGACGCAGGCAGCGCGCTAACGATGGAGCTCAACAGGGGCGCGCTGACGATGGAGCTGAACAGGGCAAACACACGCACACACACACACGCACACACACACACACACACGCACACACACACGCACACGCACGCACGCACGCACGCACGCACGCACGCACGCACGCACGCACACACACAGACACACACACAGACACACACACACACATACACACACACACACGCGGCACACACACACACATACACGCACGCGCGCACGCACGCACGCGCACGTGCACCCACCAACACACACACACACGCACACACACACTGACACAAGCAAAAACACAAGCACAAGCACAACCACAACCACACACACACACTTTTTGGCGTCGCGGCCTCGCGCGCAGCGATATGGTGTGGAAACGCACACACCCATACACACTAGAACCATCACGCGCGCTTCGCGCGCGCTCAAATTCTAGCTAGCTTCTTTGGGCCTCCTCGGAGCATCCGGGACTGCTTCTTGAAATCGTCATGGGACCTTCTTGGCATGTCTTCGGGGACCTCTTAGACGGAGTTTTGAAACCTTTCTGGTGCCGTCTTGTGGCCTCTTGGAGTCTCTTTGGGGCTTCTTGCAGGCCTCTTGGGGCCTCTTGGGGGCCTCTTGGGGCCTCTTGGGGGCTTCCTGGGGACTTCTTGGGGTATCTTAGGGGCATCTTGGAGCAGAGAGCTTGATTTTTCAATTCGCGTTCCCTCTCTTGGGCCCCTCTTGAGGCCTTCTTGGGGCCCTCTTGCACCATCTTGGGCGGCTCTGGGGCCGTCTCAAGGCTCTCTTGGGCCGTCTTGGGGCCCTCTTGGGGGCCTCTTGGGCCGTCTTGGAGCGGCTTTGGGGGCCTCTTGGGCAGTGTTTTAGCGCCAGAAACACGAAACAGCGAGAATGCAAACAACATTGACAAACAAAAACTATGAAAATCAACGATTTTGTCCTATCGGGGCGCTCTCGGGCGGCATCTTACAAGCCTCTTGGGGCGTCTTGGGGGCCTCTGGGGCAGTTTAAAACGCATCGTGTGTCGCCAAAGACCCCTGGACAGCGTCTCGAGACCGCCTGGGGCCGCCGGGATTGCTGTCTGAGGGCTCCCCGGGGCGATTTTGGGCCCCAGTCCCCACATTTGTGGTCGAGGTTCCGGCCCTCGACCCCCGAGCCCGGTGCGCCGTTAATGTATACACGCAGGGCTGACAAACTTCCCGAGGAATAGTCGATGCGCGCTCCCTCGCTCAACACTGCTTGCGTTGGGGCAGCGCACGCTGTTGAAAAAACAGGTCTCGAGGTGGGACGGCAAAGGGCGAATCAGTAGCATCCAGTCGGGTTTCCCAGCGCCCTCCAGCGCTTGAGTCAGCCCCGCATGTAGGACATATCCCTAGCGGCTGGCCCGGCACCAGCTGCATGCAGCAATTCTCTTACGACCCCCCTTTTCCCGACCCGCCCCTCTTCTTCGCCCCGAAAGTCCTCCTCCTTCTCCTTTACGCTGCCCCCACTTGGGTGCGCCGAAGAGAGAGGGGCCGGGAAGAAGGCCCGGGGCATGTGCGTGGACGGGAGCGGGGGGCCAGAGTACGCATGGAGTGAAGAAGAGGGGTGCTGACATCTGGCCTGGGCCATGACATCCACACACCCCTACACTGCCCTGGACAAGAAATGTAACCTGATTCGTCGATGTATTTGTTCTCGTCGCCTTCGGTTCTTCGTAGGATGTACCATCTGGAAGCCGTTTTCGGGTCCCTGGCCCGTCAGACACGGATCCAAGATGAACAACTAACTCCATGGAAGTTCGCTGGACGATTCTTCGACACGACCTGCAATCAGCGCATTGGTTTTCCAGAGCGGTGTAGTCCTCAACCCCCTCCAAGCGAGTTGAGACAACGGCAGATCAAAACTGGCCCACGATCCCTCCCAGGGTCCAAACGCACCAATTGTTCGAGTTGCGTCCAGCTGTGGCGACAAGGGGCCTCCGAGGGCTGAGCATCGTTACCTCCACTCGCCCTCCTGTGACCTTCGACGCCCCCGACCCACCCGCGCTGTCCCCCCATCCGTCTCGGCGCCTGCGGGAGCGCCACCGCGGCCAGCGACTCTCGCCAGGAGGTGCCCCAGCAGCGGGCGGCGGGCCACGCCGCTGTGCCACCGGGAGGCGGCCCGATAGCGCACGAGGTCGGTGCCGCCTCTTGGTGGTCCCCAAACGTGGTGGTGAGAACACCTGGTGGTGAGTTTTGGGCGATTTGGGTAATGGTTTTCGAGCGCTGGCTGGCACAGGAAACGCGAAACCTCGTGGCGACCGCGTGTCCCCAAACCCGGTGGTGACCCAGAATTATTTTTTGGGGGAATCGGGATCACCACCGGGTGTCTCACCACCTGGTTTGGAGACCACCAAGCCTCCCAGGCTGTCCAGGACAAGCCCGGCGGTGTCCTCGGCCAGGACCAGCGGTCGGCCTCGGCGGCGCTCCTCGGGAGCCCCGCGGCGCGCAGGCCGAGGCAGCACGGGGGCCCTGAGCGCGGCCATCCCTGAGCCCAGACGGCTGCCGCGACACGGGCCCACATGGGACGCACAGAGACATACTAATACTATATGTCCGCCTTGAAGGCGCGCGTCCGACCCGAACACGTAGTATACCCATCTTGTAGTATATCGCTTCTTAAGCGGTGTGGCCAGGAAGCGCCCGCCACGGCGCATATGCTATAAGATTTCTCCGTGCGCGCGTCGCCCCTGGGGAGGCGACGAACACATAGTGTAAGTATGTTGGGGGGACGCCGACCACAGGGCGAGCCGCTCGGTGCAGCTGGCACGCACTTTCAACCTCCTGGCCGTCGGAGCAAGTGTGGCAGCGAGAGCCCACTCCGAGGCCGGGAGCTGCAGGCCTCCCTCTGGCTGCTGCTGCAGGCTGCTGCGACGAAGGTCAGCGGCGCGAAGGCGAGAGCCCCGCTCTGAAGACGAGCCGCCCTGCATCCCTGCAGTTGCTGCGAGCTGTTGAGACGGATGCGTGCCACGTGAAGGAGGGAGCCCCAGTCTGAAAACGAACGTGCATCCGCCCCTGCAGCTGTGACAAGCTGTATCCTTGCAACGGTTGGGACTTGCAAGCTTCGGGGCCATCAACTCCAAACAAATCTCAGTCGAAACGCACGGTCTGGCCCACCAGCACGTCTGGTGCTGCGACAAGGATGGGCGATCTATAGGAAGAAGGGATGGAGGAGGATAAGCTGGAAGGGTAAGTATGTATCAGGCGGAAGGAGGAGGGATGAGGCGATGGAGATGGAGAAGTGGGAGGATGAGTAGGAGGAGATAGAGGAGGAGGAGGAGGAGGAGGAGGAGGAGGAGGAGGAGGAGGAGGAGGAGGAGGAGGGGGCTGCGCTGGGGCGTCGCAAGTCTGTAGGTCCCCCCTGTTCGCTTCAACGCTCAAGCCGCAATCCCGCCCAATGTGCTACCGCAGACCTGACTCTCCCGGCAGTGTGTGATCTTGTCGGCATCGTGGTCCTTCTGCTTCCCCAATTCCCTTCTCATCTTTCGTCTTGTTTTTTCTTTCTGACGCACTCTCGGCCGAAAGGATCCCCAACACCCCATCTGAAAACGATGCCAACCGCGAAAGCCATCTCTACAGAGACGGCCGACCCCTCCCGTGACCTCCCCGCTCGACGACGGCGCTCCTCGCAAGGCGGGCACAGCGAGCCCCAGTCCTGGCCCCCTGCGCTGACAAGCGTAGGTGAGCGACACGGCCGAATTATTGCCATGCGGTGAAAGGCTTGGCGACTACGTTGGGTCCATGCAGGAGGAGGGATGGGGGAAGGGGGTGGGGCAGGGAGAAGAAACACGAGGAGGAGCAGGAGGAGGGGAGGAGGAGGGCCAGCGTCTATAACGAAGGGCGATGGTGATGGTGACGGTGGTAATGATGACGACGGTGATTGTGATGCTGATTATGATGCTGCTGATGGTGATGATGGTGATGATGATGGTGATCGGATCACGAATTGGAGGATGAGAGGCAGCAGTATGGAGGATTACAATAATGATGAGGAAAATGCTCGCTCCATACACCAGCCTCCCATGAGGAAGACGACCAGCCGCTTTTTGACGGTCGCGAGATCCGGGGAAAGCCCCCAGAGTCCGAATACGGCGACAAACCCTGGGACCCACTTCCCTCAAAATACGCTCGCTTTATCCGAACCGCGCGCGCAGCGGGGCGGGCGGCCTTCTGAGAAAGTGGGCGGGCTTGTCAGAATGCAGGGGCCTTCTCAGAAGGGCCCTGGACCTTCCGTCGCGGTGGTGCTCACGACTGCCAAGGGTTGAGCCGCAGCCCCCTCTCGGTGCGCGTCGCCAGCTTGGCACGAAGGAAACCGGCCCTGGTGGAAGCGGGTCCTGGAGACCCCGGGCTTCTCCCAAGACCAGCTCTTCCTCCCAGATCGTTCTTTGAGAAACCTGGGGCCCGTGAAGGGCCCCGAAGGCCAAAGGCGGCAATCAAATCAGGACCCGTTTTCCTCAGAACCCGTTTCCTTCATGGCGAGCGTGGCGAGCTCACTGTCGCGGCACTCCACCGCCAGCCGGTGGCTTTGCTCGCGGCGCGAGGGTCAGGGGTCGAGACGCTGCCTGGCGGGCGGCCTGCCAGCCACTGCGCTGCCGCCCTGCGCGCCCCCCCCTCCTCGCAGGTGCGCCCGCAAAGTGTGGCCCGCAGGGCTCCAGCGCGCACAGCAGCTCTGGCGGCGGCCACCAGCAGGACCAGAAAGGACTGCACGAGCACCAGCGCTCGACGGTCCGCGCGGCTGTCCTGGATCTGACATGGGCACCCCTCCCTGGCGCGCGGAGCGCGCCAGGGGCGGCGCTGGAGGCGCCGTCAGGGGAGTCCAGCGCCGATCCACCAAGAAATCCGCGCGGACCTGGGAAAATGAAGGCTTACGCAATTTTTCCTCCGTCGGCGTGGAGAACTCCGGGCTGCGCATCGAGCCGCAATGCCGATGCCTCGGCCGTGTGGCGCGATCCGCCGACCCCGTCTGCCTGGGACCCCTATTCGAGGCCTGGGGGCCTTCTCGGCGGCGCGCAGGGGGGGTGTATGGGGAGGGGGAAGGCCTCTTAGAAGAAGGCCGTTTCTTAGACGGCGCCAGCCCTACAGTCATCGGCCTGACCTAAGGAACGATACATAAGGAACGAGGCCCCTTTCTTCCGAGGAATAACGCATAGGGAACGATGAACAAACAATACATAACGCACAGGGAGCGATATATAACGCATGCAAAACCTAAGGAACGACCGAGCCCTTTTTGAAAAGTAAGCGTTCCTTATTCAAGCCGCTCACTGTACATGCACGGACGAGGCCCGCGCACTTTGAGGAGCAGGGGTGCTTGTAAAGCGGGCTTCCCCCCTCCCCGCAGCCCCTCCGCGCGCGGCCGCTCTTCAAGGCTTCCCCCTGCCGGTCACAAGGGGCACTCCGTCGCCGGCCGTGGCGGCGCCCTACAGTCGGGGCGTTGACCCAAGGAACCCTAAATCAGGAACGAGGCCCCTATTTTCCATAAGTTAAACTTCGATTTCACATCGAAAACCGCAAGCTGCGAAACTATCAAGGAACACGGAGCCCCTGCCCAACGAAAAGGGTTCCTTCTTCAGGGCCCCGACTGTAGGCGAGGTCGTGTGCGTGGGCCTCGCCCGCCGGAGCGGGCGGCAGGAAGCGCGGAGGGGGGTGGCTGCGCCGCCGAGGGCAGGGCGTGTCCACGGCCTGGAGCGCGAGAGTGAATCCAGGTGGTCATCGGCTGGGGGCTCCAGCTGGGCGAACCTCCCTGTCATCCAGCCGCTGCATCTTTTTGGAGCCAGGCGTTTTCGCCCGGGTTTCGGGACCCAGGGCTCTCACATATCGGTCCAGCTCGGACAGTGGCGCAGAAAGATGGGCTCTGGGCTCTGGTCGTGACTTTTCGTGTTGTTGCATGTCCATCGCAACGTCGGATCTCAGGGAGCGTATCATGCCATAGACGGGGAGATGTTTCCCTCATGAGCGACAAAGAACGCCGAGCTCACGCCGACTGCTGGCTGCTAGAGGTCTGGATCCTCTTCGGAGTGTCCTGCACCCTTGGGAAATAGGACGAAATCCGTTGCCCCCTAGGAGGGCCATCCCGCTCGCGCGATCAGCAAACTCGCGCACCGCGGAGGGCAGAAACCAATGGCAGTCTGAGCGGTCGCAACTGGCGCCAGGCAGCGCGACCCGTAACGTGTCGCACCCCAGAGGCGGGAAGATCGTCCCGGCGAGGTGCACCAGAGAGGCCACGGCGGGCCGACGTCATGGTCCTCTTCGGGGTCGGCGGCACCGGCCGTCAGGCCTTCGCAATCAGTTGCAATCTAAGCGGTCGCAGCCGGCGCAAAATTGCAAAAAAAACCCAGGATTGCAAAACAAACCGGATTGCAAAAAAAAAACAAGATGCAAAAAAAAAACCGGATTGGAATCCTTGGGTTTTTTTTGCAATCCTGTTTTTTTTTGGAATCCAGGTTTTTTTTGCAATCCTTCGGGTTTTTGTTGCAATCCTTGGTTTTTTGGCAATCCTTCGTTTTTCTGCAATCCTTCAGGCAGCGCGCCCCGTAACGTGTCGCACCCCAGGGGCGGGCAGAGCATCCCGGCGAGGTGCACGAGAAAGGCCACGGCGGGCCTCCCCATCGGGCGGGGCTAGATCGGCCTGCCGGCCGCTCCTATGGGCACGTCCACTTCGGTGGCCGTGCTCATCGCCTATATACCCAAGTATATGGTCTGCAGCTATACATAATATGCACATACACATGTATATTCGTGTATATATATGTATATATAGGTTACTAGAACCATCGCGCGCGCTTCGCGCGCGCTCAAATTCTAGCTAGGCTTGATGGGCGAACGCATGGAATATCATCCTTGTCGTATCTTGCATCCAAGGGCTCTCTTGGAGGCCCTGTGCAAGCCCCAGAATCGTGTAGAAGGGAACTGCGGAAACGCACAAATCATTAATTGCCGTTCGGTGTTCAACGATTTGGGGCCCTCGAAGGCTTCCTGTGCTCTTTTCTGGGGCCATCATTGTGGTCTGTTGTGCAAGAATAGGCAAAGGGCAAACTTGGAAAAAACCGGAATGGTGGGATTTCCCTTTTTTTAAGTTGTAGTGCCTGGGCTGTGGGTTAGACAATTTCTGCATGCAGGTCACGGTCTGTTGGGATGCCTCTCGGGGTCTTCGTGCAAATAAGCATGGGGTGAGTTTGAAAGAAAGGGATTCGATAATTCCACTGCTTCAATTCATGGGATCATGGAATCTCCATTTCTACAATGGTTTTAGGGGCAGCCAAGAGGACACGAAGACGATCCAAGAGAGTGCCAAGACAGCGCCAGAGAGTTCAACAGCATTCCCGAAATATTTTTGCATGTGGCCCCGAAGTCTTGATGGGGCTCGAGGAAGAGGATAGGGAGTAGGAGTCCCAACTTGAAAAAAAAATAATCTCTGGAAATCCTGTTTTTCCTATAATTTCCTCGGTCTTGGAGCGTTGGAAGCGGGAAACCGTGAGAAGGCGAAAAACGTCGACAAAAACAATTGAAAACCAACGATTGTACCATCTTCGGGCTCTCTCGGGACGGCTCTCGAAGCTCTCTTGGGCTGTTTGGGGGGCCTCGTCGGGTATTTATTGGGAGCCTATCAGGGGTCTGGGGTGTGTTGGAAGCCTCTGGGGGGTCCCGGAGTCCCCTCAAAGGTCTCTAGAGGCCTCCTCCTCCCGCTCTTGGGATCAACTTGGGCCTGTTCTGGGGCTGTCTGGAGCTGTCCCGGGCGCCTCTTCGGCAGTCTTGGGGCCGTCTTGGCCCGTCTTGGGGCCGTCCTGGGGGGTTCTTGGGCAGTCTCGGGGCCCTATTCGGCCGTCTTGGCGCGTTGGAAGCACGAAATAATGAGAAGGTCAAAAACCCGGAACAAAAACATTAAAATTAACGACTTTAGGTTCCCCGGGCGCTCTCGGGAGCCCTCTTGGATCTCTCTTGGGCTCTTTCGGAGGCCTCCTGGGAGCCTGGAAAGCCGCCCGAAAGCTATCCTGGGTTGCTTGGGAGCGTCTTGGGCCTTTCTTTGACGTTCTGGGGGCTTCTTGGGGTCGTCTTGGGCTGTCCTTGGGCGTTTCGGGGGCTCCCCGGGAGGTCGGGAAGCGAGGTACCCGGAGCGTTGGGGGCGCGCATTTGTTGAACTTGGGGAACAAATCGCCAAAATTTAAAACATAAAAAAGAAGGGTGTATCTGAAATTCCTTCTTCTTCTTCATTTTCCCTACCTAGGCTCTGCCTAGAAGGGTTCTTACTCTGTAGCTTAAAGGGGCCGGGCAGTGGGAACCGCCCTGGGCGGTTCCCCCAGTCCCCTGGGAGCCAAGCAAAAGCAATAGCAAAGGTAAAAGCAAACGCGCGGTTCCCCCAGTTGCGCCTCCTGGGTGCCAAGCAAAAGCAAAAGCAAAGGCAAAAGTGAAGGCAAAAGCGAAGGCAAAGCAAAAGCATAGCATAGCATAGCATAGCATAGCATAGCATAGCATAGCATAGCATACATAGCATAGCGCTGCATAGCATAGCATAGCATAGCCTAGCCCAGCCTACCCCCGCATAGCATTGCGCAGCATAGCATAGCATAGCATAGCATAGCATAGCATAGCATTAGCGCAGCACAGCATCCACTAGTGCTGCTGCTATATATATAATAAGATCGGTACACACTCCGGGACGCGTGTGCCGCTACTACTACTACTACTACTACTACTACTACTACTACTACTACTACTACTACTACTACTACTACTACTACTACTACTACTACTACTAATAATAATAATAATAATAATAATAATACGACTACGACTACGACTACGACCTACGACTGCGACTACTC
>CAUYUJ010002525.1:286068-341068 GCA_963575745.1 Prorocentrum cordatum
TCAGCATCATCATCATCATCATCATCATCACCACCATCATCATCATCATCATCATGATCATCATCATCATCATCACCATCATCATCATCATCATCAGCATCATCATCATAATCATCATCATCATCGTCAACATCATCATCATCAGCATCATCATCGTCATCATCAGCATCATCATCATCATCACCACCATCACCATCCTCATCATCCTCATCAGCAGCATCACCATCATCAGCATCATCATCATCATCATCATCATCACCATCACCATCACCATCATCATCATCAGCATCATCAGCATCATCATCATCATCATCATCATCACTATCATTATCATCATCATCATATGGGTCCTCCTCTTCCACCACCTCCTCCTCCCCACGCCAATCCCCCCTTCGGCTGCCATGGAGCTACCCGCGATCATCTCTTAATTCATTAGCACGCGGTTCGAAGCGCGCGATCAAACACCAGCTGCCCGCATGGCAATTGTTTTTGTTCGTGTGCCAGGTGCAAGATTACGCCAGCGCGGCCCGCTTGAGCTTGCCCCCCTGGATTTCGAAGTCGAGCGAGCAGATCGGTATGCCGACGACTCCTTTTAGTGGATTTCCACCTCCCACAGAACTCGCGAACCCAGATACGATGGCTGGCAGGCCACAAAGAATTCAATTCCCCCAGTGCGACCCGACCTAGAAGTCGCAGCCCCTAGGAAAGCATCATTAGTTGTTATACGATGCTAGGCTGTGCTATGCTATGCCACGCTGCGCTGCGCTATGCTATGTTATGCTATGCTATGTTATGCTGCGTTATGTTATGACATGATATGATAAGCTATGCTATGTCATGCTGCGCTGTGATGTGTTAAGCTATACGATGCTATACTATGCTAAACTGCGCGTCGCTATGATATGTTATGTTATGTAACGGTTGGCTCTGCTATGCTGTATTATGCTATGATATGTTATGCTATGATGTGCTATGCTATGCTGCGTTATGTTGTGATATGATATGCTATGCTTGGCTATGCTATGGGGGCATAGCTGGGGGAACCGCGGGGCGGATACTGGGGGAACCGCCCGGGCCGGTTCCCACTGCCCGGCCCTGTAAGCCAAGAGAGTAAGAACCCTTCTAGGCAGAGACTAGGTAGGGAAAAAGACGCTGGCGGTGCGAATCCAACTGTAAAAAATCTCAGGAAGCTCAGGCGGGAGGCCCTTCGCCCGCGTCGTCTCCGCCTTTGTCCACTTGCGTTTGTTGCATTTGTCGCTGTGTAAGTGAAACTTACCGATCAGGACATGTGTCACACTACGGAAAAACGCTGCGTGGTTCTTTTGCACGTGCTGTTCAAAATGGCATGCGCCATCGTGGAACCGCAAACCTCCGCGGACGCTGGGCGCCACTGAGCATTCCCACAGCGAGAATATGGCGGACAAGCTGCGCGTCGTCAAGGCAGTCATCCGGCTGCCCAACGTCCGCGCTGATTTGCTGTTCCACGATGGCGCATGCTATTTTGAACAGCGTGTGCAAAAGAACCACGCAGCGTTCTTCCGTAGTGTGACATATTTCCTGGTCGATAAGTTACACTTACAGAACCACAAGCGCAACAAACGCAAGTGGACAAAAGCGGAGACGACGCGGGCGAAGGGCCTCCCGTCGGAGTTTCCTGAGATTTGTTTACAGCTGGATTCGTTCCGCCAAGTTCTGTTTGAATTCGCTGCGGCCCGCAAGCCATCGTTTCTGGGTTAGCGAGTTGTGTGAGATGTGGAAAGCCACGGAGACGGATTCGTCGACATACCGATCTGCTCGCTCCAATGCGAAGTCCAGGGGGCGAAAGCTCAAGTGAGCAGCACTGGCGTAATCTTGCAGTTTGCACACAAACAGAAACAATTGCCATGCGGGTTGCTGGTGTTTGATCACACGTTTTGGGCCGCGCGCTAATGGGATATGATATGCTCGCGGGTAGGTCCATGGCAGCCGAAGGGGAGATTGGCGGGGGGAGGAAGAGGTGGAAGAGGAGGATCAATAGGAGGAGGAGGAGAAAGGCCGAAGAACAGGAGGGAGGAGAAGGAAGAGAAGGGACACCCTCCCATCCCCCTCCCATCTACGATTCTGCCTCCATCATTGGAACGCAGTGCGACTGCAGCGCAATGCGACTGCACTGCCACGCGGTTGCCATGCAATGGAATGCAATGCGGAGGAGGGATGAAGGAGGAGGAGCGGGGAGGGAGGGGGACGGATAAGGTAATAAGGATAGAACGGAGGAGGAGGAGCGAGGAGTGAGGGGAAAGGTGAAGGGATGCGGAGTGGAAGGGAGGAGTGGAAGAGACGATGATGATGATGATGATGATAATGATGATGATGATGATGATGATCATCATGCTGACGATGAGCACGATGATGATGATGATAATGATGATGATGATAATGAAGATGATGATGATGATGATGATGATGATGATGATGATGATGATGATGATGATGATGATGATGATGATGATGATGATGATGATGATGATGATGATGGTGATGATCGACCGTACCTGGGGGACAACAGTCATGCCGCACGCTTCTCAGAGAAACAGCCTGGGGGCCCTGTCCCGCCCTAGCTCGGAGAAGGCCTATGGGTGACTTCCACGGACACACCGCCAACGCACTCCTAATTTAAGCCGAACGTCCCTTCGAAAAAAGACGGGCGTTGAACGCCCACCAGGAAAAAAATATCCGCCGACGACCGCATCCGAACGTTATGCAATCCTTGCAATGAGTTGCCAGATGGATTTCAATCCGCCGCAGGCCAAGAAAATGCGCCAACGGAACGCGAGTGGCAGAAGTGGAGGCTCAGGCAAAAATTGCGAAACGGCCGCCGCAAAGGACGGAAACACCCCGACTGCACAACTGAAACGCGGGATTGCGCGATGGAACTACAACGATAGGCGCGCACGGGGGAGTGCGCCACATCACTTCACGAACCGAATTTCTCGACAGCGCCTGCAAACCCAGCAGGGCATAGCACAGTAACGTCTCAATGCGCCGCGCGCATGCACAGCAACACGCCCCAGGACACACGGTCGTCATTTGGTTGGGATTGTGAATGGATCTTGAAGGCCTTTCCGAAGGGATTCTGAAGGGATTACGAAGGGATTCCGAGCGCGACGACGGGATTCTGATGGGGGCTTGAAGGGATGTTGAGGGGATTCCGAGCGCGACGAAGGGATTTTGATGAGATCCGGCCCACTTGCGAGAGCGACGAGGGGATGCTGATGGGATTTTGAGGGGATGTTGGGGGGATGGTGATTTCGAGTGGTGTTCGCAAGGATATTGAGCGGATCCTGTCGCGAGATGACATTCGGACGATGTTGGCCGTGGCGACATTGGCATGGCGAGACAGCTTACCTGGAGCGATGGCTGCTGTGCACATGATATTGCTGACGCCTGGGAGGGCGGAGGAAACGGAGGGATAGCTTAGAACAGTAAGCTCGGCAAGGGGACATGGCGCAGCAAGACGGGCGCGGCAATGGCGCGCAACGCGATGGCGACAAGAATGCCAGGGCCGAGCGCGACGCCGAAGTGCGCGGATATCTCCGCGCCGAGACAGAACGCACCGCGAGAGCCCGACGAACCAGTTGCAGATACGATAGCCTGCCATGGTTTATTTTGCGCCAGCATGGCCCTTGCGCCCCACTCAGATTTGGGAAATGTTTGGCCCATATCAGGCCAGTGTTCGGCCACTGTTTGGGCCTCGTTCGGCGGGCTCTGCCGCGCTGGGCTGGGGCGCCAAGTTATTGCTAGAGTGGGGTTGACGTTGGTCTGAGACTCCACTGTTGTCAGCGGCGTGCCCGGCAGCTGCTACAGCGGCAAATTGCTCTGAAAGGTTCGCTTCGTCTCCGCGAACCAGCGCCTCCTTGAGCTCATCGTGGGCGCGAAAAGAGAGCGCACCAAGGCGCGCGGCGGCGCTGCGAGAGAGCGCGCACGCCGCGCAGTTGCATTCGCTGTCGGCACCAAGGCCGAGCGTTCAAAGGGGCGAAGGGGGGGGCGAGGAGTTCACCGAGGACAGGGCAGGCGAGGTAGTGCGCGATACAGTCGGGCTGATGACTGCAACCTAAAATACAGGAAATAACTCCACTGACTTGCGCGCGGCGCGATGTTGTCCACCCTCCTGCAAGGGTCTCGAGTAGGCCCCATTGCCATGCAGGCTTGAATGCGCGGAGCACCGCAGGGCCGCCCCCCCCGCCGCCCACCCACCGCCCCACTAATCGAGGCGGAAAGGCGCCACGCAGACAAACGCTTAGCGATGGTGATCTCGAAGCCAGGGTGACAGAGAGAGGCGCGCAGCGAGGAAGAAAGAAAACGTTGGACCTTCCCCTCGCGGCCTTCACCCGCCGCGCTGGCCCCCTCGTCGCGAGCCGCTGCCTGCGCCGATCGCCAGGCGGCCACAGGGATCAATGAAAAGGGTGGCTCCTCGGCGAGGCGGTCAAATCGCGGCAAGAAACCTTTTTCAATTTTCCAGCAAGGCGCACTCCATTGTCCTCTCGTCCAGCGCACGAGTGGAACTTGAAGAATCGCCGCTGCAGACGATTCATGCAGCAGCGATTCCCAGCCTCGCAAAATGCAAAAGCCGCATCTCCACAAGCTCGTCGTCGCCTTCATGATAAGCGCGGAAGCGGGAGCACTAAGCCGCGCGCTCCGGAGAGAGAAAAAAAGAAGACACCACAAAAAAAAAAAAAAAAAAAAAAAAAAAAAAAAAAAAAAAAAAAAAAAAAAAAAAAAAAAAAAAAAAAAAAAAACACGGCAGATCGAACGGCGCTGGGCGGCAAACGGAGGACTTTGCGCAGAGCGAATTTTTCTTTGTGCGAGACAACTGTTGGCAATGGATAAAGCTGCGCAAGATAACTCAGTGTCGAGAGGGCAGCGCTGCTGTAAAGAAGCAAGCTGACACTCGATGGTGCGGTCGATTGTGGAACGTCGCAAGTCCGACCCCACCATGCACGAATGGCGCCTGTCCAAACTTCGCCCTCTGTGGCCGCAGATCCAAATTGCACTCCGGGGCGCATGGCCTGGCCAGCAGTAATAAAACCGCGCCTCTCGGGAATGTCGGCCTCGAAAAAATGAGCGAATGCGATGTTCAACCTCTGGCGCGACCTCCGCCCAAAGGGGAACAACTGCAATCCTGCTGGGCTGGGGCCCCAATGCTGCTAGCTCCCCGGCGCTTTTGAGGACGCGAAAGACACGCGTTAAATATGACAGGCAGGGCTGCGCAAGCCCCGCATCATCAGCGCATCCCCCGACCACCCACCGTGAGACGACGACGCTTCCGCCACCAGCCACGTTAAAATCGGGCCCATGGCGATGGCCCACACCGAGCCTGAAAGCGCGCAGCCTTGCATTACGCCCGATCGCAAATTGAACATAGATTGCATTCCGCCCCGAGGCATGGCAACGGGGCTCAAAGAGCAGCGAGGCAAGCAAATTCACGCATCCAGGAAGCGCGCCAAATCGCGAGCGAACCTCCCGCAGCCAATCGTGACCCAGGGATGGAAGCGCAGCGGCTATATCGAACGCAAAAAAAGACTGGCGCCTGAGCTCAGGCTGTCTCGCTGATGCTAACCGATCGGGCGGCTGTGTCTAGCTGGAGCAAACTGCGAAGAAAATTCCTGCCAGGGGCGAATCCTTGCTGTACTTGGCGCACGCGCGCACGGACCAGTCCATTGAGTTTCTGATTGACCGCCGAAGCTAGGATCTTAGAACCCGCGTTGCGCAGCGAGAGAAGGCGAAACTGATCAGGGCCACGCAGGCACTGATAAACATCGCTGGGCTCACTTCCTTTGGGCAAGAACGCGATGATGGAGTCATTCAGGGCCTCTGGCGCGGTGGACCGCCATGAGGTGCTGCAAGAAGCCATGCAGGGCTGCGATCCGGCCCCCCGAGACCACCCCAGCCCTGCAGGGGGGCCTATCGGGACCAGGAGCACTGACACGTACATGTATGAGCGTGTTCTTAAGGTCCGACGCGAGTACTAACTGGGCATCTCTGTAGGAGCTAACGCCTCGTGCTCTCCACCAAGCTGCTGCCTGGTCGATGATGGCGGTGCTAATGTTGCTGCTCGCTCAGATAGGTCGGCCATCTCGCAGGCCGGATAGCGTCGCTCCAGGCGTTGTCTGATCTCCAGTCGATTGGCTGGTTGTGCCCGAAAGACCGCTGACCAGCGACGTCGAAGGGCCTCCAAGACACTGCTGGGATCTCTGGCGGTTGCCGACTGGGAGGACTCGAGGGCATGTTCAGGACGGACCCCTGCTAGAAAGAGACGTCGGCCTCGGGGTCCCCATAGCATGGTACGGCGGCGAATATCCTCGATTGGTTTGAAGTGGCGCGCTGCCACCTGCTGTTGACCACCTCGTAGGGCACGTCGAGCTGCTGGTACTGCACATTCGCGGTTGGCCTGGAGCTCAACAAATAGCAGGGGACGAAATTGACGGCGAAAAGCTAAACCTGCCCGTCTCGAAGTTGAAGATACGTGGCGCCCTCGTCTGAACTTGCGGCGACGAGCGCCGCGAGCTTCGCATCTTGTCTCCAGACAGCGCGAGAGATGCTACGCAGCGCGATGCTGCGCCCCCCTCTGGCACGCTTGTCACCTGCACGAAAGGAAAGCCGCTGCAAGTCATCTCGAGCTTGTTGAGCCGCTTCAATCATCATATCCTTCAGATGCTGCCATCCGATAACAGGAGGGAAACGATCCAGTTCCGCCGCGGCCATAAGCTTTTCCAGTATAACCTCATACCTTACGTCGCTGAACACCACGTCTGGGATGCGATGGTCCGCGGCGTCTCCCGGCGCCTTGAACTCGAAGTCGAGCAGCAGCATGGAATGGTCGCTGAGCCTCCCCCGGGACATCTCGAGCGGGCCGGAATCCACATTCAGGAAGACATCCGCGTCGAGGAGGAAGTGCTCGGGCATGGCAAGAGAGGCCCTGTCAATGGCGGAGGCGGTGTATTATTGGCGACTGTAGTGGGTTGGGACGTCGGCCTGCACCTCTGCGTTAGATCCAAGAGAGCACGTAAAAAGACCCCATTCAGCTGGAATGTCCGCGCCGTCGGTAATGGCATTCGCAATGGAGTCGGCTCATCGTAACTGAGAGGTTCTCCATCGCGAATGTTGAAGTCACCCATGGCAATGAACGCGCGGTGACGGGGGCCACCACGATTCCATTATACCGCATCCTTCCAAGCGTTGGCAACAAGTTGTTTGAATATGGGGGCAATGTCAAAGTTGCGCACAGTCATGACCAACATAGAGTAGCGGCCATCAGCGGAGTCGAAGCGAAGAGCAGCAATCCGCCCAGGAACTAGGGCATGAAATTGAACCTGAGGGCGTTGTGCTGGTAGTACATCACTATCCCATGGCAGGCGGAACGCAACTCATCCATTCAATGCCTGCGTTGCCCGCGAGTGCCACGCGCGAAAAGGAAAGGGACAGGGCGCCATGAGCACTCCATGATGTCGCCGAACACCGCGCCATTTTCAAGCACAATGAGAGAAGCCCGGCGCAAGTATCTTCCAAATCGAAGCAGCTTCTTTCTTCTTCGACGCACGTTGCGGCAGCAGAGACCCCCCGCATTCCAAGACATCACTTGCCCTGATCTTGAGTCGGCACTTCATTGGTTGATACGCCGCGGGGCCCGCCCACCGTTAAATAGACCACAGCGAGGTGTCGGTGGCGCGAAAAACAGGTTGGAATGTGTCATTAATGCTTTGCTTGTCAGTCCCAAGTCTAGCAATAGCTGCCCCGCCCCATCTGAGCTGCGCGGCAGCGGAGGCGTTGTCCCGGACATCACACTGACGAGAGGGGCGGCACTGCAGGAGACGACCCCGCCGCTGCCCACCTTCCTGAAGAAATGTCTCACGTGCCGTTCTCCAAGTATTTGAACGAGCTTCTTCGTCTGGATTTCACTCCGGAGTGTTTGGGGGCCTGCCTGCGTTGATGTAGAGCGGGGCGACGGCGCCATTGGTGTCGCTGCAGGAGAGACGCCTCCATCTGCCCCGTCGGCGGAGGTTCCTCGCCAGAGAAGCACCACGAGAGGACGCTGCAGCGCCGCCCAGGACCCGTAAGTAGAATCGTCTGGATGGCACGTCACCGACCATCTCCACGTCCGAAATGGCCACACCAGCTGCATTGATCCATGATTCCAGGGCCCCACGGACCTGCGAAGGCTGCACTGCTGTCGCTGCACCAATGGAATAGGGGCCAGGGTCTGGTGGGCAATCCCAGACTGCCAGCGCTGCCATGTCGAGCGGTGGGAGCGCCGCCTCTGCCACAGCGAGACTGGCCTGGATACGCTCGACGTCGGCGCGCAGCTGCTGCTGCTCCTGCTCGACAACATGGGCTCTCTGATTGATGCCCCTGACCGCGTAATCCAATGTGTCCTGCTGGCGAGCTTGACCGATGACTGCTTGGAATTCATTATGAAGAGTGGACGTGGCCGGCTGCAGGATAGGAGGTGGTCTCTGCCTGGAGTTTCGATTCGGACAGCTGCATCTATTCGGTGAAGATGGTCGTGAGCCTGGCCTCCAGCGCCAGGCCTGCCCCAGCACCATGTCCGCCAGCACATTGTTGAGTATTTGGCGTGGGTGGCCCATCGACTGGAGTAGCACTCGCATTTGCCCATGGATCTCGATCACGAAGCGGGTCAGCACGGGGCCTCTCAAGATCTGGCAATGTGGGAAGGACGTCGGCTCCCTCCATGAGCTGACAAACTCATGCTGTTTGTCGCTGCTGCTGCTGAAGTTGATGTCTCGATGCGCCTCCACCCGACCTGCCTGGCCGACGCGAACCTTTGTCACGTCCTCCCCGCTATCGGTGCCGAGCTGGTGGTTCCTTTGGCGCGCGGCCTTGTCGATCGCGACGCTGTTCCCTGCTGGCTGCAGGAGTGGTGGAGACCCCTCGATCGCTGCGTGATCCATTGTGTGTTCCGTGGCGACGATGATGCGAGCGATGTTGTGGGGGAGCACTGGAATTGGACGAACTGGAACCTGAGCCGCTATCAGAACCCATTCGGTCGACAACTGGTGTCGCTGTCAGGATTCGATGAGGCGCGCCGTCTCTGTCCGAAACGCAGCCCAGGAGATATGGAGTGCTGAGACAGCTAAGATATGGATGACAAAACCTCGCAATGGGTGGCAGCTCACCCCTGATTGGTGCTGCGAACGCATGAGAAGGAGACTCTGGATGAATGGATGGGAGCCAGTTAATGAAATACCATCTTGGCCTTGAGCCAAAATGGCTACGGAATGATGATGATGATGATGATGATGAAAATGATAATGATAATGATAATGGTAATGATAATGATAATGATAATGATGATGATGATGATGATGATGATGATGATGATGATGATGATGATGATGATGATGATGATGATGATGATGATGATGATGATGATGATGATGATGATGATGCGGATGCGCACGTTGCGAGACAGGAGGGCCCCACAGCGTCCCCATCTCGGAAAAGGAGGAGGAGGGAGGGAGGGGGCAGCGGGAGGAGTGACGCGGGGCGCTGTCTCTTCAAAACGAGGACCCAACACTTCAGGATGGTTGGGAAAAAATCCGAAGGCCTCTGGCCCAACCCGCCGGTCACCTGGGCGCACCCAGGCAGATATCAAATCAAAACAAGCTGCCTCCAAAGATGGCCTCCAACACGTGCCACGATCCAAGATGGCCTCCAAGAAAGCCCAGCGCGTCAAGAGTACTCTGAGACGGCCCAGAGAGGCACCCAAGACGCCTCTTCCTTCTCCTCGTCCCCCTTAGACTCCGTCTTGTCCTCCTCTCCCTCTCCCCTCCCCAAATACTCCCCCAAGGGTTTCCACAGTGGCTGGTGGGAATATAAACCCAATGGATTGGCCAGACTATGGCAAACTTTTGGCCACGTTGGCGTTCCCCTCAGGCTGGGGACGGCGGTGGTTCTCGATCCGCCGCCACACACAGCCTGCTGGAGGTGCGTTGGCGTGCCAGGATTTACAGCGCCCTTCCAAAAGGTTCCAAGTGCTCTTCGACTCAACCAGCCAGAGCCCAAAACCACCCCCCAAAATCAAGAAAAAGCGCACCCACAATGGCCGGCATAGCCTCGGATGGTTTCCAAGATGCCCCAAGACGGTCATAGATTGTGACAGCGTGGATTATCCCGAAGATGGCCAAAGAGAGTCCCACATGTGGCCACGTGGGCGGCTCCAGAAAGGCTTGGGGCGGCGGTAGCTCGCCGTAGGCATCTTCGATACTACTACGATTTACCTACTTACGACACCCTCGTATATTGCGGACCCTGTAGCACTGGCTGGCCAACGAACAAAGTCTGGAGAGGCTGGAGGACGCTTCAGCAGTGAGACGCAAACTCTCGATCCATCCCAAGGGGGCACTTGACGGCAAAGGCAGTCCCTGGAGGCTGACCCACAAAGGGCCGCATCTTAGGAGCAGCAACAGCGGCAGCGGCTGCAGCAGTAGCTGCGCCAGCAGCACACAAAGACTGGCAAAGGATGGGACTTTGAGGCCTGGAAAAGGGCACCAACACCAACACAGAGGGGTGCCTCCACAGGGGGAAGATGATCCTAGAGTTCGGTGTTGGTGGTAATGTTTCGGCCACCTTGGAAGCCAGAATATTACCACCATCACCGAGGTCGGGATCTTCTTCCCTCAACAAAGGCACACCGCCGATATCGGTGTCAACCTCTAGGCCTGCGATATTTACTGCACGGCCGCGCTCAGGGACCAAGAGCGGGATGTTGCCCAGAGCTGCTTAATCTAAGGCCGCCACGCGGCCACCAGGCCCCAACGCGCCGCCACCACCTGTGGCTCGAACGAGGGGGGGGGGGCTGCCCGCAGCGAAGGGCGGACAGACATCGAGGGAGAGGAGGAGCTCAGGAGGAGAGGAAGGGAGAAGGGAAAAGGGAGGGGAGGGGGCAGCGGTCGCCCAAAGCAGTGTTTTGCGTTTGCGTTTCGCTTTGGTTGTGACAGGAAAACGATCCGGCCGATGGCCCAGAAATTCGGCGCAAATCCGACATCGTGATTGGCCAGTGGTGGGCCAAAGACTAAAACAAAAAGAAAACAAGGAGAAAACGGAAACGATCCACGAGATTGCCAAAACAACGTTTTGGTCGACCCCTGGGAGGGGGAAAGACTGAGGATGGTGATACATGTTGATGCTGATTGACGAGGTTATGCTGAAACCATTGCAGTGGGAAGATGCTAGAGCAATGCGATACTAGAGCCACATGTAGAACCAGGGAAAACATATGCCAAAGGCGGCCGTGTAGACGCACACCCTTCGAGCCGAAACGAATGTCGCTTCAAACTCGGCTGCGAGAAAAACAAACCGAAAAACAAGAACCGGAACGCTCGACATGGCTTCAAATTCGACCAACGTCCTCGAGACCGGTCGATCTCCGAACCCGAATTCAACATTCGCTCCAGCTCCAGGGACGGACGGCACTCAGTGGCGGACATCAAATAGAGCTGGACGTGGGCAGGTGACCGTTTTTTGATATCCCTGGGTAACGCTCGTTACTCGGGTGGTGGGGGGGGTCCGACGGGAGGGTAACGGTAACGGCGGCTGCATCAACACGCGCTCGCCGCCTGCCTGCGCCTGCCTCTGGCTGCCCAGGCTCGCAGAGCACAGGGCCAGCATCTCCCAGGGGGCGCTGTTTGTTTTTTTCACATACGGGCGGACCTAGGCAGAATAACACCCTCCAAGAACATGAAATTCTCCGCCGACCCAAACTGAAGAACATTCGAGGGTACCCTCCCCCAGGATGCACAAGAACATTCAAACCCAACTTATCCGAGAACTACTTTATAATGGCGTTGGAAGGGTCCCACACTACACACAACAATAACAAAAAAAGGATGGAAAAGGAGGCAGGGGAGCGAACCCTCATACGTAAACCTGGCCCTGATGAGGGGCATGATCATCAACAACAACACCAGCAGCACCAACAGCAGCACCAACAGCAACAACGACAACAACAACAACAAAACAGCAGCAACAACAACAAAAACAACAATTACCCTGTGACGTACCCAACCCATTTGTATCATGGGAAACGAGGAGTTGGCCGAAACTTGCACGGACAATCAAATTGCAGGATCCGTTGTTTGATATGTAAGCTACTTGGGACACGCGCCAATGGGATGATGCGCAGGAGAACCATACAAGAAGGAGGGGCGACAACTACAGCCTCGAAGAGGACATGGGAAGTCGGGAACGAAGAGCAGGAGAAAAACGTGCGGGAAGCCCACTGTGCTGGGCTCCCCAGCAGGCCTCGAAAGTGGCGACAGTTTTACAGATCGCAGCCCCCCGGTGATGGCGAGGTCCCATTTGAATCCGCCGTGGGTACCCACTGTGCTGGGCCCCCCAGCAGGCCTCGAAAGTGGCGACAGTTTCACAGATCGCAGCCCCCCAGGGATGCCGAGGTCCCATTTGAATCCGCCGTGGGTGCCCACTGTGCTGGGCCCCCCAGCAGCCCTCGAAAGTGGCGACAGTTTCACAGATCGCAGCCCCCCAGGGATGGCGAGGTCCCATTTGAATCCGCCGTGGGTACCCACTGCGCTGGGCCCCCCAGCAGCCCTCGAAAGTGGCGACAGTTTCAAATATCGCAGCCCCCCAGGGATGGCGAGGTCCCATTTGAATCCGCCGCGGGTACCCACTGTGCTGGGCCCCCCAGCAACCCTCGAAAGTGGCGACAGTTTCACATATCGCAGCCCCCCAGGGATGGCGAGGTCCCATTTGAATCCGCCGCGGGTGCACACTGTGCTGGGCCCCCCAGCAGCCCTCGAAAGTGGCGACAGTTTCACAGATCGCAGCCCCCCAGGGATGGCGAGGTCCCATTTGAATCCGCCGCGGGTGCACACTGTGCTGGGCCCCCCAGCAGGCCTCGAAAGTGGCGACAGTTTCACAGATCGCAGCCCCCCAGGGATGGCGAGGTCCCATTTGAATCCGCCGCGGGTGCACACTGTGCTGGGCCCCCCAGCAGCCCTCGAAAGTGGCGACAGTTTCACAGATCGCAGCCCCCCAGGGATGGCGAGGTCCCATTTGAATCCGCCGCGGGTGCCCACTGTGCTGGGCCCCCCAGCAGCCCTCGAAAGTGGCGACACTTTCACAGATCGCAGCCCCCAGCAGCCCTCGAAAAGCAGCGACGAGCCAGGTAAAAGGCAGGGGGAAGAGAGGGACGGGAGGGGGTGGGAAGGTTCGCGCGAGCAGTGCTCTATTCAAAACGAGAACCCAACGCAGGAGGGTTGGGAAGAAAGCAGAAGGGGAGGGGAAGAGCAAGAGGAGAAGCAGCAGCAGCAGCAGCAGCAGCAGCAGCTGCAGCCTCCTCCTCCTCCTCCTCCTCCTCCTCCTCCTCCTCCTCCTCCTCCTTGGATCCTCCCGGCCGACACCCGCTCTCCGAACGCGAGCCGAAGGGCAACCTCCTGTAGCCCTCGAAAGTGGCGACGGTTTCACATATCGCAGCCCCCCAGGGATGGCGAGGTCTAATCTGAATCTGCGGTGAGTACCCACTGTGCTGGGCCCCTCAGCAGCCCTCGAAAGTGGCGACAGTTTCACAGATCGCAGGCCCCCAAGGATGGCGGGGTCTAATCTGAGTCTGCGGTGAGTGCCCACTGTGCTGGGCCCCCCAGCAGCCCTCGAAAGTGGCGACAGTTTCACAGATCGCAGCCCCCCAGGGATGGCGAGGTCCCAATTGAGGGTGCGGTGAATACCCACTGTGTTGGGCCCCCCAGCAGGCCTCGAAAGTGGCGACAGTTTCACATATCGCAGCCCCCCAGGGATGGCGAGGTCACATTTGAATCCGCGGTGAGTGCCCACTGCGCTGGGCCCCCCAGCAGGCCCCGAAAGTGGCGACAGTTTGACAGATCGCAGCCCCCCAGGGATGGCGAGGTCCCATTTGAGTCCGCGGTAAGTACCCACTGTGTCGTGCCCCTCAGCAGCCCTCGAACGTGGCGACAGTTTCACAGGTCGCAGCCCCCCAAGGATGGCGAGGTCTAATCTGAGCCTGCGGTGGATACCCACTGTGCTGTGCCCCCCAGCAGCCCTCGAAGATGGCGACGGTTTCACAGATCGCAGCCCCCCAGGGATGGCGAGGTCGCATTTGAGTCTGCGGTGAGTACCCACTGCGCTGGGCCCTTCAGCAGGCCTCGAAAGTGGCGACAGTTTCACAGATCGCAGCCCCCCAGGGATGGCGAGGTCACATTTGAATCCGCGGTGGGTGCCCACTGTGCTGGGCCCCATCAGCAGGCCTCGAAAGTGGCGACATTTTCCGATATCGCAGGCCACCAGGGATGGCGAGGTCCCATTTGAATCCGCGGTGGGTGCCCACTGTGCTGGGCCCCTCAGCAGCCCTCGAAAGTGAAGTGGCGACAGTTTCACAGATCGCAGCCCCCAGGGATAGCGAGGTCTCATTTGAATCCGCCGCGGGTGCCCACTGTGCTGGACCCCCCAGCAGCCTCGAAAGTGGCGACAGTTTGACAGATCGCAACCCCCCAGGGATGGCGAGGTCCCATTTGAGTCCGCGGTAAGTACCCACTGCGCTGGGCCCCCCAGCAGGCCTCGAAAGTGGCGACAGTCTCACAGATCGCAGCCCCCAGCCGCGGTGGGTACCCACTGTGCTGGGCCCTTGCGAGGTCACATTTGAATCCGCCGCGGGTGCACACTGTGCTGGGCCCCCCAGCAGCCCTCGAAAATGGCAGCAGTTTGACAGATCGCAGCCCCCCAGGGATGGCGAGGTCACATTTGAATCCGCCGCGGGTGCACACTGCGCTGGGCCCCCCCAGCAGCCCTCGAAAGTGGCGACAGTTTCACAGATCGCAGCCCCCCAGGGATGGCGAGGTCCCATTTGAATCCGCCGCGGGTGCCCACCGTGCTGCCCCCCCCCGCAGCCCTCGAAAGTGGCGACACTTTCACAGATCGCAGCCCCCAGCAGCCCTCGAAACGCAGCGACGAGCCAGGTAAAAGGCAGGGGGAAGAGAGGGGCGGGATTCGCGCGAACAGTGTTCTATTCCAAACGAGAACCCAACGCAGGAGGGCTGGGAAAACAATGAGGACAACAACAACGACGACGACGACAACAACAACAGCAACAACAAGAACAGCAACCACAACAACAGCAGCAGCAATAACACCAACAACAACAGCAGCAGCAACAACAACGACAACAACAACCAACTACAAAATCAACAACAGCAGCAACCAACAACAAGAACAACTGCAGCAGCAACAACAACAACGACGACGACAACCAGAACAATAACAACATAAACATCATTAACAACAACAACAACAATAACAACAACAACAACAACAACAACAACAACAGCAACAACAACAGCAACAGCGACAGCAACAGCAACAACAACAACAAAAACAACGACGACGACGACGACGACGACGACGACCACAACAACAGCTGCAATCGCAACGACAACAGCGACAACGACAACAACAACGACAAAGACCACGACAACAACGATACCAACAACAACGATAACAACACAAAAATATCACAACAACAACACCAACAACAACAACAATCGGTTCACCATCACGCACCACGCTGCCACATGCCACACGCGTCCTTCTGGATACCGCACCCCATCACGGGGGGCTGTTTTGGCACGCGGGCCCCGACGTTGCCTCGCCCAGATCTCCCGCCCAAGGACCTCTTCCAGGAGCCTCGGACATTCACAGCTCGGGCTGCACATCGCCATCGCAATCGCCTCGCGCACGCCCCGCATCTCGGAGGGGGGGGGGGGGGGAAAGACGAGGAGGGGAGGGAAGATGAGGGAGAGGAGGAGGGAGAGGAGGAGGAGGAGGAAGATGGAGGAGGACGAGGAGCGCGGCGCCTCGCGCGAGTCTCCCGAAAGGCCGCGGGGGCGGCCGACGAGCGACAGCGCGGCGCCCTCACGCCGCGATGGCGGAGAGGGCAAGGTCGAAGACAGCGCGGAACAAGACCCACTCGCAGAGGAGGAGGGCCAGGGGCGCGTCGACGCAGGCCGACACGCCGCCGACGAAGCAGGCGCTGCCGCCGAAGAAGACGCCGTGCCACCAGCCGGCCACGGACCAGCAGCGAATCACGACATGGTCGACCATCGCGCCGCGCGGCTGCGAGAGGGGCCAACCTGCGGGAGCAGCGCCACTGGGGCGCGGCGGGCACGAGGCGCCAGTCACTTCTCGACTCGCCTGATCGCATCTCGCCGGCGGCGGCGCGCGGACTCGTTGGGCGAGAGCCCTTCGCACCTCAAGCCAAGCTTTCTCACTGCGAGGACATCGCCCGCGGTGCAGTGGGCACCACAGCGTCCGCAACAGTTGACATCGTTGCCACTGAACACGTCGCGCCCAAGCGCGGCAAAGGCGCTGCCTACCTCCTCGGCCAGGGCAGGTGGCACCGGGGCCGCGGGGGCCGATGGGCTGCGAGCTCCCTTCGGGCGCCAAGGCCGCGCCCATGGCCATGCCAGCCCTTCGGTCGCCGCAGAGGACCCAACCCCCGCCGAAGGTGCGGAAGCGCTCGGCGTCGAGAGCACTGGCAACACGCGAAGGCCGACAAACACGACGAGAGCCAGTTTGCAATGAATGGAGGGGGGAGCCCGTTGCGGCCGCGACTCCACCTTGGGTGCATCGGTACCGCCCGAGGCTGGCACAGTAAGCCAGGACATGGTCCGTGCTACGTGCCACCACAATGGCCCAGGCCTGCTCGCAAGGTGGCCTGGGAACCTCCACGTCGCATCCCCATTATTCGCGAGCCGCCACCTGCAGTGCCGCCCACGAAATAAACTGCAGGACCGTGCGGTGCTGCTTCAGCGCAGCAGTTGCCGCCTCGGCTACCGACCCAGCCACCGCGCGAGAGGCCGCACCGCAGCGAGCGAAGTAGTCTGCCCAGCCGCTGCCAAGCCAGCCACGCAGCTCCTGAGGTTCTGTGCCCACAAGTTCCCCCAAAGGCCTGCGCGCAGGCGCCCATCGGAACTTGGGAGGGTCAAGCAGAGTGCGTCTGCGGCTGGCCACGAAGATGTCCCGCCACGCTCTAGCATGCCTGGCACGACCCTGCTCGAGCTCGGGGCGCCAGCGCTCTCCTTCCTGGGTGAGCGCCAGCAGATCAGTGACGAAGCACTGGTGGCCAGGGAAAGCGTCGAGCCCCTCCCTGATCGCGCGCCTCTCAGCGCGGCCAACAGTCTGCACCAAGTACGGGAGGGCCCCGAACCGCGCCCTAACTGGGAATCAAGAATAAGGACCAAGCTGCACAACTGCTTGTCCACGCATCCGCACCTCGGGAACACCCGAGTCGTAGCCAGACCCGTCGGTGTAAGAAACGGGGCCCCACACGCCATGGGCGTCGCCCCAGAGGCAGACATCATGCCTCCGCGCGTCTGCGCGCGGCAGATAGGCGGGCGGCTCGGGCATGCCAAAGACGAGGCAGGACTGCTCGAAATTCGGCGCGCCTGATCCAAGACCCGCTTGGATAAGTTGGTCGCGCACTTCAGCCAGCACTTGGGGGAGGTGGAAGATGCCACGGCATGATGCACCAGGCGCCGAGACTGGAGCCGCCGCCGCAGGGGACAACGGGCCACTCCGTTCCGACGTAACCGGTGGCGCGCAGAGGACACTCTGCGAGTCTGGCCGCGCCACCTCCCGATGGCCGTCATACCCATCGGGTAGCCCAAAGGTCGACCTCTTCGTCGACACCTTGCCCGACGCCAGGAAAAAAGTCGTCCTCGGCCCCCATGGCGCCGCGGTGCTGGGCGCGGGCGTAGGACGGCGGGGTCGGGTCGGCCCGACTCAGGAGGCAATCGCGATCCTGATGGCGCAAGTCGCCTAGACCCTGCTGTATTTCAGGGGCCCTTGGACATGGCCCGTCGGCCCCTGCTCCATGGGTCGCATTTCCCCCCGGGGGGGCTGGCCAGCAGCGCGGGACACCCCAGGAAGACATGGCCCCAGCATTCATGGGGCGCAAGGGCCTTCCCGCAAGCCTGACAAGGACGCATGGGCCTGCCGAGCTCCGTGCCCCTGCGAATCGGCATGGGTATGTTATCGGACCATAGCGCCTGCAACGCTCCCAGCAGCCTTGCGGCAC
Organism: Prorocentrum cordatum; assembly: GCA_963575745.1. Classification (NCBI taxonomy): domain Eukaryota; class Dinophyceae; order Prorocentrales; family Prorocentraceae; genus Prorocentrum; species Prorocentrum cordatum. The sequence goes on from CAUYUJ010002525.1 coordinate 304,166, forward strand.
GGACACCCTTGACCGCATACCTGAGCCCACGGTGCCAGATAGGCGCGCCAGCGTGGGCGTACATGTGGCTGGTGAGGCGGCCATGCTGCCATCGCTGCACGCCCTGCACCAAGAGGGGTCGCAGGTCAGCAGGGCACACGCGGTACAGGTCATACTGGCTGCCCAAGTCGCCCTGCAAGATGTGCGGCGCGTTCATGTCCCAGGCAAGCCGCCTGAGCGCCAGCCACGTCGCGGCCAGGGGACCTCTGGCATTGGCCCAACTGATTGGGACAGCCCGCTCATGGAGCGCTGTCCAGGCCCTGCGGAGGCGGCTGGGTGACGCGCGCCCATCCCAAACCCAGGCGGCGTAGTTCCAGACCAAGTCCAGCGTGGCATGATAGATGGGATCGTACTCCTCCGAAGGGTGAGCAAGGAGGTATGCCGTGACACCCACATGATGTTTGTCACTGCGCCCGCTAAGTACCACAGCCAAGCTGCGCATCTCGCGCAGGGGCGCGCCCGCCAGCCCCGACACTCCAGCCCCGTGCCCTGCAGACGGCATGGGCCCAATCCGCCACAGGGTGGAGGCCTTGCGTCCTACCGCGCGACGCAGCATCAGGAGTCGGTGCTCGCGCTCCCGCACGGCCTCCATGCGCTTCTTTTCAACCTTCCTTAGCACCCGAGGGCCAAGCAGCTCATGGCCAAGGTTGCGCACATGTCGGGCTTCGGGCACCGACCGAGGCATCCGCCGCTGGACTCTACGCACCCACGAGGCGGACCTGCGCTGACCCAGCCACCATCGCGGACTTAGCAGGTTGGAGAATCAGCCCGAGGTCCCTGGCCTCTGCAGTGAGCACCATCGCAGTGCGCAGCAGCAGCCTTTCATCACGGAGGCGGAGGGAGACCATCTGCAGGCCGATGCCGTCCACCAGCGAGCGCAGCTTGATGGTCGGCGCCACCCTGTTGGCCCGCTGGAAGACACGGTACGTCAGCAAGTAGATGAGGTAGGTGGCATGTGCGCACCCCGCCAGCATCCCCTGAAAGGCGACGAAGGAGAACGAGAGGCTACCGCACGCTTTGACGCGCCGTGACTGCTGGTAGAGCTGCAGCAACATCCATAGCAGGCGCATCGGGCAACCCAGCTCCCGTGCCTCCCGCATGAACGCATGGGGGCTCATCATGTCAAAGCATCTCAGCTGTCAAAGAGGATGGTGCATGTGTGGTCGCCGATGAGGCTTCCCACCTCTTGCTCCAGGTTGCGAGCGAAAGCCGAGGCCGTGGATGTGCGGCTGCCTCGAGTACCCCACATCTCGTCACAGTTGCGCAGTCATTGCCACTCTGCCGGCAGCCGTCGGCGCGCTTTCGCCCAGACTCGTATGAGGGCATGGCTAAGCACAATCAGCCTGCGGCCACCATCTGGCTTAGGGAAACGGACCATCTCACTATACAGGCGGTCATAGGGAAACCGCAAGTGCTGCTCAAAAACCTAACATGTGGGCCAACCTCCTGAGAGCCACATCTGATAAGCGCTGAAGCGCCCTCGGTGGAACGCGGGTGGGCCCCGAGGCGGTGGCGAGAGAGAACGAACGGATGGCCTGCCGAAGGTCATGGACCCCATGGGTCGCCCAGACCGCTTCCACTCGCACGTTGTGCGGTCCGCGAGGATGCAAGGCTGGGCATTGGCCTCAGGGGCAACAAGTTCTTGCTGCGCCCTGACCTTTGATGCAGCATGGGACGCCTTCGCTTCCCCCAGCGAATTCGCCGCCCGAGCCCAGCGGCGCCAGGTTTTCTCCGACGCGCCGCGAGCCGCGGAAGCGAGGGCCTCCGCGTGGCCCACGATAGCATCTACCACGTCATCAAAGTCCTCCGCAATCAGCCCGTCCAGCCCGCGCAGGAAGAACTGGCGGTAGCAGGGGTCGATATTGGTGAGGATGTTATCCTGCCCGACGATGGAGCTCAGGAAGCAGAGGATGTCGTAGATGACACTGGCAGTATTCTGCAGCTGCCTGGGCGCTGGAGACGCATGCGTCGCCGCCGCATTCAACCGGTGACAGAACCGCTGGACCCCATCACGCTCGGCGCGAAGGTGAGTCGCCCAGAGTGCCGCGGTGGCCCAAGCCCAGACTGCGGCAGTCGTGGCACAGGCGCTTGCAAGGCGGCCCCCACCGCAACTGCCGCCACATCACCTTGGGGGGGGCCGTGAGGCCCGACGAAGCGGTTGGCTCCAGGGCCAACTTTGTCGTGCCTGCCAGCGATCTCGTGGTCGATGCCCTGCAACGCAGAGCCCCAGAGCTGCTGGCAGACATCATCGGGCGCACCGACCTCGCCGACGGCATAACCATGGGCCCAGGTCCGACGGCGGCAACGATGGCCCGCGCGCCCCGACCGATCGCGCATAGGTTTGCCTGATCGATCAAGTTTGTCGACGGACCTGCATCGGCCCCGATCGGGCCTGGACTGGACACGGCCCGCGCCGGTGACCCGCTGCGGCGCAGAGGCTGCCCGCGTAAAACAGGCCATCCAACTTGCGCCAAGGAGAAGGGAACCGAACGCAGCCAACAGGGGGCACGGCAGGCAGTGACGCCGCGGACGCCCCCCCCCCGTCTCCTCGGCAGGGGCCCAGAGGCCGCGCAAACCCGCACCGCGCACAGCAGACTGAACAGCCCCGAGCCGCTGGTTGACCACCCGCGTCTCCTGGACCATCACTACCCTGCCGAAAAAATGCGGCGGGAAGTTGAGCAGTGGCCCGCGAGATCCAGGGTTAACGGCGACCAGCTTTGCCGCCACCTGACGGCGCGCGTCGCCAGCATGAGGCACGGCCGTGCTGGGACCTTGCACCAAGGGATCGTGACCCTCAGGCGCCCCTATGTCGCTGCCACCAACTCGATGCCGAGGCGGTCCTTTCCGCCAGTTGCGGAGCAAGCCCGCGGAACGGTCAGCCACCGACGCGGTTCCCACCACTGTCGGGGGCCCCTGCGGACCCTCCTCGAGCTGGGTCATGAGCAGGCGCCAGAGCAGCAGAGAGGCCCATCGTCGCGGGCGCGCCACACGCGGCGAGGACGAGCGGGCTGGCGTGCAGGTCGACGGCGAAGGGCTGGAGCAGCAGTTGCCTCTGGTGGGAGACGCATTGTTCTCTATACGCCAAGTGGGGGCGGACCCATAACACCAGGGCCCACCCTGCCAGCAGCGAGCACATAGCACGCGCTGCCCTGCGGGCGCCCGGCGCAACCGCTGGTTTTCCGTACGCGGCACTTCCCGCCCCAAAAAAAAAAAAACGACGACGCAATCTTGCAAGTCCTGACCCGCGACGCCATTTTATCCCACATGGACCTTGGACAGCCTGCACATGGCACGCGCTGTCAGTGCGCGGGAGGCCGCAGCTGACATTCCGCCCATGAGACTTCCTGTCCGCTCGATGGCCGCGCCGCCCGTCATAACAGGCTGGCGCATTGCACTCACATCTAATGGCCTGTGCATGGCACGTGCCATCCGTGTGGTCGCACTGGCAAGCGCTGCGCTCAAGCCGCGGCGGGCGTTCCTGGGCGCCCCCCGGAGCCCGCGCGGGGGGGGCCGGGGGCGCCGGCCACCGCCGTTATTTTTCCGCTGGGAAAAACACGGCCAGGCCCCAAACTCCCGGCCCCCCGCGCGCGCCCCGCGCGGCCGCCCGGGGCCGTCGGCCGCCTCGGAAAGGGGCTGATCGAGCCTTCTTCTTCCTCCTGTGCGCAGAGCCGCGTGCGTAAAGGAGTCAAGGACACGCTTATACGCAACCAGCGCATCCGCGTCCGCGGCATCGCCAGGCCGCGCGAGTCCCGCCGCCTCCAGCGCCTCCCGCAGCTCGGCGGGCCCCACGAGGTCGACGTCGATCTCCACGTCGTCTCTGGCGGCTCCCTCAGCGAGGACCTGCGCCTGGCTCGCGGTGGAAACGGGGGTGGAAGGAGCTGCTCCTCCTTCATCTCCAACAGGGGTCGCGGGAGCAAGGGCAGCAGCATGCACCTGCGCCGCCGGCGGCTTCGCCTGGGGAAGCTCATGGAGCCACCCGAAGGCTGTCAGCCGCCGCCCCCAGCTGCGCCTGAAGGCTGGGGCCCAGGCCGAGCTCCACGGCCAACTCGCCAAGTTGCTGGGCGCTGACCGAGACCTTCGGCAGCAGCTCATGGAGCGTAGGCTATCCAGCCGTGGGCGAAGGGGCTCGGTCGGCGCCCAAACGCTGGACCTCCTCATCCAGCCGCGCGACTTCGGCGTCTGCCTCGGCCAGGGGATCCTGGAGTACCGCCTTCTTTGCAACCAGCTCGTCGATGACCAGCTGCTTCCGAACGCGCCCCATCGCGAAGGCGCTTGGCCCTGCCGCGGGAGCCCCGCAGCCTCGCGGCGAGGGAGGCGACCTGATCCTCCAAGGGGCGCTCGGCGTCGAGCTCCTTGCCCAACCGCCCCTTCTCTTCGGTGAGGGACTTGACCTGCGCCAATTCAGAGGCCACGGAGGAACCATCGTAGACCTTGAGGAGCTCATTGATCTTCTTGATCCGGCCACGCTTGACCTGCATCTCTGACGGGTCAGCGGCGCCTCCGCCGTCACCAGCGGGAACCCCACGGGGGCGCCCAGCGTCCAATCCGACGCCCGCTCCAGCGGCAGAAGCACTCCCCCCAACAGCAGCAGCAGCAGCAGCAGCAGCAGCCCAAGGAGGAGGCGACTTGGCGACCGCAAGCTTCTTGACCATGGCCTGGAGGTCGGCAAGCTGCTTGGCCATGGAGGCGGTGTCGGACTGATCCTTAGATGCCTTGGGTGAGCCAGTGGACTTCGTGGCAGGACCCCCTTTGGGCGTTTTGGGGCCACCGTAGCAGACTCCTCTACGCAGGTTGCATTCGGAACACTCCACGAGGTCGCCACGGTTGATCCACGGCGCGCCGCCCCTCGTGACGCACTTCTGGCAGCACCAGGGGTCAGCAGCGAGGCGGCGCAACATGGCGGCGCCGCGACGGAAGTAAGGCCAACCAGGCCGCCGCAGCACCCGTTTATAATCCAGGAATCCTGGGGGCGCCACCCAGGAAACCCAGAAGCCAAGGCGCGGCTTGCAAGAGATAAATAGCCCTTCCCAATGTTTCTACCCCTGCAGACCCGACTCGGGCCAGAAAGGGCCGGAGGAAGAGGAGGGGGAGGAGGAGGGGGGGGGGAAAAAGGAGTAGTTGTAGTAGCAGTACCTCCGAGGAGGAGGTGGTTCTTAATCCTCGCTCGAACTGTCACGCCACCATCCTGCGGCCTCGGCGCGTGACCCTGAACGTTCACGCCCCCATGCGCTGCCGCTCCCATGCTCGCATCCTCCACCTGCCCCTCCCCGCCGTCTCAAGGATTCCCTGAAGTCACGCCTTCGACCCTCGATCCTTGGGAGCCCCTGGAAGTCATCCGTCCTCCTTCTCCTCCTCCTCCATATTATCCACGTCTCCAAAATAGTGCTAGTTATTGAATAATCAAGGTTCAACAGGGACTTTTGGAAGCCCCACAGAAGAGATGCCGAAACGAAGGCCCCAGTCTTGAGTAAAACGCGAGGAAGTATCAAACGGGAGCGACGAGGGGGGGCGGAAGGGGAAGGGAGGAGGGAGGAGAGAGGACGGAGGAGGAGGAGGAGGAGGCAAGGGGGACAAAAGGGAAAAGAGGAGGGAGGAGGAGGGAGGACGAGAGGGGAAAGAGGGACCGGGGACGGAGGAGGAAGGAGGGAGATGAGGAGGGGGTGGAGGGAGGAAGAGGGAGGAAGAGAGAGGGGGGGGGAAGGAGGGAGGAGGAAGAGGAGGAGGAGGAGGGAGGAAGAGGAGGAGGAGGAGGAAAAGGAGGAGGAGGAGGAGGGAGGACGAGGAGGAGGAGAGGGAGAAGGGGGGAGGGAGGAGGAGGGAAGAAAGAGGGACGGAGGAGGGACGAGGGAGGAGGGAGAAGAGGAGGGGGTGGAGGAAGGAAGAGGGAGGAAGAGGAGGGAGGGGGGAGGAGGGATGAGGACGAGGACGAGGATGAGGATGAGGAGGAGGAGGAGGAGGAGGAAGAGGAGGAGAAGGATGACGAGGAGGGGGAGGAGGACGAGGACGAGGAGGAGGGGGAGGAGGAGGAGGAGAAAAGGGCGCCAGTCCAGCGTAAAACGGGGGGACACCTCGGGCGGGAGCGCTGGTTTTGTCGGGGCGGGGGCTGTCGGCGGCGAGCAAAAGCACCGCATTGAGTAAAAAAGGGGGGATGTCTCGAGCGAGAGCGCTGTTGTTGCTGGGGGGCGGCGCCGATGAGAGAAAGAGTAGCGCGCCTGTCCAAGGTAAAACGGGAGGAAGTCTCGAGCGGGAGAGCTGGTTTTGCTGAAACGGCTGATTCCGGCGGCGAGGAGGAGCACCGGCCTGAATGGAAAAGGAGGGAAACTCGAACGGGAGCGCTGTTGATGTTGGGGGGCCGGTTTTGGCGGCCCACTCAACCGCTTGAAAGCGAGCCGCATGTTCAATGAAAATGCAGCCCGCGCCTCGGCGAGAGCGCCAGGGCGCAGGTAAGGGGTCCAACAGTTAAACACATGTTAAATCCGCCGACCCTGTCGGCGTGCGCGAGGGGCTTGGCTGTTCGAGTCGCCGTCTCCGTCGGTCGTCGCCTCCGCTGCCCCCTTTCCCTGCAGCTTCCTTATCAAGGTCGTGGGCGAGAGAAGAATCTAGCAGTGTCGTAATCGACTCGATGAAGCCCCTTCCCATTGATCCCTGCGCCACGGGGGGGGGGGGGTCTGAAATGACGATGGCAAGTCAAATAGCATCCGATTCCATGGGAAGCGGATGGCAGATAGCGTCCAATGCCATGCTGTGTTGGTTCAGTACGGGGAGTGGACGGATAAGATAGGATAAGATCGATGCAGCGATCTTTCCAGCACATCGCAAACACTCGCAGTGTCCGGGCAAATAGGGCGCGCGCGCCTTGAGCAAAAGGCAACGGCGCGCGGGCTACACTCCCGATCCTCTATAACATCTCCCAAAGAGCTACCCGTAAAGTCGGGGGGGGAGGAGACGGAGAGCATAGCCGCGCAGCCGTTGGGCTCTAGAAAGGCCGCGCGCACAACTGTTTGCAAGAAAAGCAATACGCACAGTCTGGCCTAACACCAGACTGTAGGGCGAGTTTCCTCGCAAAACATTTTCACGCACACGCAGGATTGCCCCTTGGACATCAAAGGGCTATCGGCCCGGCTGGAGGTAAGCCAAACAGGCTATACCTCTCCAGGCAAAAAAAGTATTAAAGTAAAGAGCCTGAATCAATCTGAACAGGGTCGTTGCCAAGCGCGAAAAGAAAGGCCTGTTTCCGAGCAACTAGGACGGCGCCTCTGCGTTAGGCGCCCGCGCTGGCAAACTGGACCGCGGGGGCAACAAGGGCAGACTAAAACTGATTTGACTTAGGCTTACTTCTGTCCTCACGACCCCGAAAAAGGGAACCAACTGCTTCACGTCATACTTCAATGACTGAGTGCCTGACATCACTTCCAAAAGCAGCTCCCGATCGATACTCCCCTTTGTATGCCCATCTGCGGCCATGTCTCTAATATCACACCACTGTGCGTTATGCACTATACCTATATCCACGAGCTCACGTATCCAGCTGATATGCCCCAGCAAAGTCCGTTCCGTCGGTATCTTATGATCTCTGCTGGATAGCGATTTGTATACAGACTCAGCGTCTATAGTCAGGGATACTTTAATAACTAGGCCTCCAACTTCACGCGGATCTCTCGTAGTTGTCGTGGAGTAAGTGCCCCTGCCTTGAGCTCGTGGAGAGTGATGAGCGTGGGATAACATTCATCAAGGTTGTGCGCAGCTGCAAGTGCCTCAGCGGCATAGCTGGACCTCACCTGCAGTCGGTGTGATTCGCATAGTCCGTCGCAAAGGTGGATGACGGATTTGCCTTGAGGCGAGTTTCCTCGCCGTAATACGTTAACCCCACGGATGCCGTAGCCCTTGGTCCCATCGTCTTCCTCCCCGGTGAGCTTCCGATACCCCGAATCACTGTGTATGTCTACTCCATTCGTCGGTCTCATCCGAGGGAAGGTGATGCGTTTCGGGCTGCTGATCAGCTTTCGCGTCACAGCATTCAGTCGTCTGACTTGTAAGTTGGCGGGCTCTTGGACCTTCTGGAGAGAGAGACCACATGCACCATAAGCCAGACTTGAGTAAGAAGGGCGCAGGCGAGGGCTCCTCGCAGGCTAACGAACATGTCGGCGATGAGTTTGGTAGCTTTGGCGTCAGCCGCCGCTCCCGTAAGTTCAGGGTGTGTGATAGGACGTAGATCTTTAATGTACTCGTCCTGATACATGATCACATCCCCTTGTTCGTTCTTAGTGTAGCGAACGGCGCAGTTCGTATAGGAATGTTTGTTGAGCTTGCATTTACCAAGCACCTTTTCGACACGCTGTACATAGTCATCTACGTTTTTCTCTAGGCCTGTCATGTTAATATCGTCGACATGGTTTGCCGTTAACAGATCTTGACTGAATTCAAGTTCAGGATCGTAACTTGTCGGTGTGAGGCCTATAGCACGTGTGGTCGCACGAAGCTTGAGGGGGAACGCTCTTTGGGCGTCCTTTGCACCCATCCCTGGCTTGAGGCACCTAAGGCAGCGTCGGCTTTCATCGTAAGAAGAGAAGCCTGGTAGTGTACGAAGCACCTGGGCGCTTCCTGGTGGAAGAGTGAAGCAAACCATGTGAGTTCCCTCGCCGGTGGCATGAGCAAGTTCCTCATAGGTCAGACCTTCGAGGAACGCTTTGTCAATCCATAGATGCTAAGATCCATTATGGATGACATGCCGCCTCACTTGCCAGGAGCCTCTGGGACTGTCTTCGAGCAGTTCCTGAGAAGGTTTCTACATCGAACGCCTCCGCGTCCATGAATCCGCGAAGGACAAGTCTGAGACTGATGGTTTTAACGTTCTCGGTGCCTACCTTCGCAAACTTCCACTTGCATACGTATCTGGATGTCATGATGTTGGAAGCTTTAGATAGGTCGAAAATTTTGAAGCATCGGTTATCAAGCCAGATCTTGAGTTCGGTGCACAGAGCTTCACTAACCTCTTTAGGGTGCGCTGCTATATCGGCTTTGGTGAGCAGGTCGTCTTCTTTGACTACCACAGCACGTTTAGCAGCCGATGATACATATACTCTCATCTTTGCGACCATGTCAGTTTCAAGCTGTGCAAGTTGGGTCTGATCCAACACTACCATTGACATTTCTGGTGTAAAACATAACTCCACATAAGGACCATGTTCATCACTGTCAAGAGAATAGCTCGTCTCCGAACATTTCCGACACTACGATGTCTTCCTCGTCCACGGGTGATGAGACCAAAACACATTGGTCGGGCATCATAGTTGTTGGGACGCAGTAGAGATGATCGTCGGTACCCGTTGTGGGATGAAGGTCTATACGTCACTCATCGTACCACTCCTCCATCATCATAGCCTCGATGTCATGTGCCTCGCTTTCTTCGTAGATTGTAGACAGGCGACCTTCACTTGGTGATGAAGCACCTGGGGCGTCTGGTGGAGGCCTGTCTCCAGGCTGGTCGTGTTCTCCAGACGTGGTGCCCAAGTGCTGATACTTGGCAAGGTCGCCATGAAATCCTAGGGAAGGAACACGTGACGTCAGGCACTGGATGAGTCTGGAGTGAGTGCTACCAATGATTTGAGAGATGTTCAGGCCGGCGCCCACACACTCATAATAGTGGACGGCTGGGTTGACATCGTTGTCGTAGTGGATCAGCGTAGACCCGGCGGCGTACTGTACTGCAGGCAGATTGGACGCGCCCCGGGCCAATCTCACGGCTACTGCACGTTCAACTCGGAAAGAATTTCGCACGAGATACTGCAGTGCAAGATGTACGCGTGGGTGGAACTTGCTGTCGTCCGAAAGATTATGGTTTCCCTTGTAGCCTGGAATCCGCCGGCCCCCTTGCGGGGCCACCAGGCTGTAGGCCCGTGATTCGCAGTTTCCTGTACCAGTCGTAGGTTGTAGTTTCCAGTGTTACAGTTCTGCTTCTTGCTGGTTACTGTAACTAGTTGACTTATTGCTGGTTACTGTAACTAGTTGATTGACCGCGCGAGGGGGGGGGGAGGCCCAAACCGGCTTTTTAGCACCCCCTGGGCGCGTTGTCTGAATTGCTGGGGGGGCTCGAAATCGACACCCCTCACGCAGATCCGCGGGGTCAGGGTCCAAAAACACATGGGATTTGCCACATTTCTGAAATTCGGTGCCACCCCTTACGCAGATCCGCGGGGCCAGGGTCCAAGAACACATGGGATTTGCCACATTTCTGAAATTCGGTGCCACCCCTCACGCAGATCCGCGGGGTCAGGGTCCAAAAAAACGCATGGGATTTGCCACATTTCTGAAATTCGGTGCCACCCCTCACACAGATCCGCGGGGTCAGGGTCAAAAAAAACACCTGGGATTGGTAACTTTTCTGAAATTCGGCGCCACCCCTCACGCAGATCCGCGGGGCCAGGGTCCAAAAACAACGGATTTGCAACATTTCTGAAATCCGGTGCCACCCCTCACGCAGATCCGCGGGGTCAGGGTCCAAAAACACAAAGGATTTGCCACCTCGGTCAGATCCGCGGGGTCAGGGTCCAAAAACACAAAAGGATTTGCTACATTTCTGAAATTCGGAGCCACCCCTCACGCAGATCCGCGGGGCCAGGGTCCAAAAACACAAGGGGAGTTGCCACATGTCTGAAATTCGGCGCCACCCCTTACGCAGATCCGCGGGGTCAGGGTCCAAAAACAAGGGATTTGGAAATTCGGTGCCACCCTTCGCGCACATCCATCGCCAGGCGTGGCAACCCAAACTGCGAGAACTCCCTTGGCCCTTTAAACGCAAGGTGTGATGACCAAGCCCGTAAACCAGACACGTCTTACCAATCGCCAGGTGTGGTAAGCCCTCTTGTGATCAGTTGGCGTTGCGGATTGCGAATCGGCTTCGCATGAAGTTTCGACACTGCTTCACGACAGCGCCAAGGCCTCATGACTTAGCTCTTCCATGGCCCATTCTCCGAGAGAGGGGGCCGGCGGCAGGGGGCGAAGCCCTTGCGGATATATAGCCAAAGACTTTGGCAGGTGCACATGCAAGGACGGTTTGCATGGCCACGTTGCCCATGCCATGTTCCTGGGCAAGGAGGCATTCAATGTATAGCGTGTGGCGAGCATCAGGATACATTACAACTACCTCGCGCGATCCTGCCTTGACGACGACGTGCCCTCGTTCAGGCACGCTACGGATCACAAGAAACGGGCCATTCCAGCCTCCATGGTCGTCATTAGTGGCTGCAGGTCGGTGATAGTCGACCAAGTCCCCTGCTGAGTAAAGGCGAACACCATCTGGGGCCGTCTTAGCCCTGAGTGCCCGATTTGTCTTAGCTACCGCCGTGGCTTGAGTCATTGCTTCCAGGCTAACTTCCCTCACACGGCGTTCTCGTTCGTGGCCTGACGTCTCGGGCCCCTTAGGGAAGTCATGGGTGTCGAGGTCAGGAAGGAAGGATGGGCTGTCGCCCAGTGCGTGCTTGGTATGGCGATACTCCGTTGTCAAACGTGAAAGCGTTGGTGACGAAGATGTCTTCAGCCAATACTCTAGTAAATACAACAGGGATGTTGTGTCTATTCAGCTCTTCCTCAATCATATGGAGAGTGCCCCTAAGAATGCCGTTGCGTGACTCGATCGAGGTCGCGCGTTGGCCAGGCGCCCGGATACGGAGCGTCGCACCCTTGTTCGCCATCACGGCCTTGGCAGTGTCAATGTTGAGGGCGCCTTCTCCATCTGAATACAAGACTTTGAAGGGTCCACGATAGGCAATCCAGCAGTAGTGGTAGGCGTCGAGTATAGCGTCACGTTCTCTATCAGAAATATCTTGGCCTGCTGCCAGGCGGATACATCGGTCCATAATATGACATATGGTTCGTTTCCTGTGAAACATAAGATCTACTTCGCCTTCGTCAAGCACATTTCCAGAGAGGCTTACGGAAGGTAGCGTAGAATTACCCGGGCGTTCCCATGCTCTACATTCCCGACATGTGTCACAAATTTCTTTGATCATATTTAGTCGAACGTTGTGCAGCCCCACTTTGTCTAGGATCAGCCTCATCTCGGGCCCCTTCGCACGATGCCACCGCAAGTGCAGTTTACGGAGTTCCTTTTTGACTACGTGAGGTTCGTGACTACGGAGGTTTTGCAGACTGCGTTGGATGTCAAATCTCGCCCAGTCGGGCAGTCGTGGAGCACCCGAGCCGGTTGAGGCAAGAGGGTTCCTTGTGGCTCTCCGCAGTCGGTCTTCTTCGTCAACTGCATCTGGTGGTGGTGGTACGCCTTGTAGGCGACCACGGCGGGCCGCTACTTGCGGCGGCTCGCCTGAAGACGCGGAAGGCGTGTTTCCACGCTCGGGCGCGTCTCGCAGTATATCGTAACTGCTGGCGCCAGATGTAGGTTCAGTGTTCCCAAAGGCTCGTGGTCGCGGTGGCCTGGCGCGAGCGCCCTGACGGCCGCCCGAGGCTGAAGCTCGGCCCTCCCCAGGCTTGGGCAAGGGCTTCCACCAAGCTGGCACATTGTTGCCCTCGGGATCATGATCATCTGGAAGATTGAACGGCTCAGCAAAACGACACTTGCCGGGTTCAGTGCCGAGGTGGTTATTAACACCCTTGCTTCTCGTAAGGTCCCTTTGGCACGCAGGACATGGCCAGTATACAGAGATAGAATCATGATACTTACACTGTGTAGGATCTCTGTTGTGGCTGGGACTGCCCTTTCGGACATTGTCGATGCATGCTGGGCATGTAGCCACTTTTGGGATGATACGATCGCCGACGCGTCTCATACCTTCTCCTGGTTCAGCTTGATCAGGAAGGTCAGCGGGGTAAGCATGCGCAGTGCGCGTAGGCGCGTCTCCGCGCGTGGTGCCGATGGCTTTCGCCAAGTAAACGGCTTCCACAAAGGCAGACTGCAGTCGTCGAGTGTATGTTTGTGCCGGTGAAAGCTCCCTGTTGCACGGTTGTGCGTGCACATGCTGACCGTTGCATTTGAGTCGCTCAAGGGGCTTAAGAATCGTCTCGTCGTTGCCGGTGATATTTGTCGGCTTCTTGATATAGTAGCCAGCCGTATCTTTAAGTCCCGTCGCACATTGGTCGATGTGCACGGTTGCGATACGTGGTCGGTTGGTGCGTCTTTCCATGGGGAAATATCATCCACCCATGTTCCTGTGGGTTGTTCGCGTATAAACCACCTCCGCGCATTATCTTGAGTAACAGCTACTTTGACACAATAAGTAATGTGTGGCAAATCTTCTTTATGATGCTGTTCCCAAGTGCTACGATTGCCTTTGTAGTTGTAGTAGGATGGTGGTCCTGTGGCGCGGCAACTGGGTTGCAGCATGGCTACTCGCACGCGGCACACTGCGAAGTAATGATCTAGAGCTCGCTGCACCGAGGGGCCCCCCAGGTCGACACGCGCGGTCTTGTCTAAGTTGCCTCCTGAGGAAAGACCCCTTGAGACGGCAAGCTCTGAGAAAGGAAAAAAAGAAACACCTCCACAAAGCTCCAACATATCCACGCAATTATTGTGACCATAGCATAGAGTAGCTACTATGCTATATGTCCGCGCGTGCGTCGGGCATAGATGCGGGGGGGGGTAAGGAACGGGTCATCATCCTCATCTGAGCTTATCAGCTCAACAGGGACGTCAGAGCTCCAGGTCGCCATCAGATCCTGTCCGAGTCCCGACAAGTCGTCACCGCAATCATCGCTTCCGACTTCAACGTGCTCTTTGATGCGGCGAGGCTTGATGCCTGCCTCCTTTTCGGCTTTGAGCCTTTCCCTCTGTTTGATACGCGACTCCGTAGGTAAGACTTGCTCATCTTGTTCACCGGTCTGTGCCCACCGTCGTTGATGAATGGGCACATGCTTCAATCTCCAGAGTCGGGAGGGGAGAAGGACAGTCATCTATGATGACGCCTCGCTTGTTTCTGTGGTGATTGAGTAGGCTCGTTTCCGAGCATGACAGGTTCCTCGGGCTGCCAGCACATCCGTGTACTGATGTTGGCAACCTCTGTAGGTAGTGGTGCATGCCAATCATATCCTGTTGGTTGATCGGCTACTGCGATATCCTGAATAACCGTGTTGGTATCCAGGTTGATTGTTACACGTCGGATGACGTCAGACCATTTCGGTCCTCCTTTGTTGGTCGTCACATAGTGATGGATGTTGTGATCCGTACGTGTATAGGTGTTCAAGTATATCGGCACGTTTCCGTGCGTAGTGTTGCTGCCCAGGATTTCGTCATTGAGGTGACGGATGAGTGTGATGCGTGTCTGAGCTCTCCATTCGGCATGTCGCACCGTTTGGCCGTACCAATCACACACATGTTGTGGTATCGCCAGTTTGCACGTACATGCCCACGACTTAGAGCTAATCGGTATTGATGTGGCTACCTGCATATAGGTACCACTCGGTGCATTGTCTTGCATATTAAACCTGATACCGAAATGACACAACCGCATCCTTACTACCGTCAACTTGAGATCTTCCAGAGTATCACGTATTGGGAATAACATCCAAACGTATCCTGGGGGGACCAAACATTATGATTGTCATGCGGAGTTTCTTGGCTGTTGTCAGAAAGTTTTGAATGCGAGACCAGTGTGGGGCCACTCTCTTTCCTGGGGTTCGCACGTACCAGTCACCCGGGGTACTAACCCATATTAGAGCACAGTCCCCACTGATCACCGCACCCAGGTAATATGCGCCCACAGTCGCCCTGAGTTCACTGTGGGAAATGCGATCGCAGATATAACCTCGGGCGCGGAGGTCAGCGCAAGCCTCTCTCGTATCTTCGATGACGAAAGCTCTTTTACTATGGCAGGTTGCCCCGCTGTCCTTGTTACCCCCTGGCCTTTCGGTCATTAGGCAAGGCGACGAGGGGGCAGCGTCGCCCCGCCATCTTCAAGATAAAGAAGATGCGCCTGCAACGTCTGCCAGCATCTGGGCTTCCCTCAGATGCTGGAGTTCGGCGCTGCAGCGCGCGGTAGCCTCCGAGGCGGATTGCTCCGCAAACGTGGCCAGCATGGATGGATTGTCCATCAGCTGCTTCAATAGGCCTCTCGACCTTGCGTCGTTAACCGTCTGCAAGTCATGGTTCGAGTATCCCATCACTATCTTCCGGCGGGACCGTGCAGCACCCATGGGTACATGTCCGCCATGCTGGGCCAGTGCCCTGGCTACGAAGCAATCGAACGTCTCCAGATCATCGATGCTATCGCCTCTCGTCGTTGCTTTGGCGAGTGTCTCGAGCAACCCCTGAGACAGGTGCCCCTGCAATTGTTGGCGCTCTTGCGCAGGGGTCGGCTCGCCTGTCAGCACCGTCTGGAACGATGCGGCGCTTGTGCTCGAGGCGGGTTGCCCCGCGGCTCCGAATCGATCACACCTGATTGACAGATGCCCTGAGGGCAACTTCGCTGTCGGCATGATCTTGGAGCCCTCGGGGAGTTCCATTTTGACCTGTCCCTTCCCAGGGAATATCAGCTTCTCCTGGCCTCGCTCGAGCACAATAATAGTGCGTTGATCCTGCATACCGTCGAGGCCCAGGATAGCTGGCAGGTCCTTGCCACAGCCTGACACAATATTCGTCTTGTACGAGTCGAGCTGGGTCGAACCCTGGCACCCGCAGGCAATGCTGAAGGTGCCCACGGTATCACAGAAGGGACCTCTGTGGTCACTCACCTGGCGTGGAACGAGACAGGTGGTCAGGTGGTCAGGTGGTCAGGTGGTAAGGTGGTAAGGGTGGTAAAGTGGTAAGGTGGTAAGGTGGTACGGCGGTAAGGTGATACGGTGGTAAGGTGGTGAGGTGGTAAGGTGGTAAGGTGGTCAGGTGGTCAGGTGGTCAGGTGGTCAGGTGGTCAGGTGGTCAGGTGGTCGGTGGTAATGTGGTAAGGTGGTAAGGTGGTACGGTGGTACGGTGGTACGGTGGTAAAGTGGTCAGGTGGTCAGGCGGTAAGGTGGTAAGGTGGTCTGGTGGTCAGGTGGTCAGGTGGTCAGGTGGTCAGGCGGTAAGTTGGCACGGTGGTCAGGTGGTCAGGTGGTAAGGTGGTAAGGTGGTAAGGCGGTACGGTGGTAAGGTTGGTGGTAAGGTTGGTGGTAAGGTGGTAAGGTGGTCTGGTGGTCAGGTGGTCAGGTGGTAAGGTGGTAAGGTGGTAAGGTGGTGAGGTGGTAAGGTGGTAGGGTCGTACGGTGGTAAGGTGGCATGGTGGTCAGGTGGTCAGGTGGTCAGGTGGTAAGTTGGTACGGCGGTCAGGTGGTCAGGTGGTAAGGTGGTAAGGTGGTAAGGCGGTAAGGTGGTCAGGTGGTCAGATGGTCAGGTGGCAAGGTGGTATGGTGGTATGGTGGTATGGTGGTAGGGTGGTCAGGTGGTCAGGTGGTAAGGTGCTGGGGTGGTAAGGTGGTAGGGTGGTACGGTGGTAAGGTTGGTGGTCAGGTGGTAAGGTGGTCAGGTGGTCAGGTGGTCAGGTGGTCAGGTCTTCAGGTGGTTAGGTGGTAGAGGTAGTGAGGTGGTCAGGTGGTCAGGTGGTCAGGTGGTAAGGTGGTAAGGCGGTAAGGTGGCACGGTGGCACGGTGTTACGGTGGTACGGTGGTAAGGTGGCAATGTGGGCTTGTGGTACGGTGGTAAGGTGGCAATGTGGCAAGGTGGTAAATTGGCAAGGTGGTCAGGTGGCACGGTGGTCAGGTAATCAGGTGGCAAGGTGGCCAGAGTTACTTGGGCATAGGTTTTCTAGTCGGCATCGCCTTGTCACAGCGCTGGTCACCCTCCTCCTTATCCTTCTCCCCCCCCTGTTTCTCTCTCCTCCTCTGTCTCGCCCTCCTCCGCCTGATCATCTTCATGCATTTTCCTCGTTTCCTCCTGATCAAGCGAGGGTGCTGGGCCCTCTGCTGAGTTGCACCATCTGCTGGGCAAAACCGCCCCCAAACTGTTCCGAAACGCATCCTCGGTGCTAGGTGCGCCCCTCTGCTGCGCTGCGCCTTGCGCTGGGCAAGACCCCTCCCCAACCCGATTGACAAACAAAACACATCCTTAGCGCTAGACATGCCGCATCTGCTGCGCCGCGCCCTCTGCCGGGCAAGGCCCCGTCCCCAGGCCGATTTGAAAAGCATCCCTGGTGCTAGACATGCCCCATCTGCTCTGCTGCGCCCTCTGCTAGGCAAGGCCCCTCCCCAAGCTGATTCAAAAAGCATCCCTAGTGCTAGACATGCCCCTCTGCTGCGCTGCACCCTCTGCTAGGCAATGCCCCTCCCCAAGCTGAGAACCAAAAAAAACACCCTTGGTGCTAGACATGCCCCATATGCTGCGACGCGCCCTCTGCTAGGCAAGGCCCCTCCCCAAGCTGATTTGAAACGCGTTCTTGGCGCTAGACATGCTCCATCTGCAGCGCTGCGCCCTCTGCCAGGCAAGGCCCCCCCCCAAGCCGGTTGTTAAAAAGCATCCCTGGTGCTAGACATGCCCCTCTGCTGCGCTGCGCCCTCTGCTAGGCAAGACCCCCCCCAAGCGGATAAAAAACATCCCCGGTGCTAGACATGCCCCATCTGCTGTGATGCACCCTCTGCTAGGCAAGGCCCCTCCCCAAGCTGATTGGAAACGCGTTCTCGGCGCCAGACACGCCCCATCTGGCGCGCTGCGCCCTCTGCCAGGGCAGACCCCTCCCCAAGCGGAATAAATGTATATGTGTATATGTATATATATACATATATAGATATAAAGAAAAAAAAACTCCCCGGCGCTAGACATGCCGCTCTGCCGCGGCACGCCCTCTGCTAAACCGGTCTTGTCTAGCAGAGGGCGCAGCGCAGCAGATGGGGCATGTCTAGCACCAGGGATGTGTTTTTTTTTTCAAAAAAAAAAAAAAAAAAAAAAAAAACTAGGGAGGGACCTTGCCTAGCAGAGGGCGCAGCACAGCAGAGGGGCGCGTCTAGCACCAAAGACGCTTTTTAAATCAGCCTGGGGAGGGGCCTTGCCCAGCAAAGGGCGCAGCACAGCAGATGGGGCACGTCCAGCACCAAGGATGTTTTTTGTTTGATCCGCTTGGGGAGGGGTCTTGCGCAGCAGAGGGCGCAGCACCGTAGAGGGGGCACCTATCGCCGAGGATGCGTTTTGAATCAGCTCGGGGACGGGTTTTGCCAAGCAGAGGGCGCAGCACCCTCGCCTGATCAGGAGGAGACGGGGAAAAGGCACGAGGATGATGAGGAGGAGGACGAGACAAACGAGGAGAGGGGAACAGAGAGAGGAAGAGAAGGAAGAGGAGAAACAGAGCCGTGTCAAGGCGATGCCGACTAAAAAACCCATGCCCAAGTAACTCTGACCACCTGACTTCCATACCACCTGCCATCCTTACACACTTACCACCTTACCACCTTACCACATTACCACCTTACCACCTTACCACCTGACATCCCTATCACCTTACAACCTTACCGCCTTACCACCTGACCACCTGACCACCTTAGCACATTACCACCTTACCACCTGACCACATTACCACTTTTACCACCTTACAACCTTACCACCTTACCACCTTACCACCAGAAAACCCATGCCCAAGTAACTCTGACCACCTTACCACCTTACCACCTGACCACCTTACCACCTTGACACCGTACCACAATACCACCTCACCACCAGAAAACACCTTACCACCTTACCACCTTACACCCTCACCACCAGGAAACACATGCCCAAGTAACTCCGACCACTTGACCACCTTACACCACATTGCCATCTGACCACCGTATCACCTTACCACCTTATCACCGGATCACTTTACCACCTTACATCCTTACCACCTTACCACCAGATACCCCATGCCCAAATAATTTTGACCACCTTACCACCCTACCACCTCACCATCTTACCACCAGAAAACCCATGCCCAAGAAACTCTGACCACTTGACCACCTTATACCACTTTACCACCTTACCACCTCACCACCCTACCACCTGATCACTTTACCATCTTACCACCTTACCGCCCTACCACCTGACCACCTTACCACTTTACCACCTTACCACCTTACCACCTTACCACCTGACCACCTAACCACCTAACCACCTCACCACCTTACCACCTGAGCACCGCACCACCTTACCACATTACCACCTTACCACCTTACCACCTGACTACTTGCCCCTGCGGCCCCCCCCCTCGCCGAGGAGGAACAGGAGGACAAGGTGGAGGAGGAGGGGGGGGAGAAGGAGAAGGAGGAGGAGGAGGAAGAGAAAGTGGCAAGACGATGGGGGCTCGAAAATCCATTCCCAAGTAACTTGATCTACGTCGCCCCTGTTTAGCACGTCTGCCAAGGGCTCTGTAAGACGAGCCAAAGTCGGCACAAGCAGAAAGGAAGTGAACCACCGTGGGCCCGGGGAAGGAAAACGAGGAGAAGGAGGTAAGAGAAGGAAGGATGTCAAAGAAAGAAGCCGGATGATGGGGGCGAGGGAGGAGGAAGGAGGAGGAAAAGGAGGAAAAGAGAAGGGAAGAGGGAGGAAGAGAAGGCAGGAAGAGAAGGAGGAAAAGGAGGAGGAGAAACAGGAGCAGGAGGAGGAGGGGGAAATGGCAAAACGATGGGGACTCGAAAAACCATGCCCAAGTAAGCTGTTCCACGACATTCCTGTTTAGCACGCCTGCCAGGGGCTCTGTGGAGGGAACCTCGACCGAAAGAAGCAGCAGGGCAGTCAGCCACCGTGGGCCTGAGGAAGGAAGACGAGGAGAAGGAGGTAAGAAGAGGAAGACATTGCATGAGAAAGAAGAGGCGGGGATAATGATGAGGAGGAAATGGAAAATAAGGAGGCGGATGAGGCGGAGAAAACAGAGGGGGGTGGGAGGAGGAAGAGGAGGAGGACAAAAAAGGAGGCGGGGGCGATGAGGATTCGAAAGCCCATGCCCAAGTAAGCTGGTCTACGACGTTCCTTTGTAGTACGTCTGCCAAGGGCTCTGTAGAACGAGCTGGGATCGGAGGAGGCAGAGGAGGAGGAGGAGGAGGAGGAGGAGGAGGAGGAGGAGGAGGAAGAGGAGGAGGAGGAGGAGGAGGAGGAGGGGGAGGAAGAGGAGGAGGAGGAGGAGGGAGGATGGGGGAGGAGGAGGGAGGAGGAGGAATTGCTTAGACGACGGGGACTAGGAAGCCCATGCCCAAGTAAACTGCTCGACGACGTCCTAACCTACTTCGTCTACCAGGAGCTTCGCGGGACGAACTGGGATCGGAAGCAGCGGCCAGGCACTCTGCAGACTCTCAAGGCCCATGGGGCCCAGGAGTTCGATTGAACGCCTTGCGCCTAGAAGCCTCATCGGGCCCATGGGCTTGGAAGGCTCATTGAGCCCGATCGGCCTCAAGAACCCATGGCCGGCGAAGTCGTGTATGCTATTTGTTTTCGTGGCAAACGCGATGTGCAAGACATGTTTATGTTAATGGCACGCGCGCGGCGTGGATGTTGCCGGTGTAGTAGTGCTCTCTGAGATGCGCGCGATATGGCAAGAGTTGCGTGCGATGTGCACGCGGCTTGCACATTAGAAACATGGCACGGATCTCATGGAAGAGCGCGCGTGAAGGCGACGAGATGTTTTTTTTCGCCCTGAAACCTAGTCAGCATGATCGTCTGTAGCTCCTGGGGCCACTGGCGCCCCCACAAATTCAATGTCAACGCGCGTTGCGCCGCCAAGTTGTACGACGCGGGGGGAACGTTGTACACGTGCCTCGTGTCAGTCTCATGAGGTTCAGTTCGCAGCCACAGAGGGTGCGGGTTGAACGTGAAAGGAGCAAAGACACCGTTCTTGGCAGCGATGGAGTTCGCCGCCTCAATCACTGCATCGGTGCCCCGCATCCACTCCTTCCACGTAATTGGCCGCGCGCGCGGTCCGGTTCCTAGAGCTGGCAAAAACTCAGCGGCCACGCCTATCGGACGATCTCGGAAAGCCTCTGCGAACGCATTCATATACGCAAACAGAGCATCGCGAGCGGCAGTCAGCACCAACGCTGTGCGTTTGCATCGACCAGCAACGGGCGGGCTCCACGTGACACTCAAACCCCACGAGCCCTCACGTTGTTAGCACGGCTTGCTTTGCTGTCTGTCCAGTGTTCGACGCTACCACTCAGGGGCAACCCTCGGGCTCGGCACAGGTGGCTAGCGACTACCGCATCGAGGCCAGTCGCGACGGCCTTCCACGCAGCTCCTGGCGGCTGCAGAGGCACTACGTCGAAATCATGAAACCACCCGCCTTTTCACAAGCATGATCTGCATCTGAGCTGCGTCTTTGATGGCCTGATAGGGCAGCCCAGCCCTCGCCCACCGGCGAGCATTTTTCACAAATGACACTGGTAATGGGACGAGGAAAACAACACGAATCCACTCCTCTTGGCCTTCCTCCTCCCCCCATTGTCCTCGATACAATCGAAGGGGCGGGTGGGAAAGGAGGGGGGGGGGCCCAGGAGAATTGACCTGCATTGCGTTCCTCATCCCAGATAGTTTTTGCACTCTGAGCCCTGGAAACCCTTGAATACCACACTTGCCAGTCAGCGTCCACACAATCTGCTGAAATCCAAGCTTGGAGGCCGCGGCCACCGCACGCAACTCGTCAATTTTCTTCGACCCCATCCAGAACCGATGGATGCACACAACGCCTTTGGAAGTGAAAGAAGCACGCACTGACGGAACAGGTTTGCTTTTTCTATTGGGAGGCCTGCTGCGATTTCTGCCCGTGCGCGGCAGAGCTACCAACTTACCTCTACACAATTGAATGACATATCTGTTGCCACCTCGCCGAAAACTGTGTTCAATGTTCTTCCATCCGCTCGGGGAGGTAACGAACGCTTCAGATCAAAGCCGCGATGCCTGAGCGGTCAAAGCAGCTGCCCCACTTGAACCAAATTCTACATGCAATAGCACACTGATGTACAGTCGACGTCTGTAGTCAGGACAGAAGGTACGGACGCAAACCCCTTGCATGTCGCATCCCCGAGAACATCCTGAGACGTCAACCGCCGAAAACAGCGAAGGAGGACTCCCAGGAACGAGGACGCAAGGGTACCCTCGAGGGGAGTACTCGCCCTTACTATGGATTTGAGCAGCATCTCATGAGGGGGGTAAGGGGGGCGAGGAGGAGGAGGAGGAGGAGGAGGAGGAGGAGGAGGATGAAGAGGAAAAGCAGGAGAGGTGAACGAGGAAGAGGAGGAGGATGAGGAGGAGAAGGAGGAGGAGGAGGAGGAGGAGGAGTTGGAGAAGATGAGTTGCCCACATCATTGGGCGCATCTCCGTCTGGCAACGGATCCTCCTTCATCACTCAATACGGTGTCCTAGGAGTAGCGATGGCACCACAGACACCCCAGACACCCCCACTAGGTCCAGCATCGCATCTTCCCCATACGCCAGAAACGCACACACCTCAGGTGTCACAGGCACCCCATGCACGTGAAGGAGAAGCAATGGAACAGGCATGATAAACGCTGAAGCAGAGAAAAGAAACAACTACGATCAAAGGGCCGAGGAGCACTGAAAAGGGATGGGGAAGAAGGAGCGGCAAGATGACACCCGCAAAGTGAGCGACCACAGGAGCCCCCTCTCCGGTATCAGCTGGGGCCGACCCCTCGCCTACCCCGTTGATGTTTAAACGAGAACGAGGTTCAAACGTACAAGGACGATTATGTGCCTCAGCAGCCTGGACGAACTTGCGGCTCGCATTTTCTCCCATTATGTTGATCTTCGAGCCCACGTCTATGAGGATTGAATCTCCACCATCCTCAAGAAAGGTCTTACTAGGCTGCTTGATGCGCACCGTCTCTGAAGCGCCGGCTGTGCTGTCTGGCGGGTTCCCCCGCAGTTCGGTCGCACTCCTTGGCTGGTTTCCCCGCGGCGTGCTGGCACCTGGCCTTCCTGCGGCCATGCGTGCCAGATCGATGTACTGGAAGTACGACACGTTCTGGGCTTGGGCGCCCTGTTCCTCCCGCCAGTGGGCATACTCATCACGTATGCTCGTGTGCTGTTCGCGGGTAGTACGTCGCGTCAGCGTCAAGTACGAATGAAGGGCGATGCCCTGTAATCCCTCATTCGCAAGGTGGTCCCTATATAAGGCAACCACTCGTCGAACTCATTGTTCGTTGCTGAGAGCTCGACGGCCCTGACTGATGTTGCCGCTGTCGCCACTGATGAGTCTGAGAGATCAAACGACGCGCTCTCAGTCTCAGGATTATCGGCGTCCAACATGAACGTAGTGTGTGCATTGTCCATCTGGGCCTGGAAGTGGCGGACACGCAGTTCTCGCAGCTGTTCAGGGCCCAGTGGCAGCTCGGCCCCACCCCCACTCTGGGGAGACATCGGAGGAGCCACCTGCCCGACTCCAGGCTCGTAATGAGTCGGAAGGATCGGCACAGGTGGGGTGTTAGGCAGGTTTCCCTGCTGAGGCGCCGTCATCGGAATGAGCTGGTCGAAGTATCCCGTCTCCATCGGCGTCCTCACCTCCTCCGGCGGGTTTCCCCGCTGCTGGGGCTGCGCTGTCTGCCTGTCCAGCATGCTGGCTGTCATCTCCTCCACCATGCCCCTCAACTCCCGCAGCTCCCTCGCTGCCTGTTCGGGAGCCTGAGTGAAGGAGCCGGTCCATGGAAACGATGACGCTATGATGCCTGGCGCTCGGCAGATAGCACATACTGGTTGCCGAGGGTCTCCCTCTCGCTGGTTCGCAACATGGCCCACCACGTTCGAGTTCCAGCACTCCTCGTGGAATAGGCGGTTGCACCTCAAGCGGTAGATGCTCTCCCTCGGCTGAAACTCTTCGAGGCATATCGCACAGGCGTTTTCCATCCCAGTATAGATTTCCACATCTGCCGCCCTAGGGCACACCCGCCGCTGCCGCTCCAGGACTGTTTCGGAGCCCAGGAAAGCAGCTGGAGGATCCCTTGCGGGAGCCAGTACCTCCGGCGCTACGGCAGACACTGCTGGAGGAGCTGCCGTTCTGGAGGCTGCGGGCGACACAGCTGGCGAGTTTCCTCGCATAGGTGGGCCTCTGTTCCTCACGACCTCAAGTGCAGCTGCACGAGCTTGGTCACGTACGCTCTGTACTGCCTGCCCGCGCCTGAAACACGCCTGTTGAGTGTGGTACGTCTGCCTGATGTAGTCTGGTACTCCCCTACTGCCTGATGATATCGAATGGGCAGTAGGCTGGACGGCCACCTCTGGCGCTGTCGGTGCGGGCATGAAGGCCATGTGCGGATACATGGGCTGATCACTGCTGCGCACATTCGTGAGGCTATGAAACTGATCCGCCGTCTCGCGAACAAATCTGTTCGGGACTCTAGACCCGTCTGGGTACAGTGGCGGATCCATTGGGGCTGGCGCTGGCCTCTGGCCCTGAGCCATGCTCGGATGAGCATTGAAGGCCGGGGTAAAGGCTCGTTGCCGAGCAGGGTCACGTGGGTTCGGACCCTCTGGCTCCCAGGACCAGGCTGGCCTCCACCTCTGACCGCTTGGGTGGGGAGGGTTGTGACTCTGCACCTGTTGCGCCGCAGCTGCCACCCTTGCACGGTAGTCGTCAGGCACTCCAGCAGCAGTATTTTGGCCAGCAAAAGGTCGGTGGTGCATTGGAGTGCCGGGCAGGTTTCCCTGCAGACTCGTTGGCGTGCCAGGTGGCATCATGTTCAGAAGAGCTGTACCATGCTCAGCTCTGGCCGCGGCGATCCGCTCCATGAGAGTGCCATTCGTGGCAGATCGACCAGGAGTCCCAAACGGAGACTGCGCTGGTGGCGTCGCCACTGGGGTCATGCCCCTCGGCGTGTGCATGCTATGCGAGGGGCTCCCTGGCATCTGCTCAAATAGAGCAGGCTCTCCGAAGATGCGGCCGAACGTTTGCGGGTCTCCCTGCGGTTCGGGCATATCGTCTCTGAGTCCATTAACGGGCAGGTTTCCCTGCATGGCCCGACGGTTACGCGTCACCATGGCGGACATAGCTCCCTGGCCTGCGGCCCAGGGATCTTGCTGGCACAGTCTGTCCGCTAGCTGTTCCACCTGCCCAGGATTCAGAGCGGCCGCGATCTGATCCAGATCTGAGGTGCTGAGGACCTGCCAAGATATGGCACTGGGCCCTTGGCTTGGAGCACGGCTTGGAGCCGCGCTTCCTGCCTCGCTCTCGTTGACCATGGGGATCCGGTGGATCTCGGGCTGGTTTCCCAGCACTGTTGGGCTGTAGTGGCCCCCTACTTCTCTTTGACCATGAACCGCGTGAGGCTCATTAGCCTCTCGGTCAAGAGACCATCTGTGCTTGATACTAGCTAGCACTGCCCACAATGTTCCACCTGTTGGGGGCCGCCATTATGGCGGTGGAGACGCGTGCAAGGCGATTGTCCAGATATTCTAGGTTCCGCCATTGCTTTCCCGTGGAGGGTTCTTCCACGTGTGAAATATAATGCGGCTCAATGATGCCGTCTTTTCCTTCTGATAGAAGAACCCCATTGTCGGACAAGTAATATTCGATCCCGCCCCTCAGGGCTTGGTGCCAGTCCACAGAGATAACGATCTCAGAGTCGGGGCCCCATCCACTCTGCACACTAGCTACGACGACGAAGCGCCGGAACAAAGTGAATGCGTGATCGGCCAGCCCCTCTCTTCTTGGTGTTTTGTCCTTTACGACAAGAAAGGCCATGCCACATGATGCTCTCAGAGGCCGCCCATCGGGCGCCGCGCATGGCAACCTCGGGGCACGGGGCCGGCCCAACGGCAGGATTGTCGTGCAGTACAATGTACTTGTACAACGACCAAGGGGCCTTGAGCGTCCACGAGCGCCCTTGCGAGGCACGGATGAATATGTCGGATTTGACAGAATCCCGCACCAAGACCTTGAACTGCAGACGCTGCTTCTCTTCGCCGTCCGCCTCGCGGACGTGGACGATCGCCATCATGATGGCAGCCATCTGGTCAATCGTTCTGCCGTAAAAGGTCTCGGCGATGATCTCGGCCTCATCCATTCTCGGGTTGTACCCGTCCTGTCTCGTACGTCCGTTGCGCCGCGGAAACTCGCGCACGAGCTCATCGAGATTGATCCATCCATCACGATCGTCGAACGTCTCAAGGCCCCACGCTGCATTGCGTGGTCTGTCAGGCGCGTGTCTGCAGATCCTGTTGAGGCATTTACATAGCTGCTTGAGTGTATGATTATTTCTCGGGACAATACCTTTCTGCCTGCAGCTCTCCATGAATGCCTCTTCCACCGATCGCATCGGTGGAGGATTCCGCAGGGCACATCGATCATTGATCAAAGCCTGACTCGGGCTAGTAAAGGAAGTGCCCCCTGGGCGGTGCAGCTCATCCTCGGGCGGGCCCCCCCGCAAAGGAGCCTCTGGCACCGAAGAGGCTGCGGCCCCTGAGGAGGAGGATGCTGCAGCTGCAGCGCCTGGCGGGTTTCCCCGCAGTGTCTCTCGGCCGGCGCTGCCCTTGATCTTAGGCACCCAGTTACCCCTGGATAGAGCACCTTCCTCAGACCTCCTGGAGCGCGCCGCCACGGGCGAGGCCCGCGCAGGGGTAAAACCTGCACGCTCGAAAGCCTTGGCCTTGCCGGCGATAGAGCCGCTACGGCCAGGTGGTCGTCTACGGATCTCCACGGAATCCTGAGGTTGATGCCTAGGGTCGGGCCTCTGCGCCGGAGTTGCTCTAGTCGGTGACCTCGGCGTTTCAGAACGAGGCATCTCCATCTGCACATATAACCCAAGTTCCTCTGAGCGGGCTGACGTTTTCTGTCTCTCCCCCGAAGGTGTCCTGGGTGTACGTGTTTCGCTCATGGCCTTCGGTTGGAGTGGGGGCTTCCTTGCCCCCTTCATATAGGTCCTGTGGGACTCCAGTAGCATGTGGCGAGTTGCCTCGCGGGTGCGTTCGTCTGCCACTCGTCTGCGCTCCGCATTTGCCGTGGCTCGCTGAGCCTTCTGTTCATCGTCATCCATCATCTCTGGCTGTTGGGCCTGACTGGAGACGCCAGGCGGGCTTCCCCGCATTCCAGGAAAGCGATTGAGCGCATCTTTCTCTTCCTGGGCCATAGGCACAAGTCCCCTCGGAGGCTGGACCTCCTCGGCCATAGGGCTCCTATGAGCCGCGGTTCCGAGACGACGGTGGATCTCGTCGATCTCTGCTCGAGTCATCGGAACCAACGGTGGATGACCCTCCTTGGCCAGAGTGCGGCCTCTATTCGGGCCCAAGCCCTCGTAGAGCCCTACAGGCCACCCAGGCCTGTGCTCCTGGAACGGCTCTGAGCACGGCCCACAGACTGCGTTGGGCCTGCATAGCTTGCGCGCCGCAATGACATTCCGCAGCTGCGCCCGCACTGCCTCTATCTCAGGACGACGAATGTTCGTCGCGAGCTGGTGGCCACCCCGTATGGACCTGCCCTGGGCATCTCTGTAGGCTGGGCTGCCTTTTCCAAAAGCAGAATGCTCACCCGTTTGACGCCCGGGGTCGTTGTAGGCGAGCAACTGACCCCCTCGTCGAGCGGCATGCTCTGATGGGCCTGCTTGCCCCCATTCGCGTGGGAGCCGTGCTTGAGGGTGAGGGTCGCCCCTAAGGCGTGGATGCGAGCGAGACCTCCTGGCACGCCCATCAGATGGAGCCGCCGACGCATCCTGAGCAGGAGCCGGCGGGGGCTCCTGCGGGGCCGCAGGCGGCGCATCTTGGGCAGGCAAGTCTCCCTGCTGACTGGAGTCTGGCACAATTGGCTCTTGTGCAGGTGGTGGTGCGTCAGGACTGTCGGGGCTGAAATCCACCTCCTCGTCTTCACCATTGACTTCCATCATGAGGATGGTGGTCTCGTCCTCGCACATCCCACATCCATCACCCTCTTCATCTTCTGACATAGGATTGCCGATGACGACGGTCATCGGTCCAGCCGGGACGGGCAGGTTTCCCTGCTGTGCCAGCGTCTGAGCATCGCTTGGCTGTCCCGGAGTCGGCGGTACGGTAGTCGACTCAGGCTCGTTACCGAGCGTAGCGCGCACCTCGTGTTGATCATAGTCATGCGTAGGCTGCCCGATAACATGTCGCATGGCCGCGTGGCTGGGCTGTAATCCCACCGCCTGGAGACCCCGTCCCGGCGGAGGGAGAGTCTGACCGCGCAGGGAGATGGCCCTTTCGACGGCTTGGCGCCATCTCCCTCTGGAATGCCACACACGTCGCTGCACGTCCTCAGGGTGTACGCTGTCAATGAGGGTGAGGGCCGCCAGCGCTAACTCCGAGTCGTCACAGGCATCGGTGTCTTGTAGCACCACGTGGCCACTCTCGACACTTTCTTGACTCGGGATATGCTACGACCAGTACAGCGTGCATCTGCATAAGGGTCTGCAATATCGTGTGCGGTCCGTACTCGCCTGGCGCAAGCGTGCCAGGTGGTATGCATGGGTTCCCTGGCACGCCCACAGTGAATGCTTGAGACTCTAATTCCATCGGATCAGCATAATTTGGAGGATATGCTGGAGTGGGCCTGTTTCCAGGCACAAGGTCGGGTTGATGTCGAAGGTTGTGGTCAACCTCCGAAGGCGAGGCCTCAACAGTGACATCCTCGTCACTGCTCTCGTAGGCCATGATGTTGCCTGGGTCACCGAACACCCAGTCGAAGAAAGATAAGGGCTGGTTTCCCAGCGTTCCATGCTCCACAGGTGTAAGCTCGATATTTCCGAGAACGAACCTGCGGAGGTACTCGGGGTAGTACGCGGACAGTCCACGGCCGTACGCCTCGAGCTCATCCAGGTTGTCCATGCTGCTGGCCCAAATGAAAAACATCTGTTCCACGGCCTCAAAATCTTCGAGGCTCAGATATTCAATAACTGGTTCACTTGAGCCGAAATGGACTTCGGTCGATCTGCCCTTTCCATTTCCCTTCGCTGGACAGTATTTTACAAGATGATCGGTACTATCACACTCATGGCACTTTAAGATATGGCCGTCTCTACCTCGCGGGTTTCCCCGCCTACCTTCAACTTTGCCTGAGGTATCTCTACGGCCTTTTCCAAGGCCTTTCCCCCCGAAAAATATCTCATCATACTGATCGTCTGAAAGCCTCTGGAGGAAAGCCGAGATGCCTCGTCCATTCATGTGCCTTTACCTTTCGCTTTGAAGCTCCTCCGTATCCTCGTTCTAACACGACGCACTGGTTTTCGTGTGAACCTCCTCCACCTCCGCTTTGCCTGTTGTAATAACCAGAACAGGTGTTCGGCGCGCTGATTGCCACCTTCCATTTGCAGGATATCTGACCAATCTAGGGGTTCGATACCATGCGATGATATGGCGTCGGTGTCGGTGCCGGAGTCGAAACCGCCATTATCTAGGTAGGTGGATACACCGTCGCTGAGGGGATTCGCTTCACCCCATAGGGAACGGTGTGGTTGAGGTTCTCTAGGAGGGGGGCCGGTTGCCCAGCTTGGTTGCGACCGATCCCCTGCTAGTAGGGCCGTAGACTCTCCAGGATCGCCGGCCCATATGTTTGAGGGCCCGTTGCCAGGCTGAGCTTCAATGGTTAAGGTAGTATAGAAGTTGCCACTACCAGTTCCCCTTCCCCTTCCAAGTACTGATCCTACGTGACCAGGGGACCGTTCTGACAAATGGCCTATCGAACGCATCCTCTCGCACAACTCATCATACTATTGTTGTGTTCGGGGGATTTGGTGGTTGAGTGGCTGCAAGAGTTGCATGGCTTGCTGGTTGCCGACGCCTGAGGGCGCGGAATAGGATAGCAGTGAGCAGTTGGAAGTTGGGAAGGTCAAGCCCCACCGACTGTGCCTCAAGACGGGCCATCTCGAACCGAGTGAGGGTTACATCGATTCGTTTTCCGTGAGGCACATGAAAGTCGATGAGCTGTGTGCCTGAAGTGAGCTGGCGCTCATCTTCCAGGCGTTCGAACTTCATGCTTAAGAGGAACATGATGTAGGTCACTGGGTCGGTGTGGACACCATCGATGTCCGCACCGTAGTTTATAATGTCAGGTGGTACCCTCATGGCGAGTGTCCTCGCTCGGCCACAAAAGGCCGCGTTGCATGGCGGCTGCTTGGGCCTGTGGCGTCATGCGTCCGCTTGTGACGTTAAGCCACGCGTTGACCTCATAAACGTATTCGCGGAAAAGGTACGTTGCCTTGAGGGTCCCAGTATGGGCCATGTGTTTGCCCATCTGTGCTGTTGTCTCCTCGGCGCATGTGTCCGATTGCTGCCCCCAGCGCAAACCATATGATGGCGAAGATAACCAACCCAAGGCTGTGAAGATATGGGTGGTTATCAGGCGCGTTGCCGCGCTGGGGTAGCGCCTTGTCAAGTCTTCGAGGCGCTTTATCTTGCGGGTCTCCCCGCCTCTGCTTCAAGTACTGCGCTTTTGGCTCGTTGCCGAGCGGTTGGTAGTAGCGTAGTGATGAAGCGTATATGGGGTACCAATGTTGTTGTCTAGACGTCGTAACTCTCGCGTTGCTTCTTGCTTTTGGATTGATCCTCGTGAATGTAGTTGGAGCGGCGGCGCAGGGTGGTAGTTGGTCACGAAGATCGTGCCGGATAGCGAGAGGATAAGAAGAGCAAGAGCTGACCACACGAGAGTGCGGCCAGCTCCGCTACCGAGTCTGAAGTGACTATGGTAAGTCAAATAGCATCAAATTCCATGGGAAGCGGGTGGCAGATAGCGTCCAATGCCATGCTGTGTTGGTTCAGTATGGGGAGTGGACGGATAAAATACGATAAGATCGATGTAGTGATCTTTCCAGCACATAGCGAACACTCGCAGTGTCCGGGCAAATAGGGCGCGCGTGCCTTGAGCCAAAGGCAACGGCGCGCGGGCTACACTCCCGAAGCTCTATAACATCTCCCAAAAAACTACCCTTAAAGTGGGGGGTCCCGGGGGGGGTCCCGGGGGGGGTCCCGGGGGGGGTCCCGGGGGGGGTCCCGGGGGGGGGGGGCAGATTCGTTTTTCCTCGGGCGGCCTAGAAACCCCGAAAACACTCCAATTGAGGTCCGAATGCCCAAGATGGCCCCCGAGACGGCCCAAGAGGGCCCCGAGTCGCCCAAATATCGGCCGAAAACACCCAAGATAGCCCCAAGACCGTCCAAGATGCCTCCAAGACGTCCCAGGCCCCCTCCAAGACCCCCAGGAAGCCCCAAGAGGCCCCCTACGAAGCTTCCAAGCGGCCCCATAAGAGCTTCCCAAGAGGCCCACAAACTACCCCCAAGAGGCCCCCAAGAGCGCTCGTCGTCGTCGTCGTCGTCGTCGTCGTCGTCGTCGCCATTCAGTGTCGGCGGCACCGGCCGCAAGGCCTTCGCAACTAAAAACTGTCAACAGCAACAACAACAACAACAACAACGACAACAAAAACAACAATACGAACAACAACAACAACAATAACAACAACAGAAAGAAAGGGGGGAGGAAGAAGAATAAGGAGGAAAAAAAAAAAAAAAAAAAAAAAAAAAAAAAAAAAAAAAAAAAAAAAAAAAAAAAAAAAAAAAAAAAAAAAAAAAAAAAAAAAAAAAAAAAAAAAAAAAAAAAAAACGATAACAACAACACAAACAACGACAACAATAACACCTCTGTCCATTCTACATTGGCCCAGTGACACTGCGAAGCAGACGTGAATAGTTTTTCCAACATGCATCAGGCGAGCACTGCAAAACATTCCTTCCGAAGCTTGCATATCAATTGCAAAAAATGCTGAGGGAAATGCAAAGGCCTTTGCACAACTGCACCTCGAGGGAGGGTGAAACAGGGAGGGAGACTTGAGCGAAATGGTTACAGACCAACAAGCGGGCCTCACCGAATTGAGAGATATAACAATCAAAGATTAAAAACACCTCTGTCCATTCTACATTGGCCCAGTGACACTGCGAAGCAGACGTGAATAGTTTTTCCAACATGCATCAGGCGAGCACTGCAAAACATTCCTTCCGAAGCTTGCATATCAATTGCAAAAAACGCTGAGGAAAATGCAAAGGCCTTTGCACAACTGCACCCATACTGACATTGATTACTGGAGGGCCTCCTGAAAGCACTGAAAAATGGAGGCCTCCGCTGCTGCAGCTCGTCTTGCGAGCTCTGGCGGGAGGCGAGCAGCCTGAAGCAAGAGGCGGCCGCTCTTCTCATATCGTTTCACAGACTTGGGATGAGCCCACCTGCCACGCTTTTGCACCATGCTCAGGCTGCGAGCGCCAGTCAGAAAATCATGGGATGGCGCCGAGTGGCGTGCAACGCGCGGCGTCAGATGGCCGGTCTTGCCTAAGACCGACCGGCTGTACTTTCTGAAAAGAGCCTCATACTTGGCCAAGGACAGGTTCGGGAACACCAGGTCCTCTGGGCGCGAGCTCGACGAGCGCCGCCGGGCCCGCATCTCGAGGACAGAGCCGACCCAGTCTCGGCCCGGCGAGTTGAGCACCACGGTGTCGTCGCACTCGCCTGTCTTGGTGGTCTCACCAAGGTCTGAGTTGCCGATAACAACGGCCCAGCGGCCTCGGGCCAGACGCGACGATGATGACGAAGGGCGGACCACCGAGCACCACCGTAGGTCGCAGATCTCTGAGGGTCTCAGGTAGGCGTCCAGCTGGATGGCTAAGGCTACTGCGGCTTCGATGTGCTTGTCTTTCATAAAGACTGTCATGAACAGGAAGAAAACTGACAGCGGCCACGGGTGGCGAGACGAGCCAGGAAATCTTCGGGTCCAGCCTTTCATAGCCTCCCTGGCCATCACGAGGCGAGCAGACTTGGCGATGTCAGAGCGCGGGAAGAAAGTCAGGTAGCCCCAGAGAGCGTAGCGGCCCTCAGCTGGGCGTCTGGCATCACTCATCAGCTTGTCAAAATACTTGCACATTAATTGGTCAATCTTGGACTCGGGTGCCTCCCTGAGGTCCTCATCACCTCGCGTGGCCCAGTCGAAGAAGTCACGAACTGCGGCGCCATACCGCTCCAAGGAGGCCGCGGTGATGGAACCAAAACGGGCCACGCCTCCATCAGCAGGGACAGGGGCGCGGGGCCCGAACTTGAACGTGTGACCCTTGATGGACTCCACGAACTTAGAGGCGCGGCAGCGACGGCCAGCGACCTTTCGGGCCTCTCTTGGCGCGGGCCGCCTGCTTCCGGGCTGCCTCGAGGTTGGAGTCCTGACCAAAGACGATGAACGGCCGGAGGTGGTCGTACCGGCTCTCGAGGGCGTCTGGGTCGGCGGCTGCAGAGAGCCCGAGGTCAGGCTCCGCTTGGAGCCGCTGCCGAGCCGGCCTGAGGCGCTCTCGGGCACGCGAAGCTGGCCGCTGCGAAGCATCCCGGAGCTGCGCCTCCAGGTCTCCGCCGTCAGCAGCGTTCAGGTCGCCGCGGGCGCCAGCAGGCGCGGTCAGAGCGGCCGCCTGAGCCCATGCCTTGCAGAGCCCGCGGGGGTAGGCTCCCGCTCCAGCGGTCCGATTGCGTCTGACCCGAGCCCCAGATGGCAACGTAACTGTCTCGAAACCCCTGAGCTCCACGTGCGTGTGATCTCTGGAGCACTCTGAGCTCAGGGACGACAAGAAGAAATTGAGGATCTTAGTCCGCTTCAAGTGCGGGGCCCCATAGCTGCAGTGCACGAGAAAAATCTGAATCACGTCAGGAAGGTTGGTGAGCTCTCGAACGGGGTCAAAGTCCCAGAGCCTCGAGGTCCTCGGGTTCTCAATACTCCAGAAAACTCCATGTCTTGAACACTCGTAGGCAACACGACAGCTGAATAAAGCTAGAGCAACACCAATACGTTCCTTGTGTCGGGCTCTCTCGAGGTTGACCATACCGTGGCGAGCCCTAGACCAAACACAGCAGGGGGTACCCATATGTACATACCAGAACAGCCCTTTTCGAATACCCTGTAAGATAACGAGCTGCACCATAGGATCTAGGAGGTCATAGTGGGCCCCGTCCTTGATGTCCATACCGGGGAAGGTCTTCAGGCCGAGCTCCTTGAAGGCGTCCGAGAGCCCGCCCTCGCCCGAGAACAATTCCAGGAAGCCCTGGCCTCGCTGGGCCCGCCTCAGAAGTTGAGCATGCCCAAGACGCAGAGGGGGTGCGGCGGCTTGACTGGTCACCGAAGGTGTTGTAGTGGAAGACGGGCAAGAAGACCGATGAATTGTTTCAGCGTGCGGCCCGCAACCCTGCACTTCTGGCTGTGTGTCACACTCGGCGCCGGCGGACGGATGCCCTGCGAGGCCGAGACCAGGAGGCAGCGAGCCCACTCCCACTACAGTGCTCAAGGGAGAGGGAGAAGTAGAAATTGTTGAGGCTTCGTCGTGAATATGTTTATGATGACCTTTGTCGGGAGAGGAGTGTTCAAACCGACGCGAAGGGGCGTCGGCCACATTGTACTTCGTGTTGACATATCGAAGTCTCCATCGCACCCTACACCCTATCGTGTAGGCCGCCGCGCGCCGGCACTGTGCGTTCAGAGCTGCTGAGCGGCTAGACCGCCCTTTTTCCAGGCAGCCAACACAAACCATGGAGTCGACGATAGAAACCAAGCGGCGTCCGCAGTTGCTGCGGACGCGACAGGCATGGCGAAGGCCCATCACAGCAGCACGGGTCTCCTTCACATTGATGTGTTCGCTCGGCCAGCGCCACCTCTTCGCCGCCACCAGGCGGAAGCCCTCGGGTTCGCACCACGCGGCCGGGAGCGGTGGCGCAAGAGGTCCGGCCTGCGGTGGCGGGACCTCCAGATCGCCCTCACGCCAAGAGGCGTGGCACTCCCGGCGGCGGCGGCGCGGCTGGTGGGCCCCCGCCGACGGCGAGCCTTCCTCCGCCCGGCGCTGCAGCCACTGGCCGAAGGCGGTCGCGGGCGCCGTGCCGCTGCAGGGCGAGGAAGACTGACAGCGAGGCTCGATCTCATAGTCCAGGGACCGGTCGATCACGTCGCCGTACCCCCCCATGTCGGCAACATCAGTCGGAGGCACAAGACCCACGCGCGGCCCTCGGAGGTGCTGCTTGAAGCTCCACTTCTCCTTCCAGCGGAAGGCCGAGCGCAGGTCGCCGAGCGAGGCCCTCTTGTACATGAGCCCGTACCCGTGGTCGGCGGAGTCGCTGGCGTACACGTGCGGCACGTAGGGCGCTGCCAGGTCGACCTCCGCGAGCCAGACCAGCCCGACCACGATGCGCATCTCCTGTCTGACCTCGCTAGGCAAGACAGTCCGCGCGCCCCAGGCCTCCTCCGCGAACCGGTAGACGGCGGACAGCGCGGCGTAGCCTGGACGGGCCAGCATCAGCAGGGAGACCGCGTGGCCCAACCAGACCTCCATGTGTTCACCTCGCATCTTACCCCGGGCCAGCAGCGCCCGGGTGGCCAGGTCGAACCTCCAGACTCGGGAGGCCTTGTTGCGTAGGCGCCCTTGCTTCAGATCAAGCTCGATCCCCACCGTCTCCAGATGGGTGACGACGTCGGGGTACGACCAAGTGATGGGGAGACCACAGCGCTCCGCCTCGTCTCGAAGGGCGGCACTGGCCTCACGGGCCACAGCGGCAGTCTTACCCAAGACGGTGATGTTATCAACGTAGACGCTGCCCATGACCCCGGACTCGTTGAGGTCAGGCGCTGGGAGGTGCTCCCTCACCATGGCCGGCTCCAGAGTCGAGCAAGGCCGAAGGGCGCGGGAGGTCATAGCTGATACAGCCTCCTGCGCGAAAAACAAGGCCCAAAACCAGCCCATGCACATGGCGCGCATGCACGGGTACAGCACGACGTCGTCAGTCGCCGCAACCATCCTGTGGAGGTCTGGGTCCCAATAAGAGCCAATATTGATGCCGTAGGTGTCTCTGATAGTGGCAGCGGGCAGCGGGTCGTCGAAACCGAACCACTCAGCCAGCCCGTCTATTGAAAAGTTATAGAAGCAATCCTCGACGTCCGCCTCTTTCCCGTGGGGGTCCCAGCCGACGACGCTGCCGACGCCGCCGAAAGAGCCGTCCCCGTCGGAGAAGTCGAGGTCCGCGAGGGCGCCTGCCGACCCAAGGCGAGTGGTCGGAGGCGCACGGTGGCAGGCGTTGGCCTGCCTCGCATCAACTATCATCCTGTTCTCGCCAGGCTTCTTTTTCTTCACAAAAAATATGGCGGCTCGAGCGCGAAGTCGGGGCCTGAACGTGATGAGCCCCAGCTCGTACAGCACTCGGAACAGCCTCCATCGCTCCAGTCGGCTAGAACGAAGCACTGGATCCCAGTAAGGCTTGATGGGATCAGTTGTCTGACGTGTGAACTCCATCTCCCCCTCATCCTTCTCTATGTACTGCGCTGGGTTCCGAATCATCTCCCCAGCTAGCGGAGGTAGGAAGTTGGCCACAGACCGCGGCCGGGCGCGTCCCTTGGCAACCTTGAGCTTTGTCAGGTCGAACGGCGCTAGGTGCTTCGGCTCCTGGCTATACAGGTCCTTCGAGGCCAGCAGCTCGCGCGCGGCCCCCTCGGCTGCGAGGCCTGGCGGGGGGGGCCCCACGGCGTCGACGCGCTCCACGATGCTGTCCAGAATCCAGTCCTGAACGGCGGTAGGGGCCCGAGCTGGCTGGCGGGCCTGAAAAACTGAATCTGAATTCGGCTGAGCAGCAGCGAGGTGGTTGAGCGAAGCCCGTGCCAAAGAAGCCCGCTGTTGCTGCTCGAAATTGCCACCCATCTTATTGAGCTGAGATGGCGAAAACTGCGGCAAGGGGAAGGGATCCCCATGCCTCCGTCTTGAAGGCCTCCATCTGGTAGGCTGTCCCCGATCTTGGGTGACCGCGCCGGGCCGAGCTCGGGGCTCAGACTCGGCCCGGAAATCCTCGGTCACCCCGAGCCTCCCTGCTCCTGGTCGTCCTTGCCGCCCTTGCCGCGGCCACGCCCGCGGCCGCGTCCGCCTCCCTTGCTGGGGTCCACCGAGGTGCGGGCTGCCTGCAGGGCGCGCTGCTCCTCGTTCCAGAGGCGAGTCTG